>JBBPBQ010020321.1:17548883-17585172 GCA_037974755.1 Cicer yamashitae | reverse complement strand
AATTTAGTTAGTTCAAATTTTAATTAAATATACAAAATATTTTTATAAATTTTTACTTGTATATATTTTGGTACAGAGTAGTATTTATATATATATATATATAGATAGATAGATAAACATATCAAATGAGAGTAGTTTTATAATAAGAAGGTTAAATTTTAACTAAATAATCATACATCATGATCAAGATATAAAATTCTAAATTTTCAATAATATAAACCGTTTATCATAGAATATTTATAGGATTTGTTTGACAAGATATAAAAGGCAATTTATAACTTATAAGATTTATTTTGTAACACTCATTTATAATTTATAGCTTATAGCTTTTATATATATATATATATAAAAGTCCGCTAAAACGAATCCAAATCTCAAATATTGTCAATTGTGTACACTAAAAGATGCCCTTACTAAATATACAGAGAAGATTGCCAGAAAAAAATAGAATGTTCGCTGTAATTTATTCTCTGTTCATTAACTTTCCATAATTGCAATATAAACAACACTATCAATTATCAAAGGCTAAAACTTCGTTTTCTTTAATGCTTTTACCTTGATACTTCATATGAAACATGTACACGCAATAAAGCAAGGAAAAGTATTTTCTTATGATTTTAATTTTCATGTATTATTATTATTAAAAAATTTATATAATCAGCATATTATAATTAATTATGTTCTGACTTTAAAATAATTATGACAATAGTCAAATATTATTAATTATTTAACAATTATGATAGTTATGATTGATTAAAATATAAAAATTAGGGCACGTAAATTAAATTCTATTCTTATTAATAATGTTGCATCATCGATCTCAACTTTTGTCCACAAATTTTCTAGCCTAAATACCAAACCAACACTTGGTCAAAATCAAATCTCTACAATAATGCATTTACCCTTTTGCGTGTAGGACTCTTTTTTTTACCTAAGTACATGTATATGAGGTGAAATAAATAATAATAATCATAATGCTGACATTTTGTAGACCCTAAGTTGTATACAGCTCGATTTTAACATCATCAACAAAACCTTACTAATTTAGGGTAGTGAATTCGATTGAACTTTGTTAAAAGAAGCATTTGAGAAAATATATTTTGGGGCATTTTGGTAAAAAGGTAAAAGATCGTGCTGGTTGCATGACCATTCATCTGGACTCTTCTTGATGCTCTTGATGTACGTAAGAGGACTAAATAAATTGTAGCAAACAGCTTACAGCTAATAAGTCCTTCTCTTTTACATTAAGGACAAAAGATACGGTTTGTGCAATTTTCATCAATGATGAAGATTCTTTTGTTTTTTCTTTTACTCTAGTGCATGCACACGACAAAATGTACTAGAATGAATCATATTTTTTTTAGTTTTTGGATATATACATTTTAGTGGTGAATGTGCGATGTGGTGTTATAATAGTTTTTAAATTATCACAATTATAAAAATATATTTTGATGTATCTTTTAATTTACTAGTCATTTTCATCATTAAATGTATGTTTAGTTAGTTAGTATAATTCTCATATTTTATTTATTGGTCAATTTATTTTTATAATTACTAATAAAAGAAAATGTGTCTTTTGTTAATCATTTTAATAATTGAATTTATGTTTAGTTAATTAGTATACTCTTCGAATTGGTTTTTATTGATCAATTTAGTCATTACAATTACTAACAAAAGAAATATTTTGAGATGTATTTATAATAATTTTGATACATATTCAAGAATTTAAGTGATAGCGCCTCACCCATTTATATATATATATATTAAGATATTTATATTTATCTCTTCTAATAGGACAAATGGAGATCAAACCTACAATCTATCAAATTTAATACCTATCTTTTTACTACTAGATCAAACCATTGTAGTTATCCTTTTTACTATTTTTGATAAGGTACATTTTGTGACCACATGAATATTTAAATATGCATATGGTCAGTAAATAATTTGGGCCCTTAAATGTGAGAAAAATGCATCAAATGATCATGAGACAGGTGTCCACACACTATTTTACTTCTTTTATCATGAAAAAATGGTGACACTCTTCTCCAAAATTCTTGATGATTTATTGGATTTCAAAATTTGACAGTATAAAATTTCAATTAGTAGTGAAAATAAAATTAATAATTTTATTAGAAGTTTCAATCTAATAATATTTTTTACACATTGTGAATAAACATTAAATAGATAATTGGATAAATACCACGAAAAAATACTATTTCAAATGGTTTCCTATGTAAAAAAATTTAGGCTTGAACATGTTTTTTATTTTTATGGATTTTTTTTGTTGGACTATAATTAATCTCAGTCGGGCCAACTTCAATTAATTTGAGTCCAACTAGAATAACTCATCACAAAGAAAATTAATAAAGTTTGAGATTAATAAAGATTGAGAAATTGAATGAGGTTTAATTTGTAATCCTCATGGGAAATAATGTGTGTTTTTATTCTTATTCAGAGGTTGCTTCTAATATTGTGGACGAGTTACTTGTGGTTCTTAAGCGTCTAGATAATGTTTGGAATGCTAGTTTTTGCAATGTCGATGATTTAATGGTCTAATTCACTGCTTATGATTATTGTAGAAGAGACACCACAACATTATCCTTATGCTATCTTCGTTTCTCACATTCGCAAGCTTATTAATCATGAGTGGTGTGTTGTGCTCCATCACACTTTGAGGGAGGAAAATGTAGTTGTAGTCTTCTAGCAAAATTTGGGACTTTTTGAAAGATTCTTTGAAAAGGTGGACTTGTTGTCCTTCTAAACTTTCCTCTTGTACTCTTATTGATGCCTTAGAAATCATGAGACTTGGGCATTTCAGTCTAACTCTTTCCTTTTTGTTGTTTTCCTTTTTTTTTATCACTTAATAAAAATATAGAGAAATAGAACCAATTGAGTGTTAAAGTTACAACTTTGAATTATTTTTAATCTTAATCTCATTTTAATATATAAAAAACAATATAATAAAATTAAAAAAAAAAATAAAAACTTGAATATCTCATACCTCATGAATTGCCGCCCATGACGAAGCGGACCTCACCTTCTATTCATCCATCACTATCACCAAAAAAAGGTAAAGAACAATGCCAATAACCTCATCTTGCAAAATGAAAAATATCCTATTTCTAAGGAGAGGGAATTCAATCATTTTTGGATCTATCATCTATACAGCTGGTTCTAACTTGTCTTATAACTTTGAAATAATGATTCAGATCTTTTTCAATTTCTTGGAAACTTTACTTTTGATACAATGCTTTGCATTTTGTTTTTAAAACTATGGATAATTGTAGAAGATTTAAATATTGAAGTACATATAATTTTTTTAAATAATTGCTAGAGAATTGTAATCAACTATTATAGTTATGTTGTTTTTCACCTAAATTTATTTGCTAATAAATTATATATAGATTAACTTCCTTTGGATTCATTATTAATGTTTTATAGAAATCACGAATTCAGATTTTTGTTCTGATGAAGAACAAGAGAGGGAACCTTTTAGCAGATACTATGGAAGCAAAATCCGCCATTACAGAGATGGTTTTTGGGGTGATTATATATTATTGATATTCAAAGAAGAAATACTTTATAAAAGGCACTTCAATACTAAAACTAAATTATCATTAGTATAGTTTTATACTTAGATGAAAATGTGCTACATGAATAAGTGTCTTCAGTTTTTTTTTTTTTGGGGTGAATTTGACTGTTATCGCTTATTAAGTTCGATTGAGTACAGATTCAATCAACACAATTGTGGCATACAGCCAACTTAAAGGTAAGGTCACAAAAAAAAATCAATTTAGACATTAAAAAAAATTTACTTAATAAAAATATTTCAAAAATATTTTTGTACTTGATAAAAAGATTTCATATTTTCGAAAAGTCATAAAGTGGTTTTGTGATTTAAGTCTTTGCAGAAGTTGAAGTGACAAAGAGTCGTATGCTCAACTATTACCTCTAACAAAATTAACAAGTAATTTTTAAAATTGACTATTTAACAAATAGTCTCGTATTCTAATATTTTTAAATCTAAAACTTAAAAAATCTTATAAAAAAATTAATATTGTTTTAATAAATATTAAATCAATTGATTTAATTATCAATTGAAATCTAAAAAATATTTTTTTTCATAAAAAAACATCATATTAAATTTTTGTTAAGCCTCACTATGTTGTGTGTAGGTCTTGCTCTGAGATCATCAATGTTACAACTCTGGATGTATCTATATTCTGAAAATTTCAATTTTATTATATTCTTAAGTTTTATCATATTTGTAGATATTTTGTCGTTTTATGATATTAATATATATAGATGTTATAAATTTATTCGCATATTTATCATTTTCAATTTTAGAGAATTTGACTTATATTATTTTCGATCAATATTATTTATACCAATTTGAATCAATTATTGTCGTTTTTTTATTAAAAAAAACTAAGGATTAGAAGTAGCCCTAATTATTAGTTTTTATATAAAGAAAATTTGTTGATAAATCAGCACTAATTTTGAATTAATATCTGTGTTGTTAGTGATATTATTAAAATCGGCCAAAATCCAACGATCCAACGTAATCAAACATGTTTGTAATATGATGATCGATTATAATAAGGCCAGCCATGATATATGAAACATGAGCCCCACTGCCCCCACAATGCAAGGTACACATATCTACATTCTACAGCTACAAAACCTATTATTATTAGGATTTAATTCAATATACATTGTGTAACTTTTTATATTGTGAGGTGTTTGATCATAAAAAAGTTTAACTTTAATAGTGATAACTAACTTAAAAATTATACAATTATTAGTTTTTATTTTTAATAAGCTAAAAATTTATTAATTAAAAACCATAAAAATTAGAGATATAAATCTAACTCAAGAAAACAAATAAAGAAAAAAAAAGAGAAAAGTTAAAAAAAATTCTTCGCAGTAAACAACTGTAATTAATTGACGGTATATGATATTTTACATAGTTTATCAAATTATTCTTTTATTATTATTATTATTACAAAATTAAAAATTGCAAGTAACTATGAAACAAAATTTGATCAGGGCTCCGGAATTGATGCATAATAGGAAGAAAATTTCAGAGAAAGCCCTCTATGATTGAGGGTTTGAACGACCAAGAAATTCAGGGTATAAATATAAACAATGTAGTAAAAAAAATAGAAAAAGACAAGAGAGTATCGAGTTTGTAAGATATTTTGCTTGTGTATATTAAATATCATATTGTATAAGAAAATTATTTTGGAGATATTCTGATCTTGTGCATTTGATGTAATGTAAGTCTGATTAGTGATTAGTTACTTGGTATTATCAATTTAAAACAGGGTATGATGTCTCCGTCCTTACATTACATGATGCAATAAAGTTTGGTGGTTGAATGCTTGGATCATTTGACAGCTACTCGCATATGGTGTTTAATTTAATTTAATTTAATTTAATTTAATTTAATTTAATTTAATTTAATTTAATTTAATTTAATTTAATTTAATTTAATTTAATTTAATTTAATTTAATTTAATTTAATTTAATTTAATTTAATTTAATTTAATTTAATTTAATTTAATTTAATTTAATTTAATTTAATTTAATTTAATTTAATTTAATTTAATTTAATTTAATTTAATTTAATTTAATTTAATTTAATTTAATTTAATTTAATTTAATTTAATTTAATTTAATTTAATTTAATTTAATTGTTTTTTTATAAGCAATTTAATGTAATTGCCGTATACAAATTAAGTAAATAGGACGTCACAAAAAATAGTAATTTAGTGAAAAAGAAAAATAATCCTAATTCAACGCATGTCATGTTACCCTTATTATTTAAAGAAATAATGATATTTATATACTCTTTATTTTTTTACATTAATTAAATACCTTTTTTTTTTCTCTATTTCTCGTCATATCATAACCAACGTATTTTCTATGTCAAAGTATTTATAAGGTGAGTGTCCATCAATAATTTTTCATTTATTTAAATTCACTTGGAGGGAATAACTGGTTGAACCCAAGATAATAAAATATAGGGAGACAGCACAACTAGATAGATATAGAAATGTAACTAGATATCTATGGAATGAGCCGATCATATATTTAATTTTTATATTTATGATTTATTTTTGTATCTATATTATAAATAAATGTCTTGTAAAATATCATATAGTATACGTGACATGATATTATATCATCTTATTGTATTTAATGATTTTATATTAAGTGTTCACATTTAATGATCACATTCTGGAATGTTCAACAACAAAAAAGTCATAATCACAAAAAATTTATTATTATAATTAAAAATATATTAAGACTAATAAATAGTTATAATTACTATTGATAATGGATCATGTCATTTAATTAGTTGAATCATATATGTGAATCAATTAATTAGATCATGTTGTCTATTCATTTAAACACCAAATTACTCTCATTTAAGTTTTCAATTAGATCATAAAGTTACTAATAATTTTGATTGATAATTATTAGAAATTGAAAAATTAAATTAATTTTATAGTCTAACAGATATAGTTGTAATATTAGTGGAAAATTGAGCAACAATTTTATAGTATAACTCAATCCCTACAAGAATATATAGTAGTAATATTACTGAAAAATTGAGCAACAATTTTATTTTATCACAATTCAATTTTTTTGAGATCGATACTTGATGATTATTAGATATCGTAGCGTGTATTTAATATTTTTATAATTTGGACTAGGTGCATAGCAAATCAAACGATAATTTTAATTAATTATTTTTCATAAATGTAGTACAAATATTAAATGCCAAATTTTTGAATCACCCACATGAGTTGGCATATAATGACACATGAAATTTTTGAAATCTAACGTTAGTGTGTCCATGTGAACATACTTTCTTCATCTTAAATTATAAATTAAATGTTTATACACAAATTAAAAAATATAATTAATTTATATAAATTAATTAATTAATTATGTATGGAATAAAGTATGACAATAACCAAATTAATTTTATAGTCAAACACTGACATATATTTTTTAATGGTTTTCATTTATACTGTCACTTATCTAGCAAATTAATCATTTACTGTGATACTAATTTCTTACTTAAACATTTATTTTCAAATGCAACAAATAAAAATAGCATCTTTCAAGCATATTTACCTTCTTTTCGAATAGACTCATGATTTGAATCGAATACTTTCAATTTCGAAAGAAAAAAATGGAATACTTTCTAACAACAATGTTGTTAACGTGCATTGAAACACATAAATGAAATGGATTTTTTTGGCTATGCAGCTAAATGCACCCAAAAATGATTATTAAACATTTGATTAAAAAAATCATTTTGTTTGACAAAATGTGATAAACAAAAACTTGCATGTTTCAAAAAAGTATTAGTATATATAATCACAAATAATTAACATATTCTTTTATATAAATTTATTTCTTTTAGATTTTTTCGATATGCTACTTTCTCTCTTCTTTTCAAATTATTTTTTGATTTCTTTAATCAATTTTCTTATTTTTATATTCGGTTCATATATCTAATTTTGCAGATTCGTTGATCATCATATTAGGATCCTCACGGTTTAGACTAGGTATATAAAATTTCCATTTTTTTAGTTCTTTATATTTTGGCTCATAAAAATTTAGGATGAGGGTAAGGTAAGTCGGTAACTCAATCTAAGGTATGAAATATCTTAGAACTCTATCAACATTTACGACTTCGGAGCCAATATCTGGCTTTTTACACCAAACTATTAATGTTTTTGTTTTAAATATTTTAATATACTCATTTCTATGGATTATATTTAGAATAAATTTTTTTGGGCTTAAATCTATCAATTTTATAAAATTTTAATATTATTTGATACTTTAGTTTAATTCAACGTATAATATATTTTTTAAATACAAGTAAAACATTGACTATAAGATTTTATAGCTTCTCATTCATTTTTTATAATTTTTAGTATGCATGGTCGTTAAGGTAATATAAAACATTGAAGAGATGGATTCATAAAATTTAATGTCTATAAATAGTTAGTAGCGGAGTAATTCAAACAAAAGTTACTTTTGAAGTCAGCATATATTCACTCAATTTATAAATGTAATATATTTTTAAGTTATTAAATTTAATATATTTATGTCAATGCTAAAATAAAACAAAAAAATATAAATACATATTTTTTATTTCGATCATCTACATGTACATTTTTAAAAATTATTAATTTAAAATTAAATTAATATTTATTTTTATACTTATAGCATAACATTTTCAATATTTATTTTTGATTATAGCTCCATTATTTAATTTTTAATGAAGGATTACTAATATAATGACCCAGTTCTAAAAAAAATACCTCTATCACATTAATTTATGTGCATATCATAATAATATTTACATCTCTAAATAAAATTTATTTCAATTAGTATATGAATAAAATTTATGTAAGTTCATAAAAAAAAATATTGTAAAACGAAAATTTATCCCGTGCTTGACACGGACTACACACTAGTTAATCAATATATTTGTCCTTAAATATAAGATTTTTTAAATAACTTTTTTAAAGACCTTTAACTTAAAACTACCTTATACAATACCTAGCAAACAGTACTTGTTTTTATTCACGAAGCATGATGCAAATGTTAGCCAGTTCATAAGCAACAACACTTTATAATACCAGATATTTTGAAACTACATCTATATTCAAAATCTTCAAACATTAGGTATATATGTTATTTTTTTTATATATGCAACATTTAACTATTTCATATGCAATATAGGATTTAATCACTTACACCTGAACCCAACAACAACCTATAAAAAAATATTAAAATGAAGGCTTAATTAAATATTTAATCTCTTCTGTTTATTTTAAGTTTTATTTTGATCGCACCATCTTCCCTACTTTATCATCATCAACCTGCATCCGCAGAAAACTCACTCCACAAGCTTCCATATTGCGGATGATCACCATTTTAGTATTAGAAATCTTGATAGAAAGTATGGAAAAATTATAATATTAAAGTGAAGATAAATTTTATATTAATATAATGAGAAAAATGATTCAAAAGATGCAAAATAAATACATGATATAAATATAGTAAAAATTTAACAAATTAACCACCTAAAAACTAACTCTAACTAACTTCTACATGTAACTAATTAACTTTTATTTCTAATAGTTGGAAGTAGGGGTGGAAATCGGCGAAGCCAAGCCACACTTTGGTTAAATAGGCTTGACTTGTTTTGAAAGTTGAAGCCTAAGTTTGCCCTAATTACCTGTCATAGACCATTTTTAGATGTCGGGTCTGACCTTTTTAAAAGCCTATTAAAAATATTTTTTTTTCTTCATATTAAAACATTTAAATACAATCATAATTAAATAGGTCAATAGGCCTATCAATTTACCACTGTACTAAATATAAGCCCTCAATTAATTTGTCAAATGTAATAGGACAATTGAAAATAAAAAATTAATACAACTAAATAGGCATTAAACCATAAGTTAATAAACAGATTCAATAACATTATAACAAATTTACACCTAGGTCCAACACACAAGCAATAGCCATCAAAATTTTACATTCATCCTGTAACACCCTAAATTTTATAATAAACTATTTTATTACTTAAATAGGATTTTAAATAATTAATTTGATATTAAAATTATTTTAAAATATATGTTGATAAATTTTGTGACTAATTTTTGTTATATGGATGTTTTCTATGATGTGCTAGTTTGATACATATTATATTAAATGAGCGATATAAATAATAAATATTTTATTTTATTATTTTATATTTTTTTTGGAAAATAATATTATTTTAGTGTAATATTTTGAAGAATAAGATTTTATGCGATTTTACGTGTATATACGCGTACCCAATTAATGTAATATTTTCCTGTGCATTTGACTACGTAGTGATATTTCAATAATCTATAACTATTTTTTATTTTTAGTTATTTATTTTTATATAGTTGTTATGGTATGATGATTTTATACGTATTTATTATGATTTAGTAATTAATATAAAGTGTTGATGTTATATTTATTTATTTTATAATTTCAAATACTTTCTAACGGTGGTAGTAATTTGATGTGAGTATTTGGAAAAATAAGTATAATTATAGTAATTAATTTGAATATGAGAGTTTTGATTATTAATGTATTTTAAAAGATTAATTATTTTATTTTATAAAATATTAGTTTTGAAATAGTTCAGTAATTGAATTGTGTTAAAAAAAGTGTTAAAAAAAATAGTTTTGGCAATTGTTTGTTTTGTTTTTAAAAAATAAATAAATAATAGAAATAAATAAAATGTGTTTTATGGGTTAAGCCCATATGCAAGAGTAAACTCTAATTAAATAATTTAAAAATAAAAAATAAGAATTTAATTGAAAAGAGAAAGAAGGAAATATACCACAAAGAGAGAGAGAGGAGCGTATGTAAACAAACAAGGCAGCCGCAAATTGAAAGAAAAGAAAGAAAATTGGCACCGATGATATATTTCAGAAAACTTTTTCCGTTTTCGTCCAAATTTTAGTATGTTGTTTCACTCATTTAGTTAGTCAATTAAACACACTTTCCCAGATTTTTAACCATTTCAATTTCTCTCTAAAATACTCGACTTCTCCGTTTATGGAATTCTTTATTTTGCACCGTTTTTCTTCACCGTAAGTCCGATTTGAGTGAAATCAACGCCAAAACAATCGTGTGAAAAGTGGATATATTATCCATTGATTGGTTTTCTGATTTATGGTAAGTTTCCTTGACCGAATTTCGAAATTTAGTTTTTAGAGTTTGTTATCATAATTTATTTTTGACGTTTACCCATAAACTATCGAGTTAGATCGTTTGAAGGACAAGGAGTCAAAGAACAAAGGCTTTTTGTTTGCGGGCTTGTATTGTGTGTGAAAGCGTTAAAATAAGGTAAGGGGTGAGAGAGCATTTGAATTCATAAGTAAAATATATTGTGAGATGAACGGGAAAACCGTATTTCCCAACGATTCATTCGGGGTTCGCTACGTACGGCAGTAGCCCTTTGAGGGACAAATTAATTAATGTGAAAATATGGAAATTATGAGACTAAAATATAGAATAGAAATATTTGTAAGGTGTTGATTGATTTAATTTTTTTTAAATGTGTGGTATTTGATATTATTGTGATATTGGGTGTCAAATGAATTTTATGTGTATGTTTAATTAGATGAATTTATGTGATGTGATAATAAAAGATAGATGCATTGTGATAATTCTATGTGATGATGTATGATTGATGATAGTGATGCTATAAAATTGTGATGAGTTTATGTGATGAGATATGATTAATGATAGTGAGGTTGTGAATTTGTGATGAGAATATTGAAGTAACCTCATAGTTGATGAAATAATGGTGATTCCAATTTTTGTTTGAGATGACGGTCTTAATGGAGTATCATAGGCCAACGAGGGGAGAAAATAAATATTGAGAATTTTTGAAGTGGAGATTATTTTGTCATCATATAGGTAGGGCCTGACAAGCCTAGTGATTCCGGGGAAGTACAACAGAATGAGCCTGATCGTGGCGGTCTGCTGTTGAGTCTTAAGGCAAGATTGTTAGACCTTGAAGGTATTCGGGTGGGGAATTCCTAGGTAACTTGGAGGTAGCACTCTAAATGTCGGGAGCTACCACGCAACACACGTTTACCTCGATTGTTGCGTATATGTGTCTCGGGTTGAGTTGAGGGGATCTATGAGGACATTGCCAATTTGAATTGTCCGTCCACCGGGATGGTGGCATAGTATCAATCCTCCTAACCAAGTACTTCAAAGTTAAAATGGTACCACATTGTGAAGTAGAGTCTAAGCTCATGCATATGATTGCATTTTTGTGTGATTATTTTGTTATGATTAATAGGTATCGTGTGCGATAATGATTTCTCTTAGATGATTTGATGTTATAAGGAAATGTATTATTCTTGAGTGATTTTGACTTTATAATGTGATGTTTTTCCTTGAAGAATTTTTGTGAAATGATACGGTTTATTTATGCTTAAATGCGTGTTCTTCTTACTTATATTATACTATTAACATGATTTCAAAACTCACCTCCTTCGTTGTTTGTGTTTGACTGGTTTGACCATGCGTTTGCGAAATCGCAGTTGTTACAAGTTAATAAGTCTTGAAGTTCAAGTTTGGGAGAAACCCCGCTCTGATAGGTGATACCGAGAATAAGGGTTGTAGTTTGTATTTTACTTATTTAATTTGGAACGACTTTTTGTATGAAAATCTTATAAGTACTAGAAAGTTTTTAGAATTAAATTAAGTAATTATACTTAAATCAAGATTATTGAGATTGCACTATTTTATATGAGTAAAAAAAAAGTTTAAAGTGTTCCGATTGTAGTTTGAGAAATGTGATATTCTAAAGAACCCACATAAGTTTCTTTTTCCTTTGGAAGAATTTTTATTTATCCGCTGCAAATTTTATAGAAATATGATATAAATTATTATATATATTATTTTGGGGTTTAGGGTGTCACACCTCCCAATATTTATCAGTCTTTGTTTTCATTGGTGTTGCCATTTCTTTCATAAAAACATCAATATCCTTTGTTGCATTATCTATTACTTGTTTTACCCTCTAAACTTCTATAAGATACAAATTAGCAGTAGGATATTCACTTCCAGATATTAGATATAGATTAAATACTTCTAATAACTTATATACTTTCTCAACTTTAATCCAATCTTCATATGAAGGTGTATAAATATAATGTGGCTCTGTTTCCTTGTAAGTTGGAAATGCAATTTAATATTTCAATGTAGTTATTAACTTATGAAAAGTGGAATTCCACCTTGTAGGGCAATCAATGATAAACTTTCTATCCTTCAATCCTTTTTGTTCAACAACATCACACAAGACCTTTAATCTTGCATCATTGAAATTAATGTATTTCACACTTTCACGAATATTGTAATGATATTCCTTACCTTACTAAGGCTATCTTGCACTAACAAATTTAATATATGTGCACAACATCTAACATGAAATATTGCACCTCTAAGAAAAAACTTAATGTTTAGAGACAAGTAATCTTTCATATTTCTCAAGCATGAATTATTGTAAGATGCTTTGTCTACTGAAATGGAGAAAACTTTACTTTCAATTCCCCAAGCTTTCAAACACTTGAAAATTGCATTAGCCACATCACTTTCGTGTCTTGGAGCAAGTACATTTACAAAACTCAAAACTCTTTTTTAAGCTTCTACCCTTCATCAATGAAATGACCATGATAACCACGTATTCTCTAACTTGATGACCCGACTTCCACATGTCAGTTGTTAGGCTAATTTTACTAATAATTTTCAACAAATTCTTCATATTTTTCTTCTAAGCTTAATATATTGCAAAATAGTCAGCTCTTGCTGTTTTAGGACCAATATTTTGAAAATCTAAATTGGAAGATTGGAAGGCCAACATCCAAGCCTCTTCCTCAACTATACTAAAAGGATGCTCATGCACCATTTTAGTAGTAACAATTATTTCCAGCATCATCTCGTTAGAGTATCTCACCCCAAGAATCATAAATGGATTACTTGAATTAGCAGGTTGAAATGGAATAACACCTTGCTTCTTTTGATCAGTAGATGGGTGAAGTTTCTTTTGCACGCTATGGAGAGCATTTATGAAAATACCTCTATATTGATTACAATAAATCTTTCTTACAAATAAAAGAGGGGTTCTCTATTTTTTATATGAGATTGAACCTAGGAGAAGATGTGACTAACAAACTACTAAAACAGAAAGCCTAATAAAATGGGAATAAGAAAAACTAACTCTATCCTAATTATAACTCAAATATATTGGTTAACAAAGATAGTAAAGTACATTATGTCCAATAGCCCCCCTCAAATTGGAATGGATGTCTAACATTCCAAGTTTGGATAAAAGACGAAAATAAGGAAAAGGATGTAAAGCTTTGGTGAATAAATCAAGTGTTTGATCAGCAATAGATATATGCATAAGATGTAGAATTCCTGCTTGAATTTTATCTCGGACGACATGAAAATCCATCTCAATATGTTTTGTACGCTTATGAAATACTGGATTGGATGCAATATGAAGGGTTTACTTGTTGTCACAGTAGATAACAACTGGTTTTGGATGAACAATGTGCAAATCACACAGTAGAAACAAGAGCCATTATGCTTCACAAGTGGTTTGCACGAGGGCTCGATATTCGGCTTCAGATGAAGAACGAGAAATAGTTGGTTGTTTCTTACTTTTCCAAGAAATTAAGTAGGAACCAAGAAAGAAACATAATTCAGTAGTGGAGCGTCTAGTGTCTGAGCAAGCACCCTAATCTGAGTCACAAAATCCCTTGATGCTGAAAGACGAATTAGCTGGGGAAAAAAAAACCTTTTCCATGACTATTTTTAAGGAATCTGACAATTCGAAAGGCAACATTCAGATGCATATCAGTTGGAGATGACAAAAATTGACTTAACCTGTTAACCGAAAAAGAAATATCAAGGCGAGTATTTGTAAGATACAACAGCTTGCCAATCAATTGGTGAAAAATAGCAACATTGCTTAGAGGTTGACTGGAAGTGATAGTTAATTTTAAATTAAGATCCATGGGCGTAGAGCATGGTTTTGAACCTAGCAAACCTGTATCTTCAAGAAGATCCAGAGAGTATTTTCTTTGACATAAGGAAATACCCCTTTTATTGCGTGCTATTTCAAACCAAGAAAATATTTAAGAACACCAAGGTTCTTAATGCTGAAAGCAGTTTGTAGAAAAGTCTTAACAGAGTGTATTTCAGCCAAGTTATCACCAGCAACAAGCAAATCATCAACATAAACAAGGATGACCGTGAAACCAGCAAAAGTAAATCTAGTAAACATGGAAGAGTCAGATTTAGATTGGTGAAAACCAAACTATTTTAAAGAAGAACATAATTTCATATTCCATTGCCTACTAGCCGTTTTTAATCCATAAAGGGATCTTTTAAGTTTGCAAACTTGATATTTATGATGAACATGAAGGCTGGGAAGAACCTTCATGTAGATATCCTCAATTAGATCCCCATGGGGAAAAGCTATATTTATGTCAAGTTAAAAAAGAAACCAATTGTTTATGACAGCAATTGAAAGGAGTAATCTAATGGTTGTCATTTTAACCATAGGACTGAAAGTGTCAAGATAATCAAGACCTTCAGTTTGGTTAAAACCTTTAGCTACAAGGCGTGCCTTGTATCGCTCAATATTACCATCGGCATGAAATTTTGATTTAAAAACCCACTTGCAACCAATCACTTTCTTATTGGTAGGTAAAGTAGTTAACTCCCAAGTGTTATTGCTTAAAAGTGATTGAAGCTCAGAGTCTATAGAAAATCTCCAATTGGAGTTTTTAATGGCCTTGGAGTAGGAAGAAGGTTCCTTTAATGTAGAAACATTAATAGTAAAAAATTTACGAGCAAAAGATAAATTGTCATAAGAAATAAAGTGGATAATGGATACGGAGTACCTTTAAATTGATTAGGAACTAAAATGTTGGTGTTTATACTACCTTGCAAGAGAGAACAATGGAAATCAGTAAGATATGAGGGGGGCTTAATGTTTCTGCCACTGCTTCTGGGAATGAATATAGGCAATTGATTAGTAGGAGAAGCATAATCAACAGTGGACGAATCAGAGGCAGGAACTGTGTTGAAATGAGTGTCCTCGTAGGTGTCAGTGATGCTGTTTCAGTAGATTTAACAAGAGAGGAAGTATCATCTGAAGTAGAACCTACAACATCTTGCAAAACAACAGGGGAAGTAGTGAAAGGGGAAGGGGAAGGGAAACTAGTACAAAGAAAATCATCAATAACAAAATCAGTAGCAGAATTGTTAGAGGGTGGTTGTTTATGTTGATCACTAACAATAGAATAAGGAAAAATGGACTCAAATCAAATAGGACATGACCTTTGGTACCAGGTTTCTATCCTAAATAAATGCATTTGCGGGATCTAGAATCAAAAATTTTTCTTTGAGAATGGATAATGGTAGTGAAACATAAGCAACCAAATATTTTTAAAGAAGAAATATCAGGAGGATTATAAAAAAGTATATGATAAGGGGATTTAAACTGGAGTAACTTGGAGGGTAGTCTGTTGATAAGAAAAACAACACGGACAATGACATGAGCCCAAAAAATTAAAGATAATTTTGATTGAAACAAAAGAGCATGTGCCACATTTAAGATGTGTTGATGTTTTTGCTCAAAAATGCCATTTTGTTGAGGAGTGTCAACACAAGAAGTGTGGTGTAAAATTTCATTAGTTTTGTAAAAATCTTTCATAAGGAACTCATTGCCATTGTCAGTTTTAATACATTTAATTTTCTTATTAAACTGAGTATGAATAAGGGAAACAAAAGATTTAATAAGAGCAGTTGTTTTTTATTTAAGTTTCATAAGGAAGATCCAACAAAATCTACTATTGTCATCAACAACCGTTAGAAAATATCTAAAATCAAACATAGAGGGAACTGAAAATGGTCCCCAAATATCCATGTAGACTAAATCAAAACAAGCAGCAGAAACATATGAACTATGTGGAAAAGGCAATCGCTTTTGTTTAACAAACAAGCATATATCACAAGGAACAACACTTTTATCAATAGTAACAAACGAAAACTCTTTATTAAGATGTTGCGAAGTATCAAGGGATGGAAGCCCCAAGCGAAAATGCCAAAGATTACAATTGGAACCTAAAACATGGTGTAAACTAGATTGCAAAATAGAACTGAGAGTAGAATTATGAATCTAATCAGAAGTGTGAAAGGGGGGAAAATCAAGCAAGTATAAGCCATGATGAATACTAGTTGTACCAATCATCTTCAGGGAGATGTTTTCCTGTATCAAACAATTAGTAGCATGAAATACAAGATGACAAATTAAGAGAATTGGTTAATCGAGGAGATGAAATGAGATTAGTAGAAAATTGAGGTAGATAAAGAACATCATTCAAGTAAAAATCATTGTTAAAGAAATTAGTCCCAACAAATTGAGCAATAATCAAAAAACCATTAGGTAATTTAATGGAAACATGCCGAATTCTTTTAATAGATTGAAACATGTTGGCAGAAAAGCAAACATGATCAGTTGCGCCTGTGTCCATGATCCAAGAATGATTAGAAACTAAATTAGAAATTTGATGGGAAAAAGAATTACCCAAATTGATAGAAGGTAAATTTTGAAGTTGATTTACAGTGCTGGTAGAGAAGGATGTGGAGGCTTGAAGTAAAGCAAGCAAAGCCTTTTGCTGGTCCAACGTGAAAACTTGAGTAGCATTGTCCAAACTTGAAGAATCAGAATCATTGGATACAAGAGCATCCTCAATATCAGGGCTGGTAGATGAGCAATTGTTGGAAGCACCTGAATTAGATCACGGATAGTTTGGAGGATACCCATGTTTTCTAAATCAAACATCCACCGTATGGTCCGGTTTATTATAGTAGTGCAAATTTTGTATCCTCGACAGTGGCCACCAGAACCGCGACCACTACCCGAAGATAAACCACGGCCAAATCCATGGCTAGAGTTGGAAACAACAGCGACAGTTTTAAGTTCTTTCGTATGACTATAGAATTGACGTTCTTGTTGTATAAGAGGGAGAGGCTCCAATAACATGATATGAGATCGAAATGGGGAATACTGTTCATTCAAGCCCTTAAGGAAACGAATGACATAGTCATTTTCTTTGTATTCCCTAATCTTTGGTAAAAGATTGCAAGAACAAGTAGGTGTACAAGAACAAGAGGATAAGGGGCGAAAATTCTCCAACTCTTGCCAAAGTTTCTTTAAATTGGTAAAATAGATTGTAATAGAAGAATCACCTTGCCTAAGACCATAAATTTCTTCTTGCAAGTCTGAAATCCGAAATACATTTCCTTGATGATAGCAATCATTCAATTCATTCCATATATCTGCAGCAGAATCCATCCACATAATACTTTTAGCAATGTCCAATTCGAGCGAGTTCGTAATCCAAGACATAACCTTGGTGTTACACCGATCCCATGCCATGGAAAGTCGATCTGTATCTTTAGGGCGAGAGATAGTACCAAGAACAAAACCAAATTTGTTCTTCGAACAAAGGGAAACGAGCATCGCACGAGACCATGTGTGAAAGTTGGTGCTATTGAGAGGTGGAGACACAAGTGCAAGGCCAGGATTATCATTGGGATGCATAAAGAAGGGATCAAACGTGTGATTTTTTTATAACTTCGATTGGAATTTGGGGATTTCTTGATATGTTGTTGGATGGTGGATTGATCATCGGATGATGAAGAAGAAGAGGTATCATGATCAGAATCCATCGTGAATTTAAAAAAAAAAACGAAAAACAGAGAGAAATCGCAGAGAGGAGAAGAAAAACTCAAAATGAAGAAGATGAATGAGAAATTACTAGGTTTAGAGCGACTGATACCATGGTAGTAAATTTCATATTCAACGGAGAACATTTCTAAAAATACCTCTATATTGATTACAATAAATCTTTCTTACAAACAAAAGAGGGATTCTCTCTTTTTTATATGAGATTGAACCCAAGAGAAGATGTGACTAACAAACTACTTAAACAAAAAACCTGATAAAAATGAATAAGAAAAACTAACTCTATCCTAATTATAACTCAAATAAATTGGTTAACAAAGATAGTAAAATACATCAAATATGTCCAATAGATAGATGATAGCGTCTCAGCAAGTGTACTGAATCGTTGCAAGTAATAATAAAACGGTAGTACCGAGTGTCGAACTCAAGGATTGCGTTTTACTATCGAATTATATTTAATTACTAAAATTGAACAAAAAGTTCCCAAATTGATTGAAATATTATTTAAAATTAACAACAGTAATAAAATTAATCATTTATTATGAGAAAAATGTCAGGGATGAGTTTCACTTCGAAGCCAACCTTGGTGTCTAATTTGATCCTAGTTACTGAATTCTTTTGTTGAATTATTACCGAATTCTCTTTATTATTCTTCCCCTAATGTCTTAGTGACAAAACCTTTAATTCTAAAGTAACCCCTGATTCCTTAGTGGATTTAAGATTAGGATTAAGCCTTACCGTACAAGAATTCTCTTGCTAAACTATTGCCTTTGCAACTAATTTAATTGGTTTCATGACCTGCATCTATCCCTAGACTACAAATTCATGAATTTCTCATCTCAAGCATTCGTAAAGTCCACTTCCGTTTCAAAATACGAATCGTAGAACATTTTAATGTTGATCAAGCAATAAAAAGCATTAAGCACAGAGATGAGAAAAATAATTCAATAAACTCATTCATGTAACTAGAAATCAAATCAGAGAAATAAGGGTTTCATCTTGTTACACTCATCCCTAACAAATAAGGTTTAGTTACTCATGACAGAGACACAAAAGATAGGGATTAAAGAAGAATTACAAGAATGATTCATGAATGATTCTTGATAAAACTGCTCCAATGATGTTAGAAACGGCCGTCTTTGAGTTTCTCTGCTAGGGCACAAGTCTCCAAGTTTCCCAATAGTCAAAAAGATGGCTAAAAAGTGATAAAAATGCATTTTTATATGTTCTGCTGCGCGTCACGCGCTTCAAGCGCGCAACGGCAGTGGCGCCAGCGCAAAATGCGCTTCAGGCGCGCTCCAGGCGAGCAACGGCAGTGGCGTCAGCGCGAAATGCGCTTCAGGTGCGCTCCGGGCGCGCTTCAAGCACACAACATCTTCTACCTGGCGTTTAGTGCATGTTTCTCCTATTTTGAGTCCGAATTGGGTTTTGGTGTCTTCATGAAAGTTGTAGATATGGATGTTAGCTTTCATTTGCACTTGGTTTGACTTCAATTGGACATCTAAAACTCCATATATGGTTGAAATACTCCACATAAGTCATGTTGATTTCTCACCAAAATTCAGCACTACACTAAAACAAAGTAACAACATAAAACTACGAAAAATCTCTACTTAATCAAGGAAATAAGAACATAAACATTTTATTAAATCAAATAACTAAAATTAACAATATATATTAAATAACTCTATAAATTACTAATGAATAAAAGATAACTAAGAATAAAAACAATAAAAAATATACATATGATAAAGAGTTATCAATAGAAATTTCAATATTGAATATATGCAAGACAATATAATAGAATGTAGCATGCTAAATAACAACCTGGTAGAATGGCATACTTTCGTTACCAAAAAAAAAAAATGGCAACAAAGCAAATCTGACAGACTAATAGTATTATAATAGTATAAAATTTTGTTGGAAGATATAATAGTAAATAGGAAAAATAAGTATAATATATTTTAATCGATTGGTTTACTAATATGGGTAGATGAATAGTTCTAACTAAGCGGTCTGATATATGAACTTTGAACGTGAGATTTGTTGAGTTTATAGGGAAAATACCTCAAAAAGTAATATCAATTTGTGCTCTTCCTTCTTTGACAGAGATAACTTATTTCGGTTATGTTAGTTTTTTTTATAGTGGTTTAATAAGAATTAAAAACAAATTATTTATATATATAAATAAGTTGATCTGTTAGATTTTATAGATTTTTAAAAAGCTAAAATCTATCTATTTGGATAATAAACTATTTTTAAAACTTAAATTTAATTTTTTATTAAACAAATTAAACTTTAAATAGACTAAACATAGATTCATGTTCGTGTACTTCTAATTTAGTTGAAAGCCACATATCATCCTCTCGCCACCAACTTGCAACTTAATAGAGACCAAACTTCCTAATGTTAGGAACCAAAATAAAAAATTTAATACACGTGGATCCAAATTGAAACAAAATAAATATAAGCGGCTAAATATTTAATTAAACCTTTTAAAATTATATACATCATATAATGTAAGGAAAAAAGTGGAAAGTGAGGTGGACTACTTTGTGATCTATTTGTGTCATTGATTAATCCTTAAAATGTCAATTGTCAAGTAAAGATGATTATGTTTTTATTGGTATATGTTGGCACTTTGTGCTGCGATGTGGGCTACTTATCTTCTTGTGTCTCTTTAAAGCTTCATTTTCTATATTTCCTCCCTTAATAATTCCATCCACTTTGGGTTAGCTCTCATAATGGCCCATAAATTATTCTAAACTTTGTAATCCCCCGTCCTAAAATTAACGTGGTATTTGACAATTTCATATTTACTAAAAAAATTATAAATAAAAGAAAAAGACCGGTGATTTATCTTATTTTTTATTATAAAAAAATACAAAGTGGAAAATAATACTAATTTGGATGTGATGCATATTATATTAAATTAGAGGGTAAAATTGAAAATAATAATAATTAGAAAGTACAATCAAAAAACTAAAATACTTCATTTATTTTGAAATAAAAATTGGTCAAAAAAAATTAGATGTGACTCATATACATTTGCTTTATTTAACTCATTTTTTTTTTATATTTTAAAATAGATAGAGTAACTAGAGTTACATTAATGACTATAAATGAACGTCATTTTAGAATAATTTTTTTAAAAAAATACGATAATTATTTTGAAAAAGTTAAATGGAGTATATAATTATATAAGTACTAAATATATTACTACTTTGTTGCAATGATGTAGCATCTCAAAAGCTGACTGCTTGTAAACAGATGAATTGAATATCAATTAATCTCTAAAATCATAAAATAAAAATGAATGACGTAGGGACATTTTACAATAGTAAACCGTAACACTTTTTTTAAAGTGTGACTAAAGATACTCATACACATCATTGTGGAGAAAAAATATATTTAGAGGTCGAATTCGCATTTCAACATATTAATATCTTCACATCATTAAATTATTTCGTATTAATGAGACACAAATTTAACCAAACGAAATTCAGATATATTCTTCAACATAACATTGACGTTATAAAAATGCCATTAACTATAGCACTATATGTTTTTATTGGAAAAATTTAATTACCCTTTTGGGACTTGTTTAACTTAGAAAGCTACAACAAAGAAGGTAACAAAGTGTGATGTAGAAAGCAATAAAATAGTCACAAAAAATGCCATGACACAACTAATATTTTACTTTCACGTTGACCTTGGATTCTATAGCTTTTGTTTTTTATTTTCTTGTGCAAAATTCAGCTACTAGTGAAGTCTTCCAAACGTGGCACATGTTAAAAGGCTATGTGCTACTCGTGGCACTGGAAAAGCCAATAATGGAGAACACTAGACACAGAGTAAAACAAAACACTGATCAAAGAACTCATAAATGCATTGTCTTTGTATGTCAAAATAATTTCTATTTCTTAAATTTTCTATAAGGTAACAGACAAATCGAAGGATTTAGGTACAATTGTTTCTTTCACCAATAATTGAAAGATATTTTTTTAATCAACAAGCTCTTTGAAAAGCCTAGTGTTTTAAGAAGCAACATTTTATATAAAGAAGCATCATCTCAAAGTCAATAAAGGTATATGCTAATTTTTAGTATTCACTATTATTAATAATAACAAATTAACTTGGAACTATTTTAAAGATTATTTTCCTTAGACTTTTGTGCAAAATAAAGAACATAAAGTTGACTTACTTTGAGCAATCTAAAATTTTCTACAATGTAAAAAGAAAAAATACTATGGATCATAAGAAACACACAAAAATATGAAAAGCTAAATATACTTTATCTTTTATATTTTATTCTAAAACTATTTTGGTCATTCATCTTTTAAGACTTTATTTCATTTCTTTATCTTTGTAACATTATACAAATTTATCTTTAACGCATCTCAATTAAATGTAAGTTAATTAGTTGGATGGTGATTGATTAACATGTTCATCATACCAAACTATTTGATAATTAGTTATTAAAATTTTGAAAATGACATTCATTAGATAACTTGATGCATATTGGTTCAAAAAAAATAGTACCGAAAGGGTTGATTTTTCAAAAGTCAACACAAGCTCAACTACTATGGAAGGAAAGTTGACTTTGAACTAGGATCTCAACAGTTGTGGCATTAGTTGATAATGTGGCTGCAATGATGTTTAAGTTGATGTTAACCTTTAAACAAGAAGTTGTATTGTGTTTTTGGTGCGTTTGGAGAAGGAGGAATGAGGGAGTGTCGAACAATAGGGATAACCCTATTGTTCAATGTCTGAATGTATCATCACTAAGGTAAAATTTCAAAGTTAATTTGACTGTTGTAATGTCTATTTTTGTCAAAAATAATTTAGACCAAAGTTCACTTGTATAATTAGTTTGATTGTAAATAAAATGCCTAGGTCTGTTTTGCTTTATTGCACAACTCTTTTTTTTAAATGGTTTTTTACGGAACTTCTTATAATCTGAAAGAAAGTAGTGTCTTAATTATGATAATTAATTTTAGCATTGTGTAAATAAGATGATAATTAGCCAAAATCTTACTTTCCTTGGTCAAATTATTGTGACATTGATTGATAATAAATCGATGGGACAACTACTTTAAGTTAAATGCAAGCTCTCAACAAAAGCCTAACATATATCCTTAATCAAAGTTTTGAGATATTTAATGATTCAATCATCGTAAAAATTTGTGGTTGAGAATACATGTACCACCGGCTCCAAAATTATCCATGTCCTAATCTACTATATCAAGACAAATTATCACCAAAATTACTATTTTATAGATCCATTCGTAAAAACTCTATCTTGTCTAGTAATCTACTATTTTAATCATATCCTTGTAAAATACCCGCGTAGTTAAAGATCTATCCTTTTAGTAATTTCACTTTTCTACCTTAATTAGTATAATATTCATGTATGAGCACGACTCACGCAACGTTCATTATTATTAATAAAAAAATATAGTTAAAATATTTAGAAATTTGTTATAAAATATTTTTAAGATATAAATAAAATTATTGAAATAAAATTTATTTGTTTGCACTTTCTGTAAAACATTTTTTTATCAAAAAAAAGTTGTTGCATATTATATATATGCTTCAATAACTATTGTGTATGTATCTATCTTGTTTGGGTTCCAAAAAGAAATCTTATTTTGTGCACTAGTGACATTATTTGCTTCGTTTTTAATGGACAAAGTATTCGATGTCAATTCACTTTTGTTAACGGTGAAGATTCGACTTGGATATTAGTTAAAGGGATGGAATCCGAACTTTATTATTAGCTTAAAAGATTCAAACGCAGTGGAGTTCTTAGCAATTGTTTGCGCGATTGAGCTGTCATTGGATCGAAATTGCTTGCAACTACAACAGTTGATTGTTGAGTCAGACTCAAATAATGCAATTTATTGGGTTTAAAATCATAATGCATGCCCTTGGGAGTTGAGATTCAATTGTAACTAATTAAAGAATATGTTGAATATTTTAAACAATATCTCCTTTGTCTATGTCTTGCGTGAGGCGAATCATGATGGCGATGAGCTAGCAACGGCAGAGGCACAATCGTGTGAACTTTTGTCTTAGTGGTATCTTCCTATTTAACAGCCCTTGCAGGGGTGCTGTCTTTAAATTACTCTTAGTTGTTTTCCTTGCTTTTCATGGTCTTGGTTAGGAGTATGGAAAAAATATGGTTAATTGAACTATATTGATAAATTGGATTGCACTGCACCACAATCAACCAAACCATTTAAATGGTTCATGAATTGAACCACATATTTAAAACAATTCTGTTAACCAAACTTAATTCGAAACCAGTTTAACAATTTTAAAATTTTTATAACCTCAATTAAGATTTTTTTCTAACAAAATTTTCAAAATTTATTTTTCTCGAAAAAAAAAATTAAATCATTTTTTTCTTGTAAAATTTTTGAGAAAAAAATCAAAAACATACTTTTTTTGAAAAATTTTCGATTTATTTTTGAAACTTTTTTTATCAAGAAAATTTTTATATCTATTTTTCTCAAAAAAAATCGAAAAGTTTTTGTCAAAAGAATTTCGAAATTGTTTTTTCGAAAAAAAATTTTATCAGAAATTTTTTTACATTTATTTTTCTAGAAAAAAATTGATATTTTTTATCAAAAGAATTTTCAAATAACTATTTTGAAATTAATTTTAACTAAAAATTTGTTCAAAATATTAAATTAGTTTATATTTATAAACCAGTTTAGAACTGCACTGAACTTGATTTAAAAATGATTTTCAATAACTGAACCAAACCACTAATGTGGTCCAATGCAGTTTGGTTTTTGAACCATGAACACCCCTAGTCTTGGTTTACATGCTTTTGTTTTTTAGGTCATCTTTTTTTGTTTTGTTGTTAGTGCACATCAGTTTGTATTTGGTCCGATTTAGTTTTGGGTTGGTTTGTCCTCTTTGGTTTGGTACATCAGTGTTGTTTTTAAAAACTTTTGTGCAGCTATACTCAAGAAAAAGAAGATAATGCACGAGTATGAAAACAAAGTAGAGAGAGACACAACAATTTATCCTGATTCATCATCAATACAATAGTTACGTCTAGTCTCTTCAATTTGAAAATTTTAATCCACTAAATTGTCATAGAATCAGACTTACACTTGAATACATACTAGTCATCATGGTGTCAGATAAAAAATTCAAATATGAGATAGAATAAAAATAAAATTTGAAATGAATTTATAAAAACAAACATTTTTTATCTTATAAATTAATTTTATAAAAATGAATTAAACTCATTATAAAAATTTAATATGGTGTCAGAGATATACATCCGGTCACACCCACCCCAGATAGGTTGGAGGCATTACAACTTCAATCTCCACTACTTGCGAAGAGGTATTTGTCTTACACCACTCATTTAATTCAATAAACAATGAAAACATAGATGCAATATGTGATTGTGAAAGCTGCGTGGTTCTATCTATATATTTGCCACCAGTTTGGGAGTTGTATCGATTTACACATCAACATCGAAGATATGAAACATGTGAACTCAATGGCACCTTCACCCTTCTGGCCAACGTGCTTTCAACCATCATTATTCAATTAATAATAACAAAAACATTGAAATTGGGAAAATGATGAAAGTGATAGCTAGGTGATGATATATACACGACAATATGAATTTTATACCTCTAGCAATTTCTTTGCAATTAAACTAAATATGGCCAAAAGATTTGAGATAGTAACAAAGAATATGATGGATCACCACATTTATTAATTTTTCAAATCAAACCTTGAAAAGTAAAGTAAGTTCAAGCTATTTGATATTCAAATATTATCTTCAAAAACATATTCACAATATCTTTCAAGGCTTGTTAATTGACCTTTTATAACAATTAGACCTCTTGTTTATGAGAAAAAAAAAAAGAGTATTTTTTATCCGATAAGAAAAAAATTGAGATGAATTGAGTATGAGGTACACTAACATCAGAAAATATTTATAAAAGTACTTACGTACTTATTACTAGTACAATTTGAATTAGATTTACAAACTAAATCAACCTTTATTAACGGTTAGAGTAAATAATTTATTTTACATCATTACTAGTAAAATTTGAATTAGATTATTATGATTAGAGATAACATTTGGAATTTATCGATAACTTTTTCACTAAATTTAGTGACGAAGAAATTGGATACAGATTTATTTTTTATTTTTCAACTTTTATTTTTGTCATTAATTTAGTTTTTTGTAGTTAATGTATTTCAAGTTTCATCTTGTATAAAACCATGCACCAAACGCAAAGTTAAGATCTTGTGAATAAATAAGTGCCAAAAACGCTGCCAAAATTAATAGCACCTATGACCTTAAGTTCAAATACCAATCACTTACCACCAAACTAAAGAGTTTCCTAACTAAAGTTTGAGGAAATAAAATATATATTACATTACTTAAATTTTATTAATGCTAATAGAAACTCATAATGTTTGTAAAAAAAAATAGAAAAGTATAATGACGTATAATAAAATTATGTAATTTAAATATTTATATAATTATATAGTAAGTTTAAATGATTAAGTCATAGTTCGTCTAAATAATAAAGATTAAACAATTGAATCACCAAAACTTAAACTTCTAAGTGATAATCATTCTAATTAATTTAGATGGAATTATTGGATAGTCAAAATTTAAAGTTATATGTCATAGTTAGTTTAAATAGTTAAGATTGAATTGTTGGAACATCGAATTTTAAATTTCTATGACTTATTTAGTCTAATTAATTAAAATTAAATGGTTTAAATTGTCGAAATTCAAATTTCTAATTCATAGACATTCTAATTAATTAAGATCGAACCGTTAGATCGTTAAAATTTAAATTTCTAAGTCACAATCAGTCTAATCAATTAAGATTAGACTGTCGAATAACTAAAATTAAAATTAAAATTTTCCATTCATAGTTAGTCTAATTAAGTTTGAATGAACTGTTGGATCACTAAAATTATAATTTTTAAGTCATATTTTATCTAATTACTTAAGATTGAATTGATGGATCTTCAAAATTAAAGTTTCTAAATAATAGTCAATCTAGGTTAGATTGATTCGTTGGATTATTGAAATTAGTATTTCTTAGTCATATTTAGTCTAATTATATTAGATTGACCTGTTCGATAATTGAAATTATAATTTTTAAGTCATGTGTTGTCTAATTAGTTAAGATAGAAACATTGAATTGTCAAAATTTAAATTTCTAAGTCATAGTCGATCTAACTAGTTAAGATTGAATCGTTTGATTGTCGAAATTCAAATTTCTAAGTCATAGTTGATCTAATTAGTTAATGTTGCAGCATAAAATTTCGAGTGTTTCTCGAATTCAATGAAGTTGCCACCAAAGTTTATTTAAAATAAGGAAAACGTTGGGAAAACCTTTAAAAATAAAAATTAAAAGTCTTGGAAACCAAGTTTAGAGTTCGGGAGTCGATTATGCGTAGAGAAGGTATTAGCACCCTACGACATCCATAAAAAAAACGGTTACCTATAATTATTTGTGCAAAATTAATATTAATTTAAATATATTTATTTCTCCTTATTATTAAATATGAATATCAATTATTTTTTATAAAAGTGATGCTGAAATAAAAGTATGCTTAAGAAAAAGAGGGAAAAAAAAAGAAATTTTTATTAATGTGTTTGACAAGAGTGTGATCTTGCTCCTACGTATCTCTCGATGCAATGGAGAAATCAAAGTTACGTAATTCTTAGATAGAAAATATGGATGTGTTGGTTACTTTTCAATAAATGAGTTTTGTGACGGTAAAATGTTTTAACAAAAGGTTATTGGTTTGACGAAGAAAAAAATATATTGAGTACAAAAAATGTTTGTAATATGTGAGTTCATTGTTCATTTTGAATTCGGTTAAGAAAGTTTAATATCATCAAGTTGTCATAACTCAAGCATCTTAAACTATGATCGACAATATGTTGCATCTCAGTCTATCATATCATATTTTATTAAAAGATAATTATTATTTTATAGTTTAAGATAACCAAGTTGTCACAACTCAGATGTCTTAAACTAAGATTATTATTATTTTATAGTTTAAGATCACCAAGTTGTCACAACAACTCAGGTGTCTTAACCTAAGATTGACAAAATGTAACATCTCAACCAAATTTTTTATCCAAATTGATTTTAAATAAAATTGATTTTTATCTTTAAAAATAATAATAATAAACTTAAGAATCAATTTAGATGTATACAAATTCATTAATGGTTGAAACTGGTTGTATTTAATCCAAGACTTAATAAAATAATTATTATTATAACATAAATAAATAGAATTAACATAATTAAATAAAACTAAGAAAAAAACTAAAACAAAAGTACACTAAAAAGGCTCAATAAGTTTTTTATTAGAACAAAAACTAAAGTAAACTAAAAAGGGCCACGATTTTTTCTAGAACAAAAGTTGAAGTAAACTAAAAAGAGTCCCACGTTTTTTTTAGAACAAAAAAATTGGAAATACGCTAAATGAGACAGATACCATCATTTCCCTAACCCCAAAACCTAAATTATGATTCCTCCCCCAAGCGCTTTTCTTTTACAAAGGGGTCCGCGACCGTCTCCGAGACAAACAAAATCGCGATTTCTGTTTCAGAGGGGATGTGCGACGGTGTCGTTTAGAAAAGTCGCGGCAGTATCAATTATGCAGGTGAGTTTTTCTTTTCTCTTTTTTTTTTTTTTTTTTTTTTTTCTGATATAAAAAAGGGGTTTGAGTTTGTTCTTATTTTGTATGTACTATTATATTATAGTTGTGAGGTTGAAGAAGACATAAGAGAATAAAACAAAAAACAAAAATATTAAAGCAGAGATAAAACGGATTCAGATTTTTTATTTATTTTGAAAGGTATGAGATCAAGAACTATGAAACTGTTACATATGGAGTTTGGAGATAGTTACCACACACAAGTTGGATGTTTGTTTCACTATTGTGATCCGCTCTTTTAAGGGGTATTTGTTCTTGTTTAGAATTAGTATATTTTTCTAACACTCATCTTATGTTTCAGAACAAAGGTCTATTTATAGACTTTTCTTTAATTGTTCAGTTGCTTTCTTTGTCTGTGTCTCTCTTTGAGCTTTCCAATTAGTTCTCTGTTTGATGTTTCATTTCTTTTGCTCATAATCTGAGTTCTTCTGCACATCTGATGCATTCACGGTTTTAGCCTTTTTTTTTTATCTGATTATGTTCAACCTATTTGTTTTTATCTAATTATGTTCATCTACTGGACTTCTATTTGTGTGTAAAGGACGGAGCTGATTTGCTGGGCTAAAGAGCTTTTTTTTTTATTTGCAGTTTTGGGTCTATAGTTTCTAGTCCTTAGTTTTGAAATTTGTCATTTAGTTTTTGCTTCAAACTAAGAATTTTGTCTCTTTGCTCTATATGATGTGGACAATGGCTAAGGGTAAAGAAAATTATTTTTTTCATTAATTAATTCATTACGTACCATTTATGGCCATTTTGTATCAAACCGTAAGTTATAAAATTATCATTTTTCCAATTAGTTACAACAAATTCCAAACTTGAACTTATATAATTATTTTTCCCTCTAATTAGTTACAATAGGTACAAGAGTTGACTTATTTTTATAATGCTCAAAAAAGAGCAGAAGCAATGCCAAAGACAAAGACTCTGCAACAAAACATAAGCAAGGCTAGAGCAGAAGCAAGGCTAGAGAGCCAGAGGCAACGTAGAGTCGGAGGCAACATATTAAAATTGTAATTTGATGAGACAAAATGAGCCTCAACACTTATTAAAATTAACTATATCATTTTTATTTTCATTTTATACATTTTTTGTATTAATAATTATAAATGCAGAAATATATATATATATATATATATATATATATCTTTTTATTTTTATTTTAAGATTTCATACATATAAATAAAATAATGGCAAACATAAAAATTAATATATTATAATTAGTATAATTTAATGGGCCGGATAAAATTGGGGTACTACAGTTAAGATTGAATCGTTAGATTACAAATTTAAATTTCTAAGTCATAGTCAGTGTAACTAGTTAAGATTGAAGAATTGAAATATCGTCAAAACTAAATTTCTAAGTTGTAATCATTCTAAGCTAAAATTTGACCATTGGATCGTCATAACTAAAAAATTTAAGTCATAGTCATGTTAATTAGTTAAGATTGAATCGTTGGATCATCATAATTAGAATTTCAGAGTCATAATTAGTATAATTAGTTAAGATTTGACTGTTTGATCGTTGAAATTAGAAATTCTTAAGTTATAGTTAGTCTAACTAGTTAAGATTGAAATGTTGTATTGTTAGAATTATCATTTATAAGTCATAGTTAGTCTAATTAATTAAGATTGAACTGTTTGATCGTCGAAATTAGAAAATTTTAGTCATATTTAGTCTAATTAGTTAAAATTAAACCGTTGGATCGTTGAAATAAAAGTTTCTAAGTCATAGTCATCTTAATTAGTTAAGATGGAACCATTAGATAGTCGAAATTAGACTTCATAGGTCATAGTTAGTATTATTTGTTAATATTGGACGGTTTGATGTTTGAAATTAGAACTTCTAAGTTATAGATTGTCTAACTAGTTAAGACCAAACCTTTTGATCGTCGAAATTATAATTTTTAAATCATATTTAGTGTAATTAGTTAAGATTGAACGGTTAGATTCTTATAATTAGAGTTTATTAATCATATTTATTATAGTTAGTTAAGATTGAACCATTCGATTGTCGAAATTAGAATTTGTAATTCTTATTCAGTCTAATTAGTTAAAATTGAACAATTGAATCGTCAAATGATGATCCAACAGGTGAATCTTAACTAATTTGATTAACTCTGACTTAAAAATTTAAATTTCGATAATTTAATGGTTTAATCTCTCATTTTGGTCTCGTAGTTTTTTTTGTTTCATTTGGTCTCATATGTTATAAATGTTAAACATTTTGATCCCTTAAATTTTATTCATTCTATTTTAATCCCTTAAGTTACAAAGATTAAATATTATGATCTCCTAAATTATAAACATTAAATTTAGTGGGTCTCTTAAGTTATAAATATTACACACTTTAAAATATTTGACGATTGTAACTTAAATAACTAAAATAGAAAAGAATAAGTTATAAATATTACACACTTTAAAATATTTGACGATGGTAACTTAAAGAACTAAAATAGAAAAGAAAAACTTAAAGAATAAAGTAAAATCATAAAATAACTTATGAAAACAAAAATGTAACAAAAACAAAATATTAATTTTTCAAGAAATTTCAAACAAATTTTTACTAATAAGTTATGTTTTTAATGGAAATGAATATAAAAAAGCCTAAAAGTAAAATTATCAAAAGTTTTGGTATTTTCCTAATTATATAATAATTTTCACCTCTTATTTCTTTATATTTCTATCTTATTTTCTCATTACTTATTCTATTATAATTTTTATCTCCTTTTTAAAAATTTGTTTTTTAATAAATGTAAAAAGACAAAAACATATCATAGTGAAAAGCGTATATGAAAGGCAACAACACTCAAGTAAAGCCAATATAACAAAAAAAAATATAAATGTTAACTATTTAAATATAAATTAAATTTGACAAAAATATCTATCACTTGGTTTACTTTGTGTAAAACATATTCCGTCCGTCTCCGGTTTCGCCATTTTAACTATTTTATATTTGTTTTAAAACTTTAATTCTGTTAAAAAACTAAGATGTAGTTAATGATGTGTTTCATGTTATATTCTTAAAAACCTAAAAATATACTGTACATAAAATTTATTTTTACTCAATGAACAAATGGTAAAAAAAACTAAAATTACTTAAATTTATTAATCAAAATTTAAACCCAAATGGATGGAGTACTTCAAAAAATTTGAATTCTTTTAATCTAAATATTCTCCAATCTCTATCTATCTTCTTTATTTATCTTAGTTTTAAATTTTTTTTCAAAAAAATCCGGTTAAATCAAAATTTTATATAAATTATACATATAAAATTATACACAAATATATAGATTGATTTGAAATTTGATAAACCATAGAGCTAAGCAGATCCACAAAGTCAGAAATCACTAATGTCAACAAGCCTACTACCGACCTAGCAAAACAATAATCTCATCCTCCTTTTATTGTTTTGCATGCTTTAAATGAGTTGTTCATTGCTTGCGTAAAACTCATGCCACCGCCCACACTCCTAAAGTACTCTTGCTCATTGCACATATTCAACGATCTTCTGTTACTGCTTTTGTCCATAATCTTTGCTACTTTAAGCTTTTTATTTATTTCTTCTAATATTTTGGATTTTTTAAGAAATTAAGATGTGATATTTTTTTAGGTTTTTTTTTTTTTAATAACTCTCTTTCTAAAATAATATACACATATGCCCCCCTTGAAAAAAATATACGCAAATGCTCCTTTTTTTGAGTTAGACACAAGTCGTCATTTGCAATGGCGACTTCCTTAAGGAAGTCCGCGTTGCAAAAGGCGACTTCTCAAAGACATTTAAAAAAAAAAAAAATTCAGTTTTTTTTTTTGAATTTTTATTATATATATAATTAATATAATTTGTAAAAAAATAACAAAATATACATATAATTAATATAATTCATACAAAAAATAATAAATATTTATATATAATTAATATAATTTATTCATAAAAAACCACAAATTTTACAAAAATTACGATAAAATTAATGTTGAAGGTGACCTCTAGTACCACATTGCCGAGGTTTTCTCACACGTACGGGATTTTGATGACGCCTTGGTACATCACGAGTTTGTTGTTCTTCTTCTTAATCTTCGGCTTCTTGTTGTTGAGGATGTCTAGGAGGAAGTGCTGTAGAAGAACTACTTCCACCTTGAGTCCAGTTGGATATTTGATTCAACGGAGTATATGCATTCCCAAAACTTGGAATTTGAAAGCTTTGTTGACACATATTATTCAGTAACTGGGTAGCGGACTCAGGTGTATTATAACGAGCGTTGAACATGTTATACAACAAATCCTCTTCGCTTGATGCAAAAGATAGTCGACGATTGTCTTCTTGATGTGGTTGTTGGCTGTCAAAATTAAATTGTTCCCCTGGCGTGAACTCGTAAGATTGATATGGTGTGTGGGTAAAAGTATGAGGATGTGGTGTTTGGGTAAAGATTTGAGGAGGCGGTTGAGTGTCAGGAGGTGTTGGTATATAATATTGGTTTTGTTGTGTTGTGTTGGGCATTGATTCCTGAAAAAAAGGTTGGCTAGATTGTGGTGGAGGTTGGGGTGGATTGACACGAGGATCAACCAATTGGTTTTCTACAGAAATAAATCGTTTAGAATTTTGGGAAAACCAAACCATGTATTCATAACTTGGTTTAAATTCAACATTTAGAGGTTGACCATGAAGAATATGATTCTCTCGTTCATTCCACTCTTTGTTCTCATTTTCGTAGAACAATGCCCAACTATAGTCAACTTGTTTATGCAAATCTACCTTATGATACTTTTTCATGTTCCTCGGGGGATGTGGAATTTCTTGAGGTAGTCCAAATTGTAGTTTCACTCTATCGGTTTGATGCATTTCTATTATGTAGAAACAAATCAAATATGTAGATGCATTCCATAGCCAATTGTCTTCTGGATTATCGTATGTTAGATGAAGGTGATCATTGCACATATTCGGGAACGATACAACTACACAATCACCTATAGAAAGGCATGGATGGCAAAGAACAAAGCTATCGAATCGATTTATGGAAACTGGGAAAAGTCATACAATGACCTTCCAAGGTGGTTGTTGGCTATGCAAAAATTTCTTCCAGGAACTATTGTGGAAATGGAAGTATCAGTTGCATATTCTGATAATACTCTGTTACAGGGATCAAAAATGTTCAAACGACTATTTTGGTCTTTCCCTCCATGCATATCCGGGTTTAAATTTTGTAAACCATTTGTCTCAGTAGATGGAACTTGGTTGTACGACAAGTACAAGGGGACTCTTTTGCTTGCTATTGCACAAGATGGAAACAAAAATACAATTTCCATTGCTTATGCACTTGTGGAAGGTGAGACAGGGGGTGCTTGGAGCTTCTTTTTGAAAAATCTAAGAAGGTATGTAACACCTCAAGTCGACATTTGTTTGATTTCAGATAGACACGAATCTATTAAAAGTGCTTATAATAGTCCAAATAATGGTTGGCATGATCCTCCGTCAACACATGTGTACTGCATCCGACACATTGCACAAAAATTCATGAGAGAGTTCAAGGACAAGGAACTTCATAGACTACTTGTTTGTAAGGGTAATGATCTAATTCTTGTTAGTATATTTTGTACTTATCACTTTATCATATTTGATAATTTTGACATCATTTATCACAGGATATGCATTAAATGAACCATCATTCAAATATTACCGCAATGAAATCAGGATGGCAAATCCAGAGGCTTTAAGATGGATCGATAATATCCCCCCAGAACAATGGACTATGGCTTATTCTCAAGGTCGACGATGGGGACACATGACAACAAACATTTCAGAGTCAGTCAACGCAGTGCTCAAGGGTACACGCAATCTCCCAATCACTGCTTTGGTACAATCAACATATTATAGATTGGGAGTTTTATATGCCCAAAGGGGACAACAACATCAGACATCATTAGCTTCTGGTCGAGTATACACAGACGATTGCATGGACAAGATTAAATATGAAGTTAGTAAATCTAATACTCACCAAGTCATGCAATTCGACCGAAATCGTTATTCTTTCATGGTCCATGAAACAGTAAACCCAAGAGAGGTGCGACCAATTGGTCATTTTGAAGTCAACCTTCAAAAAAAATGGTGTGATTGTGGAAAATTTCAGGCTATACATATTCCTTGTTCACATGTCATAGCCGCATGTTCTTACACTCGTCAAAACTATTTAGTGCTTCTACCTGACGTGTACAAGGTTGTTAATGTATTTAACGTCTACAAAGAAGAGTTTCCACCTATACCCAATGAAGGATATTGGCCCACATATGAAGGTGAAACATTGTATCACAATCCTGAAATGCGGAGAATTAAAAAATGTCGTCCAAATAGTACCCGTATTAGAACTGAAATGGATGTTAAAGAAAAAGTACCAAGAAAATGTGGACTATGTCGGTTAACTGGCCATACTCGAAAACATTGTCCAAATGTTACAGCTAGCTCTAGTCAATCTATGTAATTTAATATTTATATTTATGTATTTTTATGTATTATTATGTATTTTTATGAATTATATTAACTATATATATATATATATTATTTTTGTTATTTGAATTATATTTTTATAAATTATATTAATTATATATATATATATAATTATATATATATATATATATTTGTTATGAATTATGTTAATTATATATATATATATATATATATATATTTTTGTTATGAATTATATTAATTATATATATATTAAAAATTCAAAAAAAAACTGAATTTTTTTTATGAATTATATTAATTTTATATATATTTTTGTTATCAATTATATTAATTATATATATATATATTTTTGTTATGAATTATATTAATTATATATTTAATAAAAATTCAAAATAAACTGAAATTATTTTTTTATTAATTATATATATATATATATTTATTATTTTTGTATGAATTATATTAATTATATATATATTTTGTTATTTTTTTATGAATTATAGTAATTATATATATTTTTTAAATTAAAAAAAAAACTGAATTTTTTTTTTTATTTTTAAAATCTCCTTGAGAAGTCGCCTTTTGCAACGCGGGCTTCTTTAAGGAAGTCGCCATTGCAAATGGCGACTTGTGCCTAAACCAAAAAGGGGGGTATTCGTGTATATTTTTTTGAAAGGAGGGCATATGTGTATATTTTGTTTTGAAACAGGGTTATTCAAAAAAAAAAAACGCTATTTTT
>JBBPBQ010020321.1:17501245-17548709 GCA_037974755.1 Cicer yamashitae | reverse complement strand
TTTTTATACTCTTTTTTTTTTTTTAATTAAAATCACGTTCTAAGACAAAAGTTGTTTTTTTTAATACTAAAATGATATTTATTTATTCAACTTGGTATTATATTGATTAAGAACATTAGAATAAAACAACTCAAAATCACTAAAAAAAAGGATGAATTTGCGAACAAACACTGGTGGAGCTTGAACAAAAACATTTGGGTGATAAATTTTTAAAATTTTAATCAATAGATAAAAAACATAATATGGTATTATATATAAGAATTTTAAATTGTAAACTTACAATAATATACTGACAGTCAAACCCTTAACGCTTATTAGAAAAAGATAGTAGATCGAATTTGAATTAACATTTTTAATAATTAAAAAATAATTTTTAAAAGTTTAATTATTTTTCAATTACAAATTTTTTTATACTATTAAAACAAGTTTATTAACTATAAGGACACAAATAATATATAATTATTAAAATGCCTTTAAACACAACACATTTTTTAAGATAACAATATTGATAGTGTGTATAAAAGATAATAGTTTGGTTTTTGAGTTGGAAAATCTATTTTAAATTACGTAAAACTATACTAAAATCAATAGAAGTCAGATTTATTGGTTTGATTCAATTTAGACTCGAACCCATATAAAAAATATCAAACCAACTTAATTAGTTTTGGTTAAATTTTTGGACAAGTCACCCTATATATATGTAATTAAAATATATATATATATATATATAGTAATAATAAAATAAAAGACTTATGTTATAACTCTTTATTTCCTTTTTTAAGAAAATATTTTTTATATTTATGTAATAAAAGACTTTTTATTATAAATTTGAACACTATTTTTTGTTCTCACTTCTCAACGTCCATACATATTCTTCTCTCTTTAAACTATTGTGAAATAAATTCGACATTTGTGTTTTATTCTTTTATTTTATTTTTATAATTGTTGTTTATATATACATTAAGTTTGTTACGAAAATTGTTATGGTTGTAAGGCTCAACAAAATTCACTTTTAATTGGTCTAATATCCTTTTTAAAGATAAACAAATATATCCTATTTTATGTTTTAACACAAAATAGACTTTTTTAATAGACTAATAGACCAGATCAGACCAAACCATTCTTTACAAAAGGTCCGACCAATGCTTAAAATAAGGCATTTGACAAATAATAAATCTGACTCGGACTTTATTTTTTTTTAAGTAGACCTAACCTATTTAAACAAAGCTCGACCAAACATTTTCTCATCCCTACTCACAACCCTAATGATTGAAATTTAGGTTGAAAGTTAGTTTATTTTATAATTATGGAAAAAATGTTTTTGTAGTTTTTCTTATAAATTAATCCATTTGGTTCTTTTTATAAGAGACATTTAAGTTATAATTTAATCATGTATTTGGTCTATCCAAAATTTCGACCCAATAGATCAACTTTTGTTAACCAAATTATAATTCAAATGTCTCTTATAAAAAGATCAGAAATAATAGTATTGTTTTAAAATTCTTGGGGACTTTGGGGGTGACCATGACTATCCTATATCCCCAAGAAGCTCCGCCACTCAGAACAAACTCACAATATCTAAATTTATCACATAGAATGGCTAAACACTTACAAATGTGATTAAACCTACATATATGAAGAAATTAAAATGTTTAGAATATTCATGTCTCTAGAACTGCAAAGCCATTTTTGGCTTGCAATCACCCATTTCACTCGTTTTCTCTCTACCTTTATTTAAATAAGTGGTTCTCACATATATTTATTTTTTTTTTCTTCTCATTTTGCTTGTGATTTCGTTGTCCAAGTGCAATGTTGTTTTACTCGTCGTCTTAGTGCAACATTTTAATTTCTTGTCTCATTGTATTGTTTATTTGATTCAGATCATTAAATTAACTTCAATCAAGTGCATATACAATGAATAACTGTGACAAAAGTTATTACTAAATACTACATCCTGTATTTTAAATTGTCATATATAGGTTATTAACGTATACCACCAAATATAATAAATTTATTGGCTAAATTGCACCAATGGTCCATTAACTTAATTTCAGTTAACGTTTTAGTCATTTATCTTATTTTTTTCCGATTTGGTCCTTTTGTTTTAATATTAAGTGACAATTTGATCTTTTATGTTTTAAAATGTCAACAATGTTATCCTTTTTTTTTTACAAAAATTCAAAAAATTCATAAAAAAATTTCAAACAAAATCCATAAAATTAATTATCATCCTCAATATAATGCAAATTTCATCAAATTCATAACTTAAATCTTTAAATAAACTCAAATTTAATCAAATTCATGAAAATATGGGTTTATTTGAATATTTGAGTTACGAATTTGATGAAATTTGTATTATATTAAAGAATATAATTAATTGTATGGGTTTTATTTGAAAATTTTGATGGATTTTTTGAATTTTTGTAAAAAAAAAAGGATAACATTGTTGACATTTTAAAACATAAAAGATCAAATTGTCACATAAAATTAAAATAAAGGACCAAATGGGGAAAAAAAGATAAAGGACTAAAACGTTAATTGAAATTAAGTTAAGGGACAACGGGTGCAATTTAGCCTAAATTGATTACTTTTTATAAATTTATTTCTTTTATCGATAATACCCTTATTCATTTATTATTATTTTTAATCTTTATCACTTTCTATAATAAATAATTAGAGATAATTTTGACAAAATTTAAATATATTTTTAATCACTACAATATACTATTTTTTGCTTTCAATCATTGCAACATATATTTTCATTTTTAGTTCTTGTAAGTATATCATTTTTTACTTTTGGTCTTTGGTGTTCTATTATAGTCTTCACAAATTGATTCGTATAAAACGGGTCTTTGAATGTCATTTTAGTCTTTATTTTGAAGGACTAAAATCAAATATTCAACATATTACACATACCAACTCTAATATTAATAAGTTTTATAGTGACTAAAATAAAATGACAATGACCAAAATTAAAAAGTGATATATTTGCAAAGACCGAACACTAAGAAAAAATGTTCAAGGACTGAAAGAATAAAATGGTACATTTGCATGAACTATAAAAGCATATTTAAATGTTGTATGCAAATTTATGGTAATATTTTTTGTCTTTTCTATATACAACAAAAAAATGGAATTATATAAATAAAATAAAAAGAAGAGAGAGAGATAGAGTATGAGATAGAAGATTCCGTAAAATTAGTTATTATTTAACTAAAATTAAAATTATAAAAATGCTAACAAATATCCTAAAAATATATGTTAATGAATTAAATATAGAAAATATTGTTTCGGAATTTGTATATTTAATTCCTTGAAAGTTTTAACATTATTTTTTTAATACAAAACCTTTATATTTTTTAACATGTGTATGGTAAAAAATAAAAGATGAAAATATGTAGTTATGTTTTTACTATTAATACATGTTCAAATGATATTTTAAAAAATCATTACAAAGATAATATCAAAGAATCAAAATAATTTTTTTCACTTTTTATTAGACAACATTTTTTTATAGATAGTAAATTAGTTATTATGTTATCCAATAAGTATTAACATGACTATTAAATTTACATTACTTTAATCATGTGTGTGTGTGTCCGCGTCTGTGCATGTGCGTGCGTGTGTGTGCGTGTAATAAGCAAAAAAAATAAAAATAGTGGAGCGTTAATTTTTTAAATTACATCAATTTTAAAATCCACTTTTTTTTAACAATAAAATCAAACCATTTATTAATTGTGAGAAACGTCAAATACAAGTTAAGATACAGTATGAGGGGATTTCACCCAAACACAATTAGGAGTATTATTATGGTTTGACATTGCCATTCTAGCTATACGATGGGCCGTCTCATTTTCTTTGTGCATCACAAATTCAATCTCCCATCTATTAAAATATTCACCAGTTTCGAGCATTCTCTTGCAAATAGTAGTCTGTTTTTGAATGCAAGAGTCTTAGCCATCATCGTCAGTCACCTGAAACGAAGATACCCTTCTCATCCCTAATTAGCATGCCTAATCAACACAAATTTTTAGCTCTATTTCGAGGTGTGAGATATTATCTACAAGATTTTGCAAGTCATGATAATGATCTACAAAATGAAAAAGAATTGTTCAATCTCTGACATGCGCTTTTAAGAAATGTCATCGAGAGTATATTTGATATATTTAAATCGCGATTAATAAGCTTTAAGTCAGTGCCTCTATTTTTATTTAAGACAAGCAAAACTTGTATTGACATGTGCAACACTTCATAACTTCCTTCGCAAAGAATGTCGTTCAGATGAATTTCCAGTTGAACTTATAAATGTATCTCCATCTTCGATATTATCAATTAACGAAGACCATAATTATGAATCTAATGTTCAAACCCAAGAGTAGGAACCCGAATATGCTAATTTATGGAGCAGTATTATAGCTACATATATGTGGATAAATGTTACCTGGAATGACATGAAACTCGAAACTATTTTGTTGTTGAAAGATTTTAAAAATTGTATTAGTTTTGTTTTTATTTATTCAAACTTTATTATATATTTATTATATTTTGTCATTCAATATTATAAATTCATAAAATATTTTGAAATCTTGTACTACAAATCCATTACATAATCTTATAAAATCTACACATTTTCTACAAAATCTTTTAAGCGAATCTGTGAGCTTTTGATTTAATTAAAATGAAAGGATCTAATTTGGTGTCAAAGTAAAGTTTGACACCTTGGTGTCATTTGTTTACACATGCAACCAATTAAAATATACTAAATATGTATTTATAGATATATTTTAACAACTAATCTAAAAAGGTGGCATTATAGAACGATTTAATTGGATACACGTGTAAAAACACTTACACGTTGGTATATACAAATGAAATTTATATATGTATATATATTATTAATGCTTAATAATCACTCTTACATTTTCTGTTTATAAAAAACCATCCTCTCATTTGTCTTTCGTTGTTTTTAGGACAAAAAGTAAAATAATTGTCTTCCTTTTCTACAAAATAAAAAGAAAATTTATTGATTAAAAAAGATAAGAAACAAAAATAAAAGAACAAAAAATACGGGGTACAAAACCAAATTACATGCTAAACAACTTTAAAACCTCCCATAATTTAACGTGTCTCTTCAACTTAATCTTCAGTATTAAGATGTAATCACATTAAACTCATCTTCAGCAATATTCTTCTAATTATATAAAAAAAAATTGTTGTTATCTAAATCAATTTAATTCTTAACTTTCAAAAATTTATCAGTATTTTCATATCATGAAAAACATTAAAATTTGAATTCAAATGAAAATAAAAATTAGAGCGATCGACATCAATTGAAATTGAATTCGCATACTTAGTGAAGCATTTACATCATATACATTAAGCATATTTTACTCAGGGCTTAATAACATTAGATGCTCTCAATCCAAATCCTAATATGTAGATGACTATAACACCAATTTGAATCTTTTCAATTGAAATAATCTAAAAACTTCTATAACATAGTACTTCATATTCTATAAAAATAACGAATTTTTCGCTTTGAAAGGGAGACTATTCCATTTGAAATATTTATATATACTTATCATAAGATATATAAATAGTTAATAGACATTACATGATTGTGTAGACTAAGAGTCTAAAACAATAATTTTGGAATGATAAAAAGTGAAGAAAAATTCATTCACTTTACATGCACGCAAAATATATCTAACTCTAAAAATTAAGTAGTAAAATAGATAACCTATCCTTTCCTTCAATCACGTGAAATACAAACCATTTTTTTGATAAAGTATACTATACTATTATTACATGATATATTAATAAATTAACATAAAAATTGTAACAACCCCCCATAATTTATTGATCTTTGAATTTCAAATATTTACCTATACATATTTATTATCTAAATGCTAGAATTTAAGCCAACGGTATAGCAAGAGGTGGAAGTAGAAGTGGTACATATTTGTGAGGAAAATGAGAATTTTGAGAAATCATCAATATCGGTATTGTTTGTAGGGTTCCTAACAATGAATGGCACCATGTCTTCGAGCAACCCTTGTGAGCCCAAATTTTCTTGGGCTGTGTCTTGTGTAGAGCCCAATAAAGTGGGTGATATGAGTACCGAAGAAGCACTAGCTTGGGCTTCATGATTTGCTTTTTGGAATTGGGCCTGGCCTTGTGAAGAGGTGGGCTTGGACTTCTTGATTGGTGGATGGGAATGAGATTGTTGTGATTGGCCCACTAGGAAATAAGGATAAGCAAAGTGAAGATGGAGGCCTTCATAAGTGATTATAAGAGTGTCAGGGTCCTCATTGGATCTTTCAACTTGCTTCTTGGCACCACACCTTGGGTTGGTGCACCTATAGTAACTCCTATTTATTCCAAGGCATCAAAATTTTGTAGAGTGGTGTTATTTTAGCAACAAAAATAGCTTAACACTCTATTATCACATCATATTTCACTTAATTGCTTATATGATATGACTAGGAGAAAAAGAAAAAGGTAATAAAATAAAGTCAAACTTTGTGTAAACAATACACTTCCTCTATCCTTTATATATAGGATCTCTTTAATCAAATTGTAAATATTAAGAAAATTGATAGTAATATTAAATTTGTAGATAATTGGTATTGTTTTTACAACTTTAATAAAAAAGAGAATTAATTAATGTTTTTACTATAATATTTATTATTGATCGCAGAAAAATATGTAAATTAATTCAAGATAGATTATTAAAGAAATAATTAATAAAGTTAAAAATTTAAAAAAAAAAAAACGTCTTATAAAAACTCAAGAGAATCTTATATTTAAGGAAGAAGATAGTATTAACTCATTTTGTAATGTGAAAGTTATCAACTCAAGTTAATTAAGGGCATATTTGGTTCATAGTTTTCACTTTTTTTGTATAGAAAATAACAATGTTCTGAAAACCGGACTCGACTGAGCTGTTCCACTATTTGAACTAGAAACCGACATGTCATCTAGTCTTATTAACTCTCAACCGTCTAGACAATAAACTGAGAGAAAATAGTTAAAACCGGTCTAAAATCAGAATAACTTGAAAAAATTGGTGTTTAAGCTGTTCGAAACAATTTAAGAAATATAAACACATTTTTTTATAAAAAAAAGTCCAAAAACAACAATTTTTTTACTTTTTATTTGATTTTTTTTCTTGTGCAGAATTTCTTTTCAGTTTTTTTAAGGTCATTTTAAAGCAAATGATAAAATTCTATAATATAAACATACATATAGCAGAGATAATTGGTACTAGAATAGTTTCACATGAGAAATGATAAAATATTAATTCTATTTGTAAATAAATATTATTGTTGTAGTTGTAAATGAATATTGTAATATATTATGAATTATGACGTATTTAAGTGAAGTTAACCTACCAAATTATGTTATTTTGAATTTTATATTATTTTTTGTTCGATATTATTTAATATATTATATTAAGAAAGTTAAAAAAATAAATAATAATTTATCATCATAAATTCGACCTCAGTTTATCTTCGATTGAATTTTTGAATCTGGAATCGATGTTTCTGTAGGTTCATTGTCCAGTCCGACTACCCAAACATAGAAAAATAGTTAAAAAGAAAATAGAAATAAATTTCTTAATCAATCACTCTATGATAGATATATTTCATCTTATTTTGTACATATATCTCATTGGTAAACTGTGCATTCTTATTTTTAAGGATGTATTAGACCACTGATCCGCACTAATTTAATTTATAGTTAGGTACACATACATCTCCATTTTATAGTCTTTATTATAAATAAAAATAATTAATTTCATACCTTTTACGAAATTTAGTTTATGACGTGTTGATAAGTTCTAAGTTTTAATCTCAAATTTCTACGTACTCTAAATTTTTCATGTAAATAATAAGTTGTATTTTTATTGAATTGCACACCGAAATATCTTGGTTTCAGAATCAGAAAAGTACTAAACATATGCATTAACAAGATTTATTTAATGAAATCTCTGAATTTTTTTCACAAGCAAATGTGAAAAAACAGAGATATAAAAAAAAGTGAAGAGTTTTTTTACCTTGGATTTGGGCTATTCTTAATTGATTTCTGTCCATACTTCCTCCACTTATATCCATCATCACCCATCCCATTGCCAAAGCATTTGATTTTCAATGTGTACTTATTCTCAATCTTACTCCAACTCCTTTCCAATATGGAAACTCTGAAATCAAACACAAATTAATTACACACATCAAATTATTAGGTATTCAATTCATGCAACTAAAGCTGATAGCTCTAAATTGTGATATGTAACAGCAATTGCGACCTCAAATGTTATATAACTATATTTTACCATGATATAAAAGTATGTTGTATAATCGCAATTGCGAGTACAACAGCAATTTACACTAAAAAAATTGTCATATAGTAATTTACCAAAAAATGTTTGAAGTATTCTTACCTTGTTGATGAAAGCTGTGGAAAGTGTTCTCTATGGTTAGTAACTGACAAAGCATTTTCAATATCTAAAATGGTAGGACCTGAATAAATATTTGAAATGAACTTATTAAAAGCTTGTTCTTTTGAAGAATCACTTATGTTAGTTAGTGTCTCCTCTTGTAACATAAGTAAAGGAGACTCATCATCAAAAAGCTCTCTTAAAAGTTCATCTTTTTCTGACCCTGACCAATTAGAAGCAATTACTTTCTCCATCATTGTGTTTGGCATAGCTGACTCAATCATATTTATTAAGCCTTTAAGAGCAATAAGATCTTATAGTATAAAATTGAAGGTAGAATTTTAAGTGAAGTAGTGAAGATAATAATAAGAGTAATAAGAATTGAAAGAGTGGAGCAGATAGATGAGGTGGTGGTTGTGATGTAATACGTGTTTCCTCCATCTTGACTTTAAAAAGTAAGCAAAATAATAATAATTATTTTTTTATAAAAAATAATGCAAAATAATGTGGTTATGTTTTTTTTGTATGTATTATAATTTGACTTTCTTTGGAGATTTTTCTATTCCAAACAATGTTGTAATTTTGTCGGTTAACTTCAAAAATGTGTCATTTTTCACTACCTCATCATAATTTGATGGGGCCTTTCTACTATTCTTTCATACAATTTACTATGTGGAATCTAAGCATTGAATTGCATGTTTCTTTTTTTCTTTTTCTTTTTCTTTTTTTGGTTGTAAACAGGCAAGTGGAACAAGTGGAAATTTGATAATCGTAAAAAAAATTCTGCAATAGCTTGGACTAGATAAAGATTTTAAGCAGTGGCTGTGAATCTTGATTTTTGAAATTTTAGACAATTATAGTCAAATTCAGCTAAGTTTATTTACAATTGTAGAAAAGTCACGTACACATAAAAAAAAAAACTTTGATATTAATATTCAAATTGCGATTTTAGATTTTTTTTAAGACTTTGAGTGTAACATCAAGATTTTTAGTATTTTCACGGCAATTATTTAAAAACTTAATTAGTAAGTTTTAATGTTACTTGTAATTTCTAGTATTCATATTTTTTTACAAGATTTTGGTGAATTTGATATATGGCTATGGTTTTAGATTAGTTTTTGGAATTGAAAAATGTTGAAATCCATACAAATAGATATGGTGGTGGTGAGACATTATGGAGGGAGGCGTTGACATTTTGAAAACCTTTTGTAGTACTAGTCTCTGTTTTCTTTTAAATGTTTATGTTGTCTTGTTATGTGATGGGATAGATGCATCACAATGGACAAAAGTTACTTGACAACGCCATTTCAACCAAGGCAAAGTCAACCTTAAAGAATTATTTTTCATATATACTTTGAAATATTTTTAAGATGCTCTTTGACCCTTGTAGCTTATTTTAAGAACAAATATTTATCATGGTAGGTGAGTTTGCATTATTTGCTACTATAGATGAAACGGTAGGTTACTTACTAAAGTATGATTCTTCTTAATAAAAGTAATATTAAGAATGTTATATTGGAGCTTTGTCCTATAATTAAAACCGAAATCTTAAAAGATTATTTGACGGTGATATTATATTATATATTTTTAATTGTTTTTCTAATTAATATTATATTTATCACTTTTAATTAAATCATTTTCACTTTACATTTATAGAAAATAGTAAATACTATTCTGAAATAAAATATTAACAAAAAACATATCTAAAAAGTTAATGTATTTTGTTTTTTAACTAGATATATTTTTAGATATTATTTTTGCTTATCATTTTGAAGGGAGTACATCAATATTTGATAAGAATATTTAATAAAAATTTTATTCTCCCTTTTTTTATATATTTTTTTTAATCAATATAAAATGGTTAAATAAGTTGATTATTGTGTGTGTCAACGAGAGGGTAAGGTTTATTAGAAACATAATATTTAGTGTGAGTACGTGGTTTTTATTTGTTGTCAACTAGTTAAACTTGCACACGTATGTTATAGGTAGAGAAGTAGATAATCTCAAATTTGAACTCAAATTTCTTTATATTAATGTTCTTTTAATTACCAATTGAACGAGGACGTGGGTTCTCAATTTTCGTAACAATGTACATAGGAAAATGTAGGGTGTGAAAGCAAATATATCTATTTTCCAAACATAGTTGTTAAAGAAATTATATATAGTAAGGAGGATAATTAAAAGTAGCAAAACCTTATGTTAAGTTTATGAGTGATTAAAATTAGTAGCAACTTTTGGACCAATTTTGAAATATGAACACTAAAGGCAGTGAAAGTTTGCATTAATTGTTATGCTTTAATTCATACATAATAAATACATAAATGTTTAGTAAAATCGACCACGGACCAAATTAACAATATCCTAAGAAGGGTTATTTCTCTGAAATTCATAACTTAGTGTTTCTCTTGGTATTCTTTCATTTCATCAACATGAAGAAATGGATCCAAATCTAGTTAATGGTTATGAAAATTCTTTAGTTTAATTTAAATTTGTTAATGGTTTTGAAAATTCTTACACACACAAATTTTTTTGGCAAAGAAATAAAGTACAAAAGTATTGCCTGATTGTTAAGACATCAAAATTAAGTTGGCACCTCAAGACAATCACCTATCATTTGCAGTATCCTAAAAATTTAATCAATAAGAAAAATGAGAAAATACAAAAATTTGGGGGACTATGTCAAAACCCAACGTAGACAGCCAAGGGAATAAACAACATTTGTCTCATTAAAATTCTTACGAAAAATTCACAAAAGGATAAAACTTTGGTGAAGGGTAAAAGAATGTAGAGCAAACAAAAGTCTAATCCCTTGAAAAGCGTCAGCAAAAACAATAATCAGGAAGCCCTAACCTATATATTACGGTTATAAGATTTTGAAAGACAAGAAGATATAGTATCCACCAAACAAAGTCATTATGCTAAAGACCTACGATATGGGTGTAAGAACCAAACAATTGATCCCATGAACCCGAAGATCCAAACCAATTAAATTGGTTCGGTTTTTTTCCTTGTTTGAGTCTAAACCAAACTAAGCCAAACCAATCAAGTCCAATATCTATTGGTTTGAGTTCCAGTTTTACACCATTCTAAACATATCACCTGAAACCTCAACCAAACCATTATATTTTATTATTATATCTTTTATTTCACAATATATAGTATATTTATCTTTAAAAAAAGATGTTGCATTCATATAGTTTTTTATAATTACACACTATCTTTTTTCTTTGTAGCATATATACTTATTTTAATTGTATAAAAAGTCTATAGTGTTTGAATAAAAGTTAATTTATTTTAGATTTTTTAAAATAATTTTTAAAAAATCAACTCGGTCGAACCAAACCAAATCAATCCATTTTTCATCAGTTTAGTTTGGTTCAAAATTCGTGAGCAAAGATTATCAAAACCGAACCAAATCAAACCTATTATTTTTTATTGGTTTAGATTTATTTTCTCCTAAAAACCGAACCAAATCGACCTGTTACACCCCTAACCTAGGGAAGCAATTTTGTATCACAACGATTGTCTTCCCTAACCAAATCGTTGTTTTGTCTATATTGCATTTGATCCAAGAAATGATAGGAGGGTTCTAAATAATCTCCTTAATTCGAGGAGCATTGGGAGCATGAATCTCAACTAAAAACTTTTAGGATCACAAATTCATGAATAAAAGAAAAATAGGTATTAGTAGAATGATTTTCGACAACGGAAACGACGTCTAGAGAGGGAGGAATAATGCTCGCACAACATCAGGTTTTTTGAGTGTTTTTCTTCTTCTTGCTTTTCATTTGTAAGCTTTAGTGCTTTCTTATTTTGGATGGTTGTAGGCACAATTTCTACATCATTTTGAGACTTTCTTGTATCCTTATTTGATTATAGTGGAGCTATTTCTTTGGTATGGACGACTCATGGTTTTTACCCTTGCATTGAGGGGTTCTCCACGTTAAAATATCAGTGTTCTTTACGCTCTTTTAGTTTGATCAATTTGCTTCCATATATATTTGTTGTTGCTCCTCACGGGTTCTTGCAAGTTAAGGGAATATTATATCCGCTACGTATTACTTGTTATTGTGTTTCTGTGTTTATCCCCATTAGAGTGGTATTACAGCTCTTGGTTAGAGGGTTATTTGACTTGCTTGAACGATGGAGGCAAATATGAATATAAAGATGGTATGCTTGAATGGGACTAATTACCATTTATGGAAGGGCAAGATGAAAGATTTGTTATTCGTGAATAAAATGCATCTTTCTATTTTTAGTTCTAAAAGGCCGAATGATAAATCTACGAAAGCATGGGATTTTGTACATCAACAGGTATGTGGTTTTGTTAGGCAATATATAGAAGATAATGTTTATAATCATATTGCTAATGAGAGAAATGCAAAAACTATGTGGGAGAAGATACATACTTTGTTTGCCTCTAAATCAGGGAATAATAAATTGTTCTTACTGAATAGTTTCATAAGTTTGAAATATAAGGAGGGAACGTCTATTTCGAACCATTTGAGTGAATTTCAAAGGCTCATTGATCAGATGTCAGGAATGGGTATCAAGTTTGATGATGAGCTCTTGTGACTATTTCTATTGTTATCTTTACCAAACTCTTGGGAGACATTTCGGGTTTCTATAACAAGTTCAGCTCTTAAATGTGTTGTTTCTTTGGAAACGGCTAAGGGTGGTGTTTTGAAGGAGGAGATGAGAAGGAAGGCACAGGGTTCTTCTCCTCAATCTGAAGTACTTGTCACTGATAATAGAGGGAGAAGTCATAAAAAAGAACCGAAATGGTGGTAGAGAAAATAGCAGAAGCAAGTCTAAGTCTAGATACAAAAATGTGGAGTGTCATTATTGTCATAGAACATGGCACATACAGAAAAATTGTTTTCTGTGGAAAAAGAAGAATAAAGGCAAAATTGGTAAGCAGAAACAAAGAGGTCGTGATGATGACCTTGTTACTTCTGCTACTAGTGATAATCTTATTAGTCTCTGTGACCATGGGTCAATTAATCTTGTATCTGATAAGAGCATGTGGATAATTGATCGTGGTGCTACACTACATGTTACACGGAGTAAGGAATTCTTTAAATCTCATACTTTAGGTGACTTTGGAGTTTTGAAGATGGGTAATGATGGTATATCTAAGGTAATTGGTGTTGGTGAGGTATGCTTACAAACGAACATGGGAATGAAATTGTTGCTTAAAGGAGTCAAACATGCTCCAGATGTTCACTTCAATTTGATCTTTATGCATATGCTTGATGATAGTGGTTTTGACAATCATTTTTCTTCAAGAAAGTGGAAACTCAACAAAGGTAACTTGGTTGTGGCTAGAGGGGAGAAAATTAGTAAACTGTATTGGACAAAAGATTTAGTTGCTAATGACAGTGTGAATGTCGTGGATATAGAAGCGTCTTTGTGGCACCGAAGGCTTAATCATATCAGTGAAAAAGGGTTAAATTGTTTAGTCATAAATGATGTGCTTCCAGGATTGAAGAACGTAGATTTGGAGAAATGCTCTCACTGCATGGTTGGTAAACAAACTAGAGTATCCTTCAAAAGGCATCCTCCCTCTAGAAAGTCAGAGTTGCTTCAGTTGGTGCATTCTGAAGTTTGTGGTCCTTTAAAGGTAAAATCTTCTAGTGGTGCACTTTATTTTGTTACTTTTATTGATGATTGTTCCATTAAACTATGGGTTTATGCTTTGAAGACAAAAGACCAAGTGTTGGAGAAGTTCAAACAATTACATGCTTTGGTTAAGAGGCAGACAGGCAAGAAGCTGAAAAGTGTTCGTACTGGCAATGGTGGTGAGTATTGTGGACCCTTTGATGTCTATTGCAAACAACAGGGTATAACACATGAAAAGACTTCTCCTAAAACTCCTCAGCTGAATGGTTTAGCAGAGAGGATGAATCGAACACTTGTTGAAAGAGTGCAGTGTATGCTCTATCAAGCTAAGTTGCCTAAACATTATTGGGGTGAGGCACTGTACACGGCAGTGCATGTTATTAATCTTACTCATACTTTCACTTTGAATAGCGAGGTACCAGACAAGGTATGGTTTGGCAAGAATGTCAAGTATGATCATTTGAGAGTCTTTGGTTGCAAGGCTTTTGTGCATGTTCCCAAAGATGAAAGATCCAAGTTGGATGCAAATTCAAAGCAGTGTATCTTCATTAGTTATGGTGAGGATGAATTTGGCTACAAGTTGTATGATCCTATAGAGAAAAAGGTTATCAGAATTCGTGATGTAGTGTTCATGGAAGAACAAATTATTGAAGACATTGATAAGGTGGAGAAGACTACTCCTGATAGAGATAATTGGCTGATGGTGATCCAATTCAGTCACCTATTCCTAATTTGGATACTATTGATGGTAATGTTCAAAATGATGAGCCATATGATTGTGTTGATGATCATTAGCTTAGAGATGAGGTAAATATTCCAACAGGTGAAGATCATGAGTTGTCAAACGATGAAAATCTTAGTGATGCTTCTGAATCATCTCACACCCAACTCAGGATGTCTAAGAGCCAAAGACAACCATCTACAAGGTATGTTTCTGACGAGTATGTGAATTTGACTGATGAAGGGGAACTTGAGTGTTTTCGAGAGGCCATGGAGAGTGAAGAAAGTTAAAAGTGGATGGATGCAATGCATGATGAGATGAAATCCTTGCATGATAATCACATTTATGATTTGGTGAAATTGCCAAAAGGAAAAAGGGCTTTGGAAAACATGTGGATCTATAGAGTGAAGCTTGAGATTAACTCAAAGTCTCCAAGGTATAAAGCCAAATTAGTTGTGAAAGGTTTTCGTCAAAGAAAGGGTGTTGATTTTAATGAGATTTTCTCACCTGTGGTAAAAATGTCATCGATTAGAACTGTGCGGAGTTTGGCAGCTACTCTTGACTTAAAGGTAGAGCAAATGGATGTAAAAACGATTTTCCTTCATGGTGATTTGGAGGAAGAGATTTACATGAAGCAACCTAATGGTTTTCTTGTTGAAGGCAAGGAAGACTATGTGTGTAGAGTGAGAAAGAGTCTATAGGATTAGAAGCAAGCTCCAAGGCAATGGTACAAAAAATTTGAGTCTGTTATGTGTGACCAAGGATACATGAAGACTACTTTTGACCATTGTGTATTTGGTAGAAAATTGTCTAATGATGATTTAATTATCCTCTTATTATATATTGATGATATACTTATTATTGGAAAAAATATTTCCAAGATTGACATGTTAAAGAAGCAGTTGGGCGAGTCATTTGCCATGAAAGACATGGGAGCAGCTAAACAGATTTTTGGCATAAGAATCATGCGTGACTGAAAGGAGAAGAAATTTTGAATGTCACAAGAACACTATATTGAGAGAGTGTTGCAAAGGTTTTAGATGGAAAACTCTAATGCTGTAAGTACTCATCTCGCTACTCATTTTAAGTTGAGTTCTAAACAAACTCCTTCCAGTGAAGATGAGAAAAGATACATGGAACGATTGTGGGTAGTTTGATGTATGTAATGGTGTGTACAAGACCAAATATTGCGCATGTTTTTGGTACAATCAGTAGATTTTTGTCAAATCTAGGTAGAGAGCATTGGAATCTTGTAAAATGGATTTTGAGGTATCTTCGTGGTACTACATGTATGAGGCTTTGTTTTTTAGGTGAAAACCCTATTTTGGTGGGGTACTCCGACTCAGATATGGCTGGAGATATTGACTCGAGGAAGTCCACTTCAACCTTTATGATTAAATTTGCAGAGGGAGTTGTGGCTTGGCAGTCCAGATTACAAATATGTGTAGCATTATTTACAATTGAGGCAAAAGCCATTGCCATTACCGAAGCATGTAAAGAGTTGATTTGGTTAAAGTAATTCTTGCAGGTGCTTGGGTTTATTCAAGACAAATATGTATTATTTGTCGATAGTCAAAGTGCTATTCATCTTAGTAAGAATTCGACATTTCATAGTAGGTCCAAACATATTGATGTGAGCTATTATTGGATACGTGATGTTTTGGAAGCTAAGTTGTTGGAGTTGCTAACGTTCATTCTGATTATAATGGTTCTAATATGATGCATAAAGCATTACCAAGAGGGAAGTTTGAAATTTGTTGTGATATCGTCGGTTTGGCAATTATCTCCACATAGTTGTGAAGAGGATATATGTTGGGTATTGGACCCCCTTCCTATATGGAGAAATGTCCAAATATTGTAGTCCATGTGTCTCACTTATTTAAGTGGAGAAGGTTTTGATTGTGGTTGTAAGAGAGAAACTATTTTGAAAGAAAGACAGTCACCAAACGAAAAAGAGAAGAGTAAACCCTATTCTCGATTTTGTCAAATCAGTCTCAGAAAATTATCGATTGCACATTCGTTAACCATCAGATCAGGCTGATATTTGGATAGCAGATTTGAAACATTCATGTCTTCGCTTTCAACAATCGGATCGGCGAAACGACCTCTAGAGAGGGGGGAATAGTGATCGCACAACATCAGGTTTTTTGAGTGTTTTTCTTCTTCTTGCTTTTCATTTGTAAGCTTTAGTGCTTTCTTATTTTGCCTGGTTGTAGACACAACTTGTGCATCATTTTGAGACTCTCTTGTATCCTTATTTGGTTATAGTGGAGCTATTTCTTTGGTCTGGACGACTCGTGGTTTTTACCCTTGCATTGAGGGGTTCTCCACGTTAAAATATTGGTGTTCTTTACGCTCTTTTATTTTGATCAATTTGTTGCCATATATATTTGTTGTTGCTCCTCATAGGTTCTCGCAAGTTGGAGGAATATTATATCCGCTGCGTATTACTTGTTATTGTGTTTCTGTGTTTATCCCCATCAGAAATGATATGAGGGTTCTAAAAAATCTCCTTAATTCGAGGAGCATTGGGAGCATGAATCTCAATAGAAAAAACTTTTGAGATCACAAATTCATGAATGAAAGCAAAATAGGTATTAGTAAGAATGATCTCCGACAAGAGAAATATTGGAACTCACAATATAAGATATTGACGTTCAAATAATCAATTTGTTATTAATCCGCTTTTTATTTTTGTAAAACCGAATTACATCGATTAAGTACACACAAATTGTATGCACCTATTACTAGTTTATGATTAACCATTAAAGTTAATTAACATTTTTCAAATAAAAGTTTAATGACCTTAATTATTTTTATCTAATTTTAGGCTCTTTATATTTAAAAGTTATATTGGATCTGACTAATAATATAGTTAAATTACATTAGTCCAGTGAAGATATCAAAGTTCTCTGTTATTTACTGCTGGACTTGTTTTATTTTTGAATTTGCAATTTTGATTATTATATTTCTAATTGATCAATTTGGAGGCATATCTTTCTGATTAACATTTTGAAATCAATTTACAAGAAAATTCTGTCAATGATGTTTCTTCTTTAATATCACGTGTTGTTGGAGGCACATCTTTCATATTTTTGAGGTCTTTCCGTTGGGGCAAATCCAAGCTACCTATACATGGAATTCTTTTCTTGATTCTATGAGAAAAAAATTATCTAATTGGAAATGGCAAACATATTTCAATTACTGGAAGAGCCACTTTAATTAAATTGGTGCTTGGAAGTCTACTTCTATACTTTCTATTCTTTTACAAGATCCCGAAAAGGGATAATGCAATTCAAACAAATTTTATGGATAGGATGTGAGAAAAAGAGAAAATTTAGTTGGATGGGATGGCATAAGTTGTGTTTATTAAAGGAGCTATGAGGTCTTGGAATAAAAGATATGGAAGCATTTAACGTGGTACTATTATTAAAATAAAAGTGACAATGTCGTGGAGTTTAAGTGTGAGTGGTTAATCCCAGATCGATTATGAATGGAGAAAATGTTTGATATATAAGATAAATGACTCATATATTTAATGTTTTAAGGTTTTCAGTGGAGATGTGGTGTTAGTGTCTTTTAGGGATACTGCAACAGAATATGTTGGATCAAGTAACTAGTCATCATAGATTATGATATGTCAATATTTTATTGGTATAATATTATATGGATTTAATTTATATGCATTGGCAATGTAAAATATTTTTAAACTATCAATTAATCATATTTTATTCTCCAAAATAGTTCAACTTTTAGAGAAAAAAAGGAAATATTGTCAAAGTAAATTAAATTTTTTAAAATGAAATGATTTAACGAAATACATAATTTCTAGTGGATGTCAGTGTAAAACTATTTTACATTGATAATATATTTTTTTTACTAAGATATAATATTAGATTTGTTCTCTCCTCCACTCAATTTTTTAAAATACATAAAAGTCAGAATTTTAAACTTCTTACTATGAATTTAAGGTGAATGAATTTTCTATTACTTAAATCAACTCTAATTGTTACTTTCTCCGTCTAATTTTAAATGTCTCATTTGTTATTTTTATCCGTTTCAACCTATTTGTCATTTTACAATACTAATATAACATTAATTATTTTTTTCTATTAATATACATTTATATATTGTAGGTCAACATATCAAACTTCTAACCTAATTATAATTAATGAAAGTATTTGAGTAAATGACATTCATTAAACATTAAAATTAATAAAAGTAATTATTTTCTTAAAAATCGGTAGAATTAAAATCAAAATCAGATAATTGAAATAAAACGGAGGGTGTATGCTTCTATATATCACTTTAGGAAATACAATATTTCATGATAAAATTAAAGTCAACAATTGTAGAAAACAAATAAAACAGTGTTATTATTTGAGAAACAGTGTACTGATTCCCATATCCAGAAAGAGACAACAAAGATCTACTCCTCTTAATTAACGCTGTCAAGTATGCATGTATATAAATCAACCTAATAATAATAAGGCTATTCCTGCAACATTTTGTTCTCTAGAAGAAGGTACACAAGAATCATGATTTCTTTATCTCAATCGGCTGTGGATTGCTTCGATGTTAGGGAATTATTTGTTCTTATGTGCCTTTGACTTTTTGAATCCAAACAAGACCATAAAATAGAGCATATTCCACGAAATGAGTGCTGCGTCCGGTTTATTCATGAAAAATTAGCCGTTATCAATTTCATGTTATTAAAATAAAAATTGGATAAAATTTAAAATGATAATCTTAAATCAAAAATTCATATTCGTGAGTCAATTACGAGTAAGAAAAATATTATCACCCTACATTGTACGTTAAAACAATTATCCTATAATTAATTATGTAAAAAATATTTATTTATTTAATTATTTATTTTACCCAAAAAGAAAAATAAAAAAGGAAATAAATTATTTATATTAATAAAAGAAGGAAAAATATTTTTTTTTATTAATTTGGTTTGACAAGGGGAAGACTTTGCTCCCATGTATCCCCAGATGCAGTGGGGAATCAAAACAGTTCTTAGTATAAAATATTTGTGTGTTGGTCAATTTTAATTTTAGTTTTGATTAATTTTAATTTCTTTTTTATTTGTGCGACGGTCGCAAGAGACTAATACCAAACGACGTACTGAAAAACAATTAGTTGATCCAACAATGGGCGAATTCGATACAGAGAAAAAGATATCAATATGTTGTGTTCATTTTTTATCCTTTTTTTAATCGTATTTTTTTAAGTATTTTTAAATTTACTTTAATAAGTAGAACTATAAATGAGTGTTTGTGTAAGGTTTGCAAATTTTCACATGACACTTATTGTTGAAGAACGCGGTTTCTCAATTCAATATTTTATTTTATATTTAGAATATGAAAATGAATTTTGTTTAAATTATAATATTATATATACAAAAAGACAAACATGATAGTATTATAAAAAATATATTGTAAATAGTCTTGCTATATGAACAATGTTAACATGAAAACAATAAATAAAAACTAAGACATTGGTTCATAGAAAAGGATACATCAAAAACAACAAAGATAATAAAGAACAAAATTATTATACTAGTTTGTTTAGAGAAACGAAATTTACATACCGAATTTGTAACACTATTTTGCCTCCCTTTCTATCTTTGTGTCCGATTTTTTTTTTTTTTTTGAAATTGGTGATTATGGAGAAGGTTGTGTAAGAATGACACAACAGAGAACTAGTAGAGGCTTTTTGATAGGCGGATTCAAGCATCTAAAATCGGTCTCTATTTTTTAATCTCCTCTCCGTTCATCCTCATCTGTAAGAGTCTAATAACACTCTTATTTATATTAATAAATTAGGGTTAAGTAGTTTTTAAAAATAAATGTCTACCATTATAATTAATTAAGTTGAATCTTCAAATTATATTTTCTTTTAAAAACTTTTCTCAAATTCCAAAAAATCATATTAAATAGAAATTATTCATATTTAATTTACTCCAAAAAAATCTCATATTTACTAATTTTATATTTAATTTCATTTTATAAAAATAAAAAAAAATTTGAATTAATTTTTTTAAATTATCATGTTATTATCAGGCCAAAATGTAGTAAATAAAAATAACTAAAAATCCTAACATATATCTCTTTACATTAACAATCGAATATCATTTTTATTAATTTTTTTGTGAATATTAAGAAAAAGCGGACAAAATTAGAATATTATTTTAAAAAATAGAAAATATAAAATTAAGTTTAAATATTATTTGAATTTAATTTTAATTAAATTTCTAGGATATTCACGTTTAAACCATTCTCAAAAAATCATATAAAAATAATTTTTATTGAAATATCTTTAGTCTCCTTTTTACGAAAATCGATTAAACAATTCGAATTTCATTTTTGTTTTTGACAATATATGTACAAATATTTATTCTTATTTCTTAATTATAAGTATAAAATATCATAGTATTATTTTATTTGTTAATTTTTTCCTTTCAATCCTTCAATTTTTTTTCTAATAATACTTTTTTCGTTTCTTATCTTTTGTAATGCGAATGTAATTATATCTTTTAAGAGTTCAAATAGTGGTGGGAACATACAAATATAAGACTTCTTTGTGAGCAAGAATATCACATTCCAAATAATCAAAAATAAAATTTGGCATAAAATTAACTCATGGAATAGCAAGAACCTTTCTAGAGTGGAAAATAAAGTGATAATTAACTATGTTCGTCATTATAATTAAGGTTTTCCTTCTCTTATTATTAGAAAGAAAAAAAACTTGTATAGGCCAAAGCCCACGCTAAAGAGCAAAAAGCCGGCGTTGCCTCTGTTTTAAATCACTCGAAGTTAAATATTATCGTCGTCCAAATGACATATGATGCTAACTTAGCATCATTCAAATCTACTCAAAGTCGACACAGATGTTAAAAATAGCACATCTGACACTAGTATTAATCCATTGACACGTTAACCGGGAAGAATGTATAGCGTCGACTTATTGACGCTAAAGCCAACAATTGTAGTCAACAGAACACGTAGCGTTGGAAATACTGTCGCTAAAGTCAATTAAAAGAAATTTTCAACAAATGAAAGTCAACTCAATAAATATAAATATACCGACGCTAAAGTCAACATTTTGATTGTCAACAAAACATGAGGTGTCGGCCTGGCCTACACTGCAACTGCCTGTGTTTTTTTGCACCTGCACAATTATGTTTTTCACCTAATAAAATAATTAATATTTAAAATTCATTAAAACCAATAGCAACACTTAAATTTTACACAAAAATCATATTGCATTAACAACATAACAAATACATCATAAAGTAACATTTGTTCTGAAACTACCAAATATAAACATAGTATAAAATTACAAAATAACAAAGTCACGCAAAATACATAGTTATCGTTCAAAGACTACAAAAAAAGTAAGCATAATACATGATCAAACTTCGTCCATTGAATGGTCGTCCTTAGAGTATGAGCATGTGCTACAATTTGAGTCGACACGAGAGGCTGAGACGGGGCTAGAGACAATGGATCAAGTCGCTTGGTGGTAGACAACTTGCGACGAAAGACATTTCACTGTTCATTAAGTTAAGAAAAGAATGAAATATTAGAGATAGATATTTTAACCAACTTAACTCAAAGCAGCAAATACTAATAGATAGATATAGAGATAAAGTTAAGAAAAGAATGAAATATTAGAGATATATCAAAGTGAACTTACCAAGAAAACATAAAGAAAACCCTAAACGAAAAAGTCTAGTTGAGTTTACTAGAGATAAAACAGATGTCAAGGTACTGATATCCAGCAAGTCCAAACTCATTCGAGATGTCATATTTCCAATGATACAAACCTAAATCATGTTAGTGTATAAGTACTCAAGCAAAGCATATATAACTCAAATAAAATGATAATATCCTATATATAGTATTTCTCAAGTAGTATTGAACAAGATACATGACATCAAGAACATGTTGCAAAAGAGTTGTGTTTTGACTACGAAGGACCTAAGTTGCAAGCTCGAAATTATAATACATGTTATCTGAAATAATTAACAACAATATGCTCACCCTAAGAGTGTATATGCATTCCAAATAGTATTTCTATCATGAGAAGCCAAATGCTAATTGCAACAAAATTTCAAATTGGCCAAGTTAATCAATATTTGAGGTAGTGTGAACTACTACACTACTAAGATTAAAACACCTTTGTGTCGGCCATGCATCTAGCATAGATAGATGCAACTAGTGAAGAATCTAAACATCTGGATAGTAAAACACCAAAAGGCACATCGCCATCAATTTTTTTATAACAACCTGTAATTAACACAATAATTGTTATAACAAGGAAATGCATAGAAAAAAACGTGAATCGGCAGTGTAGCGAAACTTCTCTCTTAGCCATTTGGGAGTCATTTGAATATCTCAAATCGGCATTTGTTTGGAAGGATCTCGACACTAGGCATGCGATCTTGCTTATGCTCAACAGCTCCAAAGGTATACAACACACTAATTCGAGCTCGCTTCGTAGGAGAACAATATAGATCAATATTGGAGCTAATAGTGTACAAACAACCCCCCAAATCCATAGAACCCCCATGATACATTTCATCATCATCTGAAAAGTTCATTCACAAAATCTAAATCAGCAACAAGCACACACGTGATTTTTTTCAATCTATGTTATTATTATAATAAGACAAGATACCATAGAAACAAAAGCTATTATTTATCTCATATATCACACACAACACAATATCTATTGATTTGCAATCTTGCACATGAAATGGGTTCTATTTTACAAAGAAAATATTCATTGTTTATAAATACATCACTATTATTAGTAGATCAAATTTTGTTTGTTTGTTATTTATATTAAGGATTCTTATTGCAACAACAAGCTATAAGATTACAGTGATAATCCTACCTATACCACAAGATAAATAATATCCATAAAAAAATAAAAATCTTTATGTTATGTACTAAATTTCTATTATTTATCAAAACCACAAAATTGAAAACCTATGAATTAAAGAATCAACAATACAAACATACAACAAAAAAAAACAATAAAGAGTTGACATTTAACAAGATACACCACAAACACAAAGCAAGAAGAAAAAATTTAATGCAAATGAAATTGAAGGAAAAAGTTATGAATCAAACTTACGATTGGAATTGACAAGGACAGGCATGAGAACAAGAAAGAGAAACCATGTAGCAGCTGAAAAATGTGAAGGAACAACGAGATAAAATGAGTTTGCACCTTGCAAGCACAACAATGTGATTTGAGAGGCCGATATTTGGTTAACATGCAAGCGAGAGAGATTTGATTTCTTTGTACATGCTTGAGATGTTTTAGGATTTTAGGGAAAAAATGATTTGAGGGTTAATGCAGGGTAAGGATGAAATAGTGGTGATGTTGGAATCAAGTTGATTTAAAGAAATATGCTCCTCACGTGTTTTAATAATAACAAAATCATTTGTGGGAACAATTTCATGCTCTAATGTTGAATTTAAGTGCACATGTTCGAATTCATATGTTCGATTAATACACTCTCAGCGTATCCTCTGATAACTGGACAAATACAAAGATATAACACGACTTCTCCTCTCTTCGCTAAGTCTAATATGTGAATCGGTGTTGCGTTCTAGTGCCTCTGGTAGTGCAAAGCAATGCCGCAACTTATTTGCCTTTGATAAACTCAACGTGGATTATATTCTCCTGCCATCGTGGATTATATTCTCAATCTCAACTTATTTGCGTTTTAATATGCATATCAGCAAGTCATTCCTAGTATTTCACCGTCCCATTTTTGCATAAACTTCTCCATAACCACCGTTTCAACTTGTATTAAAATAAAAGAAAAAAGAGGGGAAGGAAATTCGGGAAATATTAGAGCAAAAATGGAGCTAAAAACACGATGAAAAAGATAGCAAAATGCAAAAAGTATTGGTGACTCACCAATGGTGAGTGTGGTAAGCCATTTTACTCTTTATTTTGCTACTGAGATTGTTGCTTTACGTTTATTATCAGGACACAAAATATTGTAGCATGTTAATTTTTATACTATTCATAAAATTATTTATCTTTTTCTTTTAACATCCTTTTTATTTTGTCAAATTTCTTATAACATCTTTGATCATTTATTATTTCCTTCTATTTATTTCTTCTTTTGCAATAAATAACTGAAGTTATAATTGATAAAATAATAATCAATATTGTATTGGACTTTGAAAACAACAAATAAATAGAAACAAAAATATTCTACAAATGTAACAATTAAAAATCAACATTAAAGTAATGATTAGTAACAAATGAACAAAATGTGTAAAAAAAAAAATTATTGCACAAAATCCCAAATTCCAATTTTTTTATTACACACCTATGTTACAAGAATTTCCATCCTAGTTTAATCAATATAATATAGCAGAATAGATGATGATAAAAGAAAGCTGTAAAACAGGAATAAGAAAAGAAAAAAGTGAGCAAAACTACCACACTCAGGTTAGAGGTGAAAAGAACATGGGCCTCCCTTTCGTCTTGACCCAACATGTTCTTTCCTGAAAATAAATAAGTAAATGGGCCTTACAAGTCTTTGCAGCCCATTTCTAATTTTTTTTTTTAAATGTAAGGTAGTTTCTCAAGCCACCCCAAATCTCGATTTCTTATTATTATTATTCTTACTTTCTTTTTGCATTAAAGGAGATATAGAAGCAAGATTTTCCTTTAGTCAAACAAATTAATAAAAAATTATTTTTCTTTTTATTAAATTCAAATAATTTATGTTTTATGTTTACTTTTACTTTTCGGATGATAAATAAATTAAATTAAATAGTTATAATTTATATATAATGAATTATAAGTAGGTATTTTAGCAAACGGTGTACAATGCTAATACATTTTTACTCATAATCGACTTTTAAACTCAAATTTTTAGTTAAACATCAATTTTTTAATACGGTTTTGCTATCTCCGTATACCATAAACCCTTTGTTTTTTCTTTATCAATTTAAAAACAAGTTAACAACAACTTTTTTTTTATCCATTTGTTCACTCATCATTGCCCTTGACTCTTATGAAGCTTGCAATATTTTGTCTTGGCGGCACACAGTATGTCTCTCAAAGGTTTTGGGAGTTCTATTCCATTTTCTCGAAATTTGACATTAAAACATCCCTTCAAAGTATGTTCTTCGGTTATATTTAGATATGTGTAATCCTTATCTCGGGAGGTAGGAGCCTACATGTCTCTGATCTCTGCTCGATATCCCTTCTTTCCTCTTTTCTAATCCACATTTATTCTTTGTGGGCCTTTCTTGACTGTCAAAGATGACCTTGTTAGCCTTGAGGCACTCTTCATAATGTATGTAAGTTTGAGCCCTTTTCTAGCATACCGTTAAAGCTTTTCGGCTTCATTAGTGTGACACTTTTGGCAAAGTAGCTTCCCTAACTCAAACCATATTGCAAAAGGTATGTCTTCTTTCGGTCATTGGCATCCTTGACAAGTATCACCTATTTGATGAACCTTTCTATATAGGCCCTTAGTGATTTACTCTTCCTTTGTTGTATGAATACAAGATTTTCGATAGACTTTGGCTGCCTCCTTGAAGTCGTGAAGTGAGTTGACTACACAACTTCGGTCATGAATGTATTGAACGGGTCTTCAAAATTTTGAACCAATTCATATCAGTTTTCTTAAGTGTGAGGACAAATAATTTTCACTTAATTAGCCATCTAACACCTCATAAACCTAAAATTGTATTTACCGCTTGCAAATGGTCATCTAGGTCTCTAATGTCGTTGTAGGTGTCCGTCGGAGAGGTTGCTCAAGGGATTTTAATATGGGATAGTCGTTGATTTTCTTGAGAAGGCATTCTATCACGATCCTTCATCATCGAAATTAGACTCCTCAATTGTGTAACCTCCTGAATGGTGGCAGCGATGTCTCCACTAGGCATGTCAATTGAATATGAACCACCCCGAACCCGCCCCACAATTATCAGGGGAAAACCATTTTTATTGGATATCGGTGTAGGTGCATATTATCCCCTCTTTTTAAAGTTATGGACGGGGTGGGTTTGGTCAAATCTACCCCGCACGCATCTGAAATAAAAGAAATTACTTAAATACTCTTGTATCTCTTATTATAGTAACAAAACCCTAACAATAGTCAATCTTTCTTCTTCTTCTTTTTTCTTGTTGTGCTGCCTTTTGTTCTCATGTAAACCCAAACCTACCCTCATTTTTTATGTCACCGACATCCACCCTTATTTTTCTAGTCGCCATCGTCCACCCTCCACCCTCATCTTTGCGTCGTCCTCCTATGTGTCATCCTCCTCTGTGTCGTCCTCATTTGGAATTTATAATGCTGAAAATGCTAGGAAAGAGCTTGCACATGCAATTATTTTGCATGAATATCCCTTTCAATAGTGGAACATTTTGGTTTTAGGAGATGCTCAACCTCTCTCCAATCATTATTTCAAGTTCCTTGTACAAATACTAAAAATAGATACTACCACAATTTTGAAGTTGTTAGAAAGTCTTCCAAGAAAAGTGGTCTAAATGTTTGATGGATTGGAACATTGATAAAAAATTGTCCACTTTCACTTTAGATAATTGTAGTACAAATTATAACGTGTCGTCCTCCTCTGTGTCATCCTCCTCTACGTTGTCCTCATTTGGAATTTACAAAGCTGAAAATGATAGGGCCTTCTTCACATGTGTTTTTGTGCACATATACTTAATTTGATAGTAAGTTGTGAAAGATGAAGTGGAGAGGATTATGTTGCATATTGGATTGCAATACCTAAAAGTAATGAAAAAAATTAGGAGACGGTCAAACAATTATGAATCTCTTGCACCAAGAAGTTGGTTTTATATTGTCCGACTAGATGAAATTCACCTTACAAGATGCTTGATGTTGCCATTTTGTATGAAGATGTATTTAGTCGATTAAGACAACGTGAATCCCAATACACTTGTTTGCCTACATGTTTGCATTGGAAATTTGCAAAATATATTTGTGGAAAATTGAAATTGTTCAATTCTATCACTAAAGTATTTTTTTGGCACTAAATATCCAACTTCCAATTATTATTTTTCTCAGATTTTTATGATCAAAATTGCAATCAATGAGTGGATTAAATCCTTTGGTGCATTGATAAAAAAAAAAAGTGGCAAAGAGCATGATTGGAAAAATTTGAAAAATATTGGAATGCGGTTTCATGAAATAATATGGGGTTGCTGTCGTTTTGGATCCTAGATACAAAGTAAGTTGCTTTATAATTATTATGATAAGTTTTATGGAATGATGCTAATGACACAATTAAGTCGATTTGACAGTATTATGATTTTCTTTATGAATATCAATTGAAAATGAATAATGGTTCTAGTAGTGATTCTCAAATGTTGGATGTCAATGTTAGTATTGTTGAGGATTATGTTTTAGAAGAAAAAAAAAGAGATAGAACTTCATTTGTCAAAACCGAGTTGAATGTTTATTTAGACGAGGAAGTTTAACCAAGAAGTCCAAATTTTGATATTTTGTTGTGATGGAAGTTGAATAGTGTTAATTATCCAACACTTCAAGTCATTGCAAATGATGTATTGACAATTCATGTTTCTACTGTAGCTTATGAATCTGCATTCACTTCCAACAGATATATCTTAAGTCCTCATCGAAGCCGACTTCATTTGACTACTTTAAAAGTTTTAATGTGTCGTAGAAGTTGGTTATGAAGGACTGATAAGACTAGCATTTCTTTTAAATTATTCATTTAAATTTGAAATCTTTGAAATATCTAATAATTTTGTATATTTTAAGTTATCATTGTTTATATGATACTATATTAGAAATTGATAGGTAATTTGAATTCTAAAGTGGGCAACGAAAATGCTATTTTACTCACTGAAATGGAGTCTGACTATAAAGGTATTCTATTCTCTACTCTATTTGTATTAAATTTGTTAAGTTAAATGTTTATATTTAACTTTTATTTTTTTAATATAGGTGAATTGTTGATAAATGGTGTTACTTTAGTTTCCAACTCCTTTCTCGCAGACGAAGATGATCATTAGAAAATACTTATTAGGAACTTTTTCGTTTTAATGATTTGGAACTTTTTGTTGTTTTGATGGATTAATTCGTTTGTTGATTTGGAACTTTTTTTGGAATTGATATTTTCACTTCTATAAAGTTTGAAGATTATAAAAATATTGTTACTTTTGAAAATTTAAAATAATATTGAGATATTGTGACTTTATTATTTTGATTATTGAAATTTTAGAACTTGTGTTGAATGCTACTATTTAGTTTAATTATTGATCTTTGATGCTATGAATAAATAAATTCAAAAACAAAAAAGTCATATTTTTTTATATAAAAATTATCGGTTTTTAGAGCTAGAGCAAGGCGGAGAAATCCATCCCCCATTGGGTGTGGGTGTGGGTGTGGGTGTGGGTTTGGATGTTAAAAAGTCATCCCCGATGGTGTGGGGGTGGTACTAGGGGTGCGAGTGTGGAGTTGGTAATGCTTAAAACTGTCACCACCTCGTTCCGTTGTCATGCCTAGTCTCCACCAAGAGGGAATTCACTTCCAATGCCACTTATGCCTTCTATTTTTTTTCTCCCTTAGCTATGAGAAGAGTTTCTTTCTAAAAACCTCTAATTCCATCAGCGCAACCTCCGAGTACCTTATGCTTGAGGTCTATTTTAGCACATTTCTAGGGAAGGAGAACAAAGGTGTCGAGGACAGCTGGAAGAAGAGAAATTTTGATGGGGTGTTTCTCTTTTAGTAGCTCTAGAAATACAAAACGATATATCTTCGTTCACCAGATTGACTATCGGAACTTCATTGTGTCGATTCGCAACACAATCCAAACACTCGTTTTTCTCATTAATGAGAGAAGATTGCCTCTAGACGGCCGTAATTAGATAGTGGAGAAATTCATTGTTTTTCTTGTTGTCAATGGAGTGGTGGTGCTTAATGGGGAGGAACCTCCAACACTTTAGTGTCATTCATGTCTATTAATCCGTCGACGGGGGGTTTGGAAGGTTTAACCACGTCTCTCACCACCTTTGTGGTTTCGGTTGTCTTCTTGGGAGTCGTGAATCAATTTTTTGAAAGTAGTGGAAACCTTTGAACAGTTCATACAAACGGTGTCAATGATTCGAAATGGACCTAGATGTTGGAACCAAGTTGGTTTTATACTTAGAATTTTTATGATAACAAAAATATTTTATGAAAACAATATATTTGACTTCACAAAGTATGAAAGAAGATTCGTATTTTTTAAGAAAATCTAAAATAAGATTTGATTTAGATTTATAATTGAAGAAAATATAAAATAAGAGGTGCGTTTGTTTGAGCTTAAACAAAAATGATTTTTCGTTTAGAAAATTTAGAGATTATTTTTTAGAGATTTGTTTAAAAATGAATTTTTGATTTCCGTTTGTTTACTATTATAAAAATGATTTTTTTTTAATGATTTTTGATCTGTTTGTATACAATTTTACAAAAATGATTTTTTAAACTACAAAATTATTATAAAGGACATGGTTATTCTAAATACACTAATCTCTCTTTTCTAAAATTACCATAAGCACGATGTCATAGTTTGATTATCCAAAGTCATTAAGACAGTAGTTAGTACTTGTAGAAATTTGCTATGTTAGTTGTCAATATCTAAAGCATTGGTTGTGAAATTTACTATAACAGAACTGTTCAAATAAAAGGGATCAACCAAAAAACGATGTGGGGAAATCGAGAAGGAGAAGAAAAAAACCTAGATCAAAGTAGCAGAGAAGGAGAAAAACGGCCACACAAGAGTGTGTGAAAGAGAAAACGAGAAAACGCAACTAATGAATTAATGCAAAAAACTGATGGAGAAAACCCTAGTAAAAATTGATGGAGGGTAATTTCGGATTTTCCAATAAGAGCAAGCGTAATTACATCATTTTCTTCTTTTAGCGATTTAAGTTCCGTGTTTTTAAATTTTGTTGCATTTTTCTCTCTCATTTATTGCAGAAGGCAAATGTGAGAAGCTATTATTTTTAGCTTTTCATTTTTAGCAAAAAAATGCTTTTTTTAACAAAATGATTTTTCAAAAATCTGAAACAAATACCCTTCAAACAATAAAAAATGATTTTTAGTCTGAAAAAATAAAATTTTTCATAAAAAAAATATGAAACAAACGCACCCAAGATTTGGTTCAGATTTATAATTGAAGAAAATCTTTGACCAAGTTCAAAAGATGATATGGTCAAGATTTGAAGAAGATTTGATCAAAATTTATCTACAACAAAATACGAACATAATCAATCTGAAGAATTTACAAACTCAATTGGAATAAAATATGAACAGAATCAATATGAAGAATTTACAAACTCAATCTGAACAAAATACGAATAAAATCAAATATGAAGAATTTACAAACTCAATCTGAACAAAATACGAACAAAATCAATCTAGAAGAACTGCTCATATTGGATTTAGAAATAAAGAATTGGCTAAAGAACATATTATCAAAAAACATCTTGTTGAGAATTATTTTTGAATAAGATCATTGTTGACCAAGTCTGAAGATGCAATTCATAATTAAACAAGGTCTAAGTTGAAGCCCTAATTTTATTTATAAATAGATACTCCAGGCTGATGGAGAAGATCATCGAAAATCAGAAAAGAGTAGAAAAACTCAAGCCCAAACTCCAAATTCATCTTAAAGTTCAACGAGAGAAACAGTTGTTCGAATGATAATTATTTTCTGAGTGTTTTTTCTTAGATTGTGAGAGTTATTATTATTACCAGCTTTGTTAGAAGCAAACACTTAAAGTTCCAATCTTTTGTATCCAACCTGATAGTGGTTTAGTTCCTTCTTCAATCCGAGGTTGTCAAGTTGTTAGGAGAAGACTTGGCTTGTAGAGTCAAAGTGGTTAGTTCCTCAAAAGTTTGGCGTTGTCATGCTGTTTGGGAAGACTTGGCTTGTAGGGCCAAGGTGGTGTTGTTCCTCAAAAGTCTGGGGTTTTCAGGCTGTTTGGGAAGACTGGCTTGGAGGGTCAGGTGTTTTGTAATTCAAGGTATTTGAACTAGTGGATTAAAGCCTTATGAATGAGGGGACTGAATGTAGCCAAGTTAGTCGTAAACCAAGATAAATCTATATGTCAAATTATTTATGCTTTCACTGTTTGCTGCCTTTGAACCCGATTGCTTCTTATTTAAGTAATTCATAAAAACCAACCATCCTTCATCAAATTAGCAAAAAGCTATTAACGTTGTCAAACACAATTCAACCCCTTTTCTCGTGTTTGCACCTTCACTAGACTTATGGTTGAGAAGCGGATATTGGTGGTTTTACCATAGAGGTTGTCGTTGCAAAACTCTAACAATCAAGTTATTTTAAGAGTAGAGGTATTAGAGTTAAAATTTAGTGTACATTTCTTCCATCAAGTTTCAAATTTTATATGATATTCCCTATGATTTCTAGAAGAAATCCATTAAGGTTGTTAGTGAGAGGATTTGTGATTCTCGAATCACTGTGTGATTTTGAACACGTGTCCTTGCTAATGTGAGGTGATTGGTCATCCAGTGATCGTGATCATAATATGATTACCATCATGTGGTTGGAAGTGAAGGTATAAGTGATTTATGGTGGTCATTCATGTCAAGTTTTTTTTTAGTGATGAGACACCCTAATTCAAGAACCTTATGTGTTCATGTGACATAGGTCGAATTGGTCCAAGGTCGACATGTTGTAGTGATGAAATGAGCCACTTTGGCTTGAGTCCAACCTAGAACATATTCTCTTTATTGGAATTCTCTCAATTTTTTCAATTGTAATATCTTAATCATTAAACAAGAGAGAAAAAAATAATATAAAATTGTATAGTGTCTTTGAATAAGTGTTAACTTTTGTTCATTGGTATAAAAGGCACACTTGCTTGCGGATCATGTTGTTGTTGCTAGTGTCGAGGGTCAAAGTATTTGAGTTCAAATTTTTTAAGAAGGAAAAAATATTAATATAACAATTCTCGTTTGATGGTCATGACAAGAAGGCAATATATGATACACTTATCTTATTATACTCTAATTTTTTGTTTGATCCACCGATCTATATGATACAATAATCATATTTTTTAATCATATCCTACTTGGACCTTATTTTCTAATTCTTAGTTCAAGTTAGGTTAAAATAATCTTTTTCCAACCCAATAAAAGTTAAAAGATATTTTCTTATTTTTGTCATTTTCTTTCCCACTCACGTTTCTCTCTCCATCTCCGTTCTCGCTTGTTCGTGTTCCTTACCTCTCCCTCTCCACCACAATCTCATCTCCTTCTCCATTACCGCTCTTCTCTCCCTCTCCCTCTCCACCGCCACTTTCCTCTCCCTCTTTTTCTTGTCCACCGTCATGCTCTCTAATGTATAGTTTTTTCCCTCTTTTTCATATTTGTCCTAATTTCCTTTAATTTTCTTATTGTGTTGATTAAATAATTTTTTGATTTCCTCTTTTCATATTTACCCTAATTTTTCTTGGTTGTTTTATGATTTATTTTATTCTACAACATGATAAAAATTATAATTGTTTTCTGATTGTGTTCATATTGAAATGTTGAAAAATAACTTTCTGATTTATTTTATATTTTGAAACTCACAATATATGTTTTTTGTTCATCAATAATATATGTTTTTCACTCATTAATAATATATGGTTTTTACTTATTAATAATATTTTTTTAGTAGCATAAACAATTATTTCAAGTATATAAAATTACTTCAAAAATCATTTTTTTTTTAGTAATTTTTGTTTATTTATAAAAAAATATATATAAATGTTATTTTGAAAGAAAAAAATTAAATAGATTACAATAATAAATTTGTCATTTTATCATAATATATATTATATTATTTGATTATCTATTATATATCAAACACTATATATGATAAATTAATTTTATTAAATTTATTATTACGTACACATCAAACGTTTAACTTCGTGTATGTCTATGTCCATATCATATTAAATTTCTTATTCTACAATGTTTCTATTCTATGCATCAAAGTGTAAGGTACCATTTGATTAAAACCCAAAACGTAGAGGGTAGTAAATGTGAACCGAATGAAGCTACGCTAGAGCTAGCGAACTAGGAGAGAATCCTCAAGGAATAAGCAAAATTCAAAAATCGAAATACACATTTCATTCAAAATCGAGGAGAATTGACACTCAGACAAAACATATATATTAATATATTTATGATAAATGTAAATCAACTATCATTGTGTATAATCAATTTTGGTTCATGAATATTACCCTAAACTACAACCTCACTACTTTTACCCAAAAAAAAAAAAGAAAACTACAATCTCTACCCCCAATAACACCATACATAAATTGATTAAAATAAAAAACACCATACATAATTTTTCCTACATATTATTTATTAATTATATCTATAAAAACTAACAAACACTCTCCTTTACTCCAAAAAACCACAAATCAATATTGACTAGAAAAGAAAGAAAAAAAAAAGAAACACCAATCAAAATGACCCATAAAGTTGAAACTTTGTTAAACACAAGCTTCTTTTCTAGCTACAACAACAAACAAGGAATCAAGATCAGGTGGTTGGAAATACCCCTCCTTAGGTGGAGGTCGTCTCATTCCGGCAACCGGCTTCTTTCTCGGCGGCGGTGGTGGGCAAATGAAAACCGCCGGAATCTGATTCTGCAACAACCTTGGTGTCCTGCACTCATCTTCCATTGAACCCCACTTAACAAAATCACAATTCAGTTATATATTTAGATACCCTTTTGCTTCTTCTTTTCGGAATCCAACAAAAACAGAAGAATCAAAATCAGTTTCACAATAAAAAGGTGAACTTTTATTCTGAGGGAAATAAAAGGGTGAACTTTGAACTTTCAACAAATTGGAAATGAAAGTGATTTTTCAGAGGGTGGGGATATATATAATAAGAGAAAATAAATAAATAATGTAAATGGGAAGACAATATTATTGGGATCAAATAGGGTAAGGGTAAATCTATTTAGTCACTCAATTTATTTTATTTACTAATTTGCAAAATACTATCTCCCTTCTTTTAAGAAATATTTGGGTTATAATTGAATAAAAATAATTAATATATTTAATTTATATTATCATGGAATATATCAATTTTTGTTAATTAAAATAAAAAACAATAGAGTAATATTTTAATTCATTAAGTTAAAAAAGTAATCAATTAACTTTTTTTTTTCAAAATATTATTTTTAATAAATATTTGTTAAAATTAATAAAAGCACATCCATATTCACTGAAATAATGGTTGTTATGTCAAAATAAATATAAAATTTTAAAATTGTGGAAAAAAATTGAAATGAAATGTTCAATTAATTAATATTTTATAATTTACAGAATTAAATAGTTTTTTTTCCAGATTATTATATTATGAAGGACTAAAATAATTATTTGATCATATTATTTTGTTTACATTTAAATATTTAAATAATAGTGAGGAAAAAGAGTGGAAAGAGTGAGGTGAGCATAACGGGAAGCGGTTTCAAAGTGCGTTATGATTAAGTGATAGCTAAGCAGTGTTAAATTAAATTGACACGTGTCGTTTACTGAATGGATGATGTTGCTCCACGTAGGTCACGTCTCGCCGCGTTTTTTTGGGTGTCGATTCAAATTGGGCGGCGCAAATGGAAGGGTCGGTGTTTGCGCGGGAAAGTGAAAATTTGTGTTTGGATTTGGAAATTTGAAAGAGCTGCGAGTCACTTTAGATTGAAGAGGTGGGGCCCTTAAGAAATGGACGGTCGGTGGTGTGCCTGTTGTTCTCAGATTTTGGCAGTACAATGTGAGTTTAGTGCTGCTAGAACTGTAATGTGGGGCCCATTTTGTATGGGCTTTTTTGTTGTCTTGTGATGACGGGCTGAATTGGTGATAGATTCATTATATTAAATTCTGACAAAAACAAAAAAATAGGACTGATGATGGTACCTTCTTTTTGAATCAAGATCCTCTAACTTTTGTTTTTTGGTTTTTGGTGACTTTGTTTTTATTTATTTCTTAATTAAATTTTTTCTCTCATTTTAATAATTTTTATTAAGTTAGTTTAGTCATTAGTTTTTCTCCAAAATAACATTAAAGTCATCAAAGTTATCGATTATCAAAGTTAAGCAATCTTTTTTCTTTTCTTTTCTAAGTTTATGTTCTCAAAAGAATTCAAAATATATTATCTGTTGAATGTATTTTTTATTTATCAAAATACACAATTTAAAGGAGTGTTATGAATGAAAGAAGAAATTGTCTTGAAAAATCACATGGTAAAATGTGGATTAATCAGTAATTACATTTATGTCAAATCAAAATTACACGAAAGTCAAAGTCTTTAATTATGTGACTATATGTATATACTAAATACAGAAATTTCAATTTTCACGTACCACTAAAAATCTCAAATCCTTATTGGGCTCCATGTATCAAAGTCTTATAGGGCTCCACGTAGCATGCTTTTCAAATTAAGTACCATTCTACCATCTTTTTTTCAAAAAAAAATTGGAAAAGTGAGAAGTTGGGTTGGGGGAACCGATTTCTCACTATGAAGATGTTTTTTTTTTTTTTTTTAAATTGGTGAAGGGAGATCGGTTTGAGCCACACCGATTTCCCAAGTGGCAATTTTTTTTTTGTTTTTTAATTATTAATATATATTTTTTAATTTATTAGTAGTGCTATTTAGTATGCATAAATATAGGGAGTTTGATGAATTAACTTACGAGAAAGATAGTTATAATTTGTAAACGTGAGATAATGCCACACATCATTTTTTGTTAACCTATTTCGTAATAATAAATATACATTTTATTTAATCAATAATTATTATTTTAATTAAATAATTAATTTAAATTTCATCAGTTATTAATTTAATTAATTATTATTTTAATTAAATAATTAATTTAAATTTCATTAGTTATTAATTTAATTAATTATTATTTTATTATTAATTGAAGTAATTATTATTTTAATTAAATAAATATATACAATGTTAATTTTTTTTTATAATAATTATCTAATTAAATTTTACTTTTTATAATTATTAAAAAACTTAAATAAAATGGAGTCCATATAAATAACAAAATTTAATTAAATATTATAATTAAACATAGAAATACAAAATGAACTAAACTTCACAAAACTTTACTTTTGCATTCGACATATATCACAAAACTTCACGAGGACCTTCAAAAATGGGCAAATGAAACCTATTGTAACCAGCATGGGTTAGTATTTATATATATATATATATATATATATATATATATATATATATATATATATATATATATATATATATATATATATCTCACACATATTTTTTTCATATTTTTGTTTTCAAATTGTCTATACCAACATCAACTTTTGTTTCTTCAGGATACGCTATGACTCAACCAAGCATCACATACTACAGAAGACAAATCAGTGATTGGAGTCAAGATGCAGTGAAATGGCTCGATGATATTCCAAAGGAACAACGGCTACAAGCGTATGATGAAGGTAGACGTTGGGGACACATGACAACTAACCTTTCTGAGTGCATGAACAATGTATTAAAGGGGACACGCAATCTTTCAATCAGTTCTTTGGTGCAAGCAACATACTACATAGTGACTGCAAAATTTGAAGAAAGAGGGACACAGGCCCAAGCAATGATGGCATCAGGTTTGATTTACTCAAATACAATCATTCAAAATCTTAACAAGAAACGGAAAATCTAAAATTCCCATGAAGTTGTTATTCACAATCGATCTCATAGTATCTTTACAATTAAGGAGTTGGTTCGTCCACCAAGTAGTCGTCCTGTAGGGACATTCAAGGTAGACCTCGACAAAAGGTGGTGTGATTGTGGTGAATTTCAAGCATTACATTATCCATGTTCACATGTCATCGCCGCTTGTTCGCTTATTCAGTGTGACTACATGATTTATGTGTCTTCCAAGTATACATTGCAATGTATTTTTGACGTTTACAAGGAAGAGTTCCCAACAATTCCTCTTCAATCATATTGGCCAGAATACAATGGAATAGAATTGTGCCACAATCCAGCCATGAGAAGAGATCCAAAAGGTCGTTCACAGTCTACTCGCATTCATACTGAAATGGATCAACAGGAGAAAAATACACACCCCAAGAGATGTAGTTTGTGTCGGAACGAGGGACATAGCAAGAATAAATGCCCTTATCATACTGATGCTCCCTATGGAAATTAGTTCATTATAATATAATTAGTTCATTTTGTATTTGTTTGTCTAATTATAATATTTAGTTAAATTTTGTTATTTTTATGGACTCCATTTTATTTAAGTTTTTTAATAATTATAAAAAGTAAAATTTAATTAGATAATTATTATTAAAAAAAATTAACATTGTATATATTTATTTAATTAAAATAATAATTACTTCAATTAATAATAAAATAATAATTAATTAAATTAATAACTAATGAAATTTAAATTAATTATTTAATAAAATAATAATTAATTAAATTAATAACTGATGAAATTTAAATTAATTATTTAATTAAAATAATAATTATTGATTAAATAAAATGTATATTTATTATTAAGTAATATGTTAACAAAAAATAATGTGTGGCATTATCTCACGTTTACAAATTATAACTATCTCTCTCGTAAGTTAATTGATGAAACTCCCTATATTTGTGCCTACTAAATAGCACTACTAATAAATTAAAAATATATATTAATAATTAAAAAAAAAAAAAATTTGCCACTTGGGAAATTGGTGTGGCTCAAACCGATTTCCCTTCACCAATTTAAAAAAAAAAAAACATCTTCATAGTGAGAAATCGGTTCCCCCCAACCCAACTTCTCACTTTCCCAATTTTTTTGAAAAAAAGATGGTAGAATGGTACTTAATTTGAAAAGCATGCTAATATGGTACATAAAATTGGATTTAGTGGTACAATAAACAAAAAAAGCCGTCTCAGAGAGTATGTGTGGTTTTGATCATATGTTCCACATATCACTAAAAGTATAGTCTCTAGTCTTTCCAACAATACAACTTAGTACAGTCAAACGTTGTTAAGGACCTTAAGTTTTCTATATACATCTCCAAGCCTATATATTATCTCTTGAAAATGATTTAGTATTGTCAACCACTTTCGACGATTTTGAATTTCTCCCAATCTATTTGGACTATTGTCATTGACTTCAAACTATCATTGATGTTAGCTTAAAAAGATCTTGACAATATAGTCGTTTGAAGATATTGTAGATGTTCATCCATAGTTAGAAAAGAGTTGTTTCACCTCAAGAAGTTGACATCTAATTTCTAGGTTGTATGTGCATGAAAGATTGAGCCTTTAGATGCTTCAATCTTTATGCTTAGTCTTTATATAACTTCATTTTTGATGAATTCATCTATTTTCGATGTAAACTTAGGAAGATGATTCATTGCCTAATTGAGCTTTCCAAACAAGATTATTCATATTGATCGGACTATGACTTCGTCTAGTATTAGATGATGTTTTATAATGTGAGTCTAATGCTCTCTTGGTGACTGACTCAATCTATGTAACTTAAGCATCACTAGATAATAATTACAAAGAGTTCGTTCTTATGTAACATTCTTGTTCCTTTAGATATTCTTTTTTTTTTTTTTCTTTTCTTTTTATGATTTGCTTGTTCGATGTTACTTGCACACTTCAATAAATATCGTAAGATAAATTATTCTCTTATATTTATTATCATTGAAACAATAAATATTACATTGTTCTGAACAAATTTTATTCTTAAATACATGATGGAACTAAATGTTATAGTTCATTATTAAATTATTCTTTATCATGCTTTTTCTTAGTTTATTTATTTAATGTTTTGCCTAACTAATTATATGATTATTCTTTTGTTTATTTATTTTATGGATATCTTAATGTGTATCATTATTGTTATATTTATTTATTATCTGATTTAGCTGTAGTTGAATCAATTAAATGAATTAAACCATGACCTATACATTTCAACGGTGGAATCTCCAATCCGATTTTTAAATATTGACTTCAACTTGGTTCATAACTACTTCTAAGATATCAATCAAATTAGTTGTATAATAATTTGATTGAAAAATAAATAATTTAGGCATATTTTTATGGTAATAAATTTCCTTATCGAAAGGAAATATAAAGTCATCATCAAATATTATCTGACAAAAAAAAAAAAGTTAAGCTGTAAGCAAAAATCAATATCTATGTAACACAAAATTTAAACTAAATACACACTTATATTTGTGAACAAATAATTAAATCAACGACGTTTACTCCCATCATCAACATTTTTAATTATCATTGCTCAATCTAACGCAAATTTAATTTGTCTACCATTAACATGCACCTTTCTTTGATGTTAACAAATTTACTATGTTCTTAATCATGTGTGAAAAAATCATGTCATGTCAATGTTGGGATATTTTATTTTTATGTCTATTTTTTATTCAAAACTCCTAATTATACCTACATTAAAATTTATAAATTAAAATGCTCTAATTTTTTATCTTTAGAAGATTGCAGGATAAAGATGCAACCACCCAAAAGCTTTTTTTTTTTGTTTCGATAGAAGGTCGCATTCTGGGATGCGACAATCTATTGTCTTTTATTTTTTATAACAAATGATTAATAGTTAATTTAATAAAAAAAAATAAAAAATAAAAACTAAATTATATTAATAAAATAAAATATATTTAATGAAAAAAATACATCAAAGTTATTGTGGTTGAATAAATGTGCCAAAATGCTATATTATTTTAACAACTTCTTCTTATTTTGGAGTAGACGAATTAGCAACTTCGTTCTATTTTATTATTTTATATATATTATAGAGTAGATAAATTAGCAACTTCGTTCTATTTTATTATTTTTTATATATTAGACCCGGAAGAAAAATAAGAGGGAGGTGTTAATAAAATAGAATAAAATTGTTAATTTATCTGCTTGGCTGCAAAATAGCATGAAGTTCTTAAACTAATATGACAAATTATTTGTTTTAGCGGTAGAATGAAGTTACTAATCTATCGGTGCGGCAAAATAGCATGAAGTTCTTAAACTAATATGACAAATCTAGTACGCTATTTGTTTTGGTATATATACTCAACCGCATTAATTTTGTATTTTTTTTTCATGTATTTTGTTTGATTTTTTTTTAATTATTTTAATTACTTTTATTTATTAAATTAATAATTAATCATTTTTTATAAAAAATAAAAACAAAAATAACAGGCAATAAATTGTCCATCCCCAGGATGCAACTTAGAGAAAGGAAAAAATATTCAAGTGTCACATCTTTGCATTGTGACGTCTAAAGGTTAAAAAAAAAAAAAGTATAACTTTTAAATAAAAAGGAGGATATAAAAGAAATTCTACCGCCATTGTGGTACACATACACCTTAATATGATTAACAAATAATTATAGAATTTATTATGTATTTGCCATGATTTTAGATTTCTGCAGCATTTACTACAATTAAAAACATTAATAACCGTTTGATTTTGATCAGACAGACCAAATCAAACTAAATAAAATAAAATTTTAATTTTTATATTATAATTTAAAATATTAAACTTAAATATAAACCATTAGATCGAGATCAAACAATTAGCAACGTTGACTGCATGAATGTAAGAGGTTACCAATTGGCAAATCCAAATTCATTTGCCATCTTCACGAAACCAATAAGCTTTTAATTATAGACACTTGGTCAAATGTATATCATTATTTTCTTTTCTCTTTTTTTGAAAAAATATAACAGAATATGTCTCTAATACGGACTTTTCAAAAATATGGTTCAAGGGTCAGAAACAGAAACAAAATTTTTGAGTAGTGAAATACCAAATAGCTCTTTCCACTATTGGCATATAATAATAAAAATAGAGTAAATAGTCTTTTTAGTTCCTAAACGTGTGATGTGTTGTCACTATAGTATATGAATTTATCAAAATTACAAATACATCTCAAATGTCTCTTATATAAGTAAATTTATAGACCAAATTGACTTTTGAAAATACAAAACTTTAATTTTTATATTAAAGTTTAAAATACTGAACTTAAATATGAATAGTTCGATCAATGCCAGACAGTTAACGATGCTGACTGCATGAATGTAGGGAGCTACCAACAACAGCAAACCAAAATCCATTTGCCATCCTAAGTAAACCAATAAGTTTTTGGTTATAGACGGTTGATCAAATGTATATAATTATTTTCTCTTCTCTTTTTTTGTACCAATATAGCATAGTCTATCTAATACAGACTTCTCAAAAACATGGTTTAAGGGTCATAAACGGACACATAAATTTTGAGCAGTGGGACACCAAATATCTCTTTCAACTATTGGCATAAAGTAATAAAAATACAGTAAATAATAATTTTAGTCCCTAAACGGGTGATATGTTGTCACTATAATATATGAATTTATCAACATAACAAACACATCCCCATATATCTCTTTTGTTAGTAAATTTATAGATCAAATTGACTTTGAAAATAGTGAACTATAATTTTTATATTATAATTTAAAATACCGGACTTAAATATGAATCGTTTGAATTATGTTTTCTTTTAAAAATGTTTATAAAAAGACTCAAGTTAAGTAAAAAGAATAGGGTAGATAAACACAAAAACAGAATAATACAGCTAATTTATCCTGATTCACCACCAACACAACAGCTATGTCCGATCCATTAAATCTGAATGATTTAATCCACTAATTCACCACTGAATTACACTTCCACTAAACATCTACTAGTTACACTAAATGTGTTCAAGTTTTCTCAACCTTATAACTTTGTGCAATTAAGATGTTGAGGAATGCAACCACTACTAAACTAGGTTACAAAAGAATAGGTTTAGTTTTTCCGAAAATAATCTTTCACAAGAGGTTATTTACAAAGTTGTACTCTTAGAAATATTTATAAGCACTATGTAAAACAAAAGTTAAGAGAATGATGCAGAGACAACTATCTTATACTTATTGCAGTGCGTTGTTTCTTATGTTTTCCAAGTAAGGAATACACGTCTTTTATAGTGATCTTTGGAGTTTCTTGTTATTGTCCTGATTTCAAGAAATCAACATATATCATGTAGTTTCATATCAAATGTTATGAGATTGATTTGCCATTAAAAACTTGTCAAAATGAGTATTTGTAATTGATTACGCGTATCTTGGTATGAAGACAAAAGGATCAGTGAATACGATAATCAGAGTATGTCTCATAGACCTTTAGACAAATAATGGATTCAAGGCGTTGATCAGAGGATGCGCAAGAATTGTGTGTTCTTTGGAGCATAAACTATCACCAGAGCATTATCTTCTATCAGAGTATTGGCTTCATTAGAGAATACATTGTTTACTAGAGTCAGACGATTAAATGTTTGGTGCAATTATAAGAGGCAGACAATCAGGTGTTTGTTGTAGTCATCAAATGCAGGTGAATCAGAGCATTACTTGTATTTTTCAGAAGCACCAGAGGCGTGTATTAGAGCGCATTCACAAGACATAACAAAAGTACTTAGAAGCGGAGTCTTAGTGTTTCTTTATCTTAGTCCAATCACTAGAGGATACAATGTCGGATCATACTAAATTCACTTGATATAGGAACTACACAATTAATCAGAACATTAGTGCTTTAAAATATTCCCACAAAATGATTTTATTATCATCAAAATAAATAAGAGTTATAGTTCTTCAAACCAACTTGGTTCTAATAAAACACATGGTTCAAGGGTTAGAAAAGGACACAATTTTTTTTAGTGAAACACCAAATATCACTTTCAATTGTTGGCATATAGTAATAAAAATAGAGTCCCTAAACATGGGATGTGTTGTCACTATAATATATGAATTTATTAACATTACAAACACATCCCTAAATGTCTATTTTTATTTATAGTAAATTTATCGATCAAATTGACTTTTGAAAATATTGAACTATAATTTTTAAATTATATTTTGAAATACCAAACTTAAATATGAACCGTTCAATAAAGATTAGACAATAGTCGATGTTGACTACATGAATGTAGGGAGCTACCAGCTGCAACAAACCAAAATCCATTTGCCATCTTAAATAAACCAATAAGTTTTTGGTTATAGACAGTTGGTCAAATGTATATTATTATTTTCCTTTCCCTGTTTTTGGACCAATATAGCAAAGCGTGTCTAATACGAACTTCTCAAAAACATGGTTCAAGGATTAGAGACGGAAACAAATTATTTGAGTAGTGGGGCACTAAATATCTCTTTCAACTGTTGACATATAGTAATAAAAATAGAGTAAATAGTCATTTTAGTCCTTAAATGTGTGATGTGTTGTCACTATGGTATATGAATATCAAAATTACAAACACATCCCCAAATGTTTCTTTTTGTCGTAAATTTATAGATCAAATTGACTTTTGAAAATACAAAACTTTAAATTTTACATTTTAATTTAAAATACCGAACTTAAATATGAACCATTCGATCAAGATCAGACAATTAGCGATGTCGACTGCATGAATGTAAGGGGCTACCGACTGCAGCAAACCTAAATCCATTTTTCGTCTTAATTAAACCAATAGGTTTTTGGTTATAGAAGGTTGGTCAAATGTATATCATTGTTTTCTATTCTGTTTTTTCAGACCAATATAGTATAGTGTGTCTAATATGGACTTCTCAAAAACATAGCGTTGAGATAAAATCTCTTTCAAATATTTCAATGATAACAAAATTAATTTAAAGATTATGATTATACTTATTGTCTAATCTGTGCTCTTGAGTGTATCTAAGTTAGAAAACAGGTTCCTCATCACCTTGACCAAAAGAAGTGTATTTGACACAATCTGACATGTCCTCTAAGCTAGAGGATAAACAAGTAGAGGATGAAACTTTAACCTCTAAGACAGAGGATATACATTACCACAGAAAAGATGAATCTACGACAAATGAAAAGAAGATGAATGTGTAGCTGAAGACAAACAGTACTAAAGTAAAAGGATAAACAATTAATGAGAAGAGGATCCACGCAAAAGGATAAACAATGAAAGGATGAACTTCTGGTTCCATTCATCCTCATACATAGGAAATGTCCAAAAGTACCATAGTACAAAAAAGCAGTCCTTGACAAGAAAAGCTAGACACTACACCTCTTGGAAAAGAAAAAAGTCAAAAGTACAAGTCATGTTCTAACTTATGGAAAGATCAAACCTCCTATCCGAGAACGAACTGCAAACTCATCCTCCTAAGCTTATGTATTACAAGGACAACTGAATGACACTTTTGTAAATCAAATTAATGACCATGCACATTTAATCAAGTCTTCAACGATCACTTAATACTTTTCCTCATGTGCGAAACTTCATCACCTCTATAAAAGGAAGAGAACTCTTCATCATTCAAAACAACAACTACTCATACAAAAGAGAAACACTCAAAGCTAAGAAGAGCTATCTCATCATCTCTTTACACTTTCTACAGTCTTTAACTATATCCTTGAGAGTACCCTCTTAGAAAGTTTTGTAAAAAGAAAGAATCATACTCACATCACTATTCACTAAATCTGTATATTCCAAGTTCATACAAAATTGTTAATAGGTGTAAATCAAGAAGAAAGATAGTGTAAGCCCGGTGAGGCTGAAAAACAAACACAGAGAAAAATGATCCCTTTATAGGACAAGTCATTTTGAACTATGGTGAAACTCACAAGTTTGTGAAGAACTGGACGTAACCCATTTTGGGTGAACCAGTTTAAATTTGCGTGTGTCCTTTTTATATGCTTTAGTTATCTGCTTCATACATTCATCCTAATATAACTTGCATTTCATCCTCTCATAAAGGATACAGTTTTAAACAGCTCACTAGAAATTTTAAAACCACAATATCTCTATTCAACCTCCCTTCTAGTGATATTTTATTTACTTCACATAGTTCAAGGATCAGAGACGAACACATTTTGAGAAGTGAGGCAACAAATATCTCTTTCAACTATTGGCAAATAGTAAAAAAAATAGAGTAAATAGTCACTTTAGTCCCTAAACGTGTGATGTGTTGTCATTATAATATATGAATTTATCAACATTACAAACACATTTCCAAGTGTCTCTTTTGTTAGTAAATTTATAGATCAAATTGACTTTTGAAAATACTAAACTATTATTTTATATTATAATTTAAAATATCGAAGTTAAATATGAACTGTTCGATTAAGATCAAACAATTAACTATGCTAACTGGATGAATGTAGGAGGCTACCCCAAATGTCTCTTATTATTTTTAATAAAAAATAAATTTTATAATAATAACAAATTGATAATAAATTTAATATTTTAATAAAATTTAATATCAACCTTTGAATCAAGGCTATATTAGATAACTCCATTATAGCATTCATTTCTACCATCTATCATTGTCGTAAGATATATGGTAATTATGCTCACGGGTAGCCTCGGCCCACTTCTTTTGGTTAAGAAAATCAAATATTGTTTTTTGGGTCTAAAATCATTTCTTGAAAATTAATTTGTTCTCTCCTTTTATTAAAATTAGTGTTTTCTACGTATTTTTGTGTGTGTTTTTTATGTGATTTGTCTGTCTGAGCGCGGTGCTGTTTGATTTTTCGTCTTATTGCAATACTCATTTGAATTAGATTGACCAATTAATTTTAATCTATTATAAATTCAATTAACGACTTTGATTTCATCAATGTTATAGTTCCGAAAACATGAATATTCTAAATAATTTAATTTTGTAATGTTTGTAGATATTTTACCTTTTATATACTATTAACATACATGTTATGGGTTTGTTCACAATGATTAATTTGGTACTGTTCTCAATCAATTAATTCTACCAATTTGAATAAATTAGTATTGTATTTTTAGTAAAAAAAAAAAAGATATAAAGTAAATCCTCTAGTTATCTACTTTAAAAAAATTGTACTTAAATAAATAATTTGTCCTTTCAATTTTTAATGCAATATTAATTACTTATAGCTAATTGTATATCATCTAATTAATATTATTTACACAACTCTTAAGTCAATATATTTCACTTTATATTTATTATATTTATGATAACAATAAGTACATCAATAATATGCATAAAAGGTTAAATGAGTCACTAGAGGAGTATTACATTTCATCACAATTAATTAGGATATTAATGTCAACTTTAATCATTGTTTTTTTTTTCCTCAAAAGTACCAAAATGTCCCACTGCGAAATTTAAATATAGAAATGCCCTATTTTTTAGTCTTATGCCTAAATTTTTTTTGGTTCCATTTTATTTATTGGTATAATTATTATTTAATTAATTATAAATAATTAAAATATTTATAAAATCAAAATACTAATAATAAAATAAAATATATTATTAAATAATAATAATAATAATTTTAATAATATTATTAATTTTAATAATAATAATATTAGTGACTTATTGTTAATTTTAATTAATTATAAATAATATATTTTTAAATTTTAAATTAATGTTAATTTTAAATTAATGTATTTTTTTCTTTCAATTTAATGTATCTTTAAATTAATGTGCTAAAAAGGAGGAAGTTGTTATAATAATATGCCAAAATAAATAACGCGTCCCTAATATTTTTTCGATAAAATAAGAACCTATTTTCTTAACAACTCACTCTTATTTAACTGCTTTTTTTT
>JBBPBQ010020321.1:17465396-17500833 GCA_037974755.1 Cicer yamashitae | reverse complement strand
AAAATAATAATGTAACATGTTATTTATTTCGCACATCTATTCAAACACGTTAACTTTGATATTTTGTTTGATTTTATTATTAAAATTTTATATTTTTTAAATATTTTTATTATTATTTTTTAATTACATTAACCATATTTAATTATTATTATTTAATTACATTAACAATATTTAGAAAATAAAAAAAGAAGTTAAATAAGGAGTTGTTAAGAAAATAAGTTGTTATTTTATGACAAAATATTAGGGACACTTTATTTATTTTCGCACGTTATTATAACAACTTCCCCCTATTAAAACAACTTCATCTTATTTGTTTTGGCACATTAATTTAAAGATACATTAAATTGAAAGAAAAAAATACATTAATTTAAAATTAACATTAATTTAAAATTTAAAAATATATTATTTATAATTAATTAAAATTAACAATAAGTCACTAATATTATTATTATTAAAATTAATAATATTATTAAAATTAATAATATTATTAAAATTAAAATTATTATTATTATTATTTAATAATATATTTTATATTATTATGAGTATTTTGATTTTTTAAATATTTTAATTATTTATAATTAATTAAATAATAATTATACAAATAAATAAAATGGAACAAAAACAAATTTAGACATAGTACATGGTCGCATCCTGGCATCGTCTTATTAGAACAAAAAAAAAGTCTTTCAGCATGTCGCATCCCCAGGTTGCGATCAGGCTAAAAAGTAAGGCATTTATGTATTTAAATTTAGCAGGAGCATTTTGGTGCTTTTGAGAAAAAAAAAAAAAGGAATATTCAGATAAAAAAAAGTCTAAAATCCATCCTTCAATATCCGAATAGGTGTGGTTTGGTTGATATGTGTGGGAGGACCAAGTTCCATTCAAGCAGAAAACACTCTTCAGGAAGAGCCAATAACTTTAAGTTACGACTTAAATATCTCATCATAGATTGATCTCATAGCGGATCCAACATATCAAACTTTGTGTAGATATTCGATAGAGTCACTAAGGTGCCAAATGTTTTCAACCAAAATAAACAAATTCATCCTTTAATTTTGCATTTGATGGTGGTTTATTTATTTTTAATTTTTTTATCATTAAATTTAAAGCGAAGGGATAATATTTCAATAAAAAAAAAATTCAAATTCATGGAACACTTGTTAGATTCATATTTATTTCTTTTTAAAGATACTAATGGAAATAAAATCTCATGAAATAAATAACAAATTATAGTTTAAAAAGTATATATAATTAATTTAACCCACCCTTTTGAGAAAATGAAAGCAACGAACCAATACCACACAAAAAAGCTCAAACCATAAGAAGTTGGTAGTTAGCCATAGATCAAGTTAAGGTGCGTTTGGAGTTTTGGAGAAAGTAACATGTGAGTTGAACAAGTAACCTATGAAAAGAACGTGAATAGAGATGACAATTACAACCAAACTCTATGTGTAACCCCAAAAAATATCTATAATGCATAGAGTAAAAACATTCACTATAGATATGTGCTCTCAAACATGTATGTGTACTTTTAAAATTTCAAATACTTCGTGGATATTGAAATTCGTATTTTTTTTCTTATATATTAATATAATACTATTTGAGTTTATTTATATGCATTGTAAATTAAACAATTTAGCTTTCTTAATTAAGTTATATGAAAAAATTGATATATTTTATTAACGTACTTCTATCTTGATTTTTCTTAATATATTGTATCTCATACCTATACAAGTGATGTACTTGTGTATATACTCAAATTACTACTTGCAAAATTGAACAAGGATGAATGTGGATACAGGAACACTGCATTCTGCAGTGCACATTCCGTCATTTTCCATAAGATTCCTTTCAAAATTTCAATTAAATTAATTATTTTATTACTAATATATCTTTAATTATATCACATCTTTTTTTTTGTAATGTTAGATCATGAGGGGTCCTAGGGCTCATAACATTTTGACTAAAAACAATCACACAAATGAATTGGATACCACACTCAAAATCTTACGACAATGAATATATAAATCATCTCACTTATATATTGTTCAACATTCACTTTTTAACTAATGTGAGACTTCTAATTCACATTTGATCCTAACATGTAATATGTAATAAATACTATAACAAAAACGCAAACTAATTACCTCTCCTTGAAATCGAACTTATACAAAATTCAAATTATCAACAAATTTAATATTATAATCAATTTTTTAATTTTCTTTAAGGACCTATAAGTCCATCATCGTTTCCTCCAACCTCAATTCAGATCGGTACAAGTTCAATGTGACTTATGGAATAATTAACTTCTAGTACTGTAGGCTAAAAGTATTGGAACAGAAAAAATGTAATCAACTTTGAACAAATTGACTCTTTAGCATTATTGAAGAAAATTTGTAGCCTTGAGAAATTGATCCAATGTATTTGGGATAATTAATACACAAACTCATACAATGATTAAAGGTCATTATGTTACTCAATAAAATGCATCCAACCTCACAATTATTACTTCAAGTCCACTCTAAAATTAAATAAGACCTACAACCATGTTCACCAAACAAAGTAACAAGACCACCACAAAAATGAATCTGTATCCCCCACTTTTTCTATTTTCCTTATATAGCCATAATACCTCTATATAAACATATTTGAGCTCACTTATATCAACCAAAGCTAAGACAAAAAAAAAATGAATTTGACTTACTTTCATTCATTTCAGTCTCTCAAAGTTCTTTTGTTTGGTTTTTGTGTTATAACATTGTTTCCTGAGCTTGTAGTGAGCATAACAAGGCACTATACATTTAATGTACAAAATCTAAATTCATGCATGCAAAATTAAGTTTACTTCTATCATTGCATTTTATCTAATATTTCTACTTTGCCTTTTTCATGTACAAGATTGAGTACTTGAATGTCACAAGATTGTGCCACACAAGAAACATTCTTAGTGTAAATGGGAAATTCCCAGGACCTCGTTTAGTGGCAAGGGAAGGTGATAGAGTTTTGGTCAAAGTGGTTAATCATATCTCAAACAATGTAACCATTCATTGGTATGTATATATGCATCTACTTTTTACTATGCTTCCAAATTGTAATTGTAGTCGTAGTTGCGGTTATGTTACGAACTTTAATATTGCAGAAAAATAGAAACAAATGCAGCCACAGTTACTCTTACTATCCTATCGTTGTGGTTACGCTGCAAACCTTAATATTGTAGAAAAATAGAAACAAATGCGGCCACAGTTACTCTTACTATCCTATCGTTGTGGTTACGCTGCAAAGTTGCAAACCATATTATTGCCACAAATTGTAAACAAATGCGTCTACAATTGCAGTCATTGTAGAGACTTATTAAACTTCTATATTACGGTTGTAATTGCAGTTGTTGACCGTAATTTAGAACTAGGTTTTTTACTTGGAAGCATTGATGCACCTAATATTCTATATTATGATGGAAATTTTATATGTTTTGATCTTGGATTTTTGCAGGCATGGAATAAGGCAGAAAACAACTGGTTGGTCTGATGGACCGGCATATGTTACACAATGTCCAATTCAAACAAATCAAACATACACATACAACTTCACTATTACTGGACAGAGAGGGACCCTGTTTTGGCATGCACACATTTCATGGCTAAGAGCAAGCCTTTATGGACCTATCATAATCCTGCCCAAGAAGAATGAATCTTATCCTTTTGAGAAACCATATAGAGAAATCCCCATTCTTTTTGGTAATATTAATAGCTACACACACCATAGTTTTTCTATTGGGTGAGAGTATATTCTTAAGGAGAGGAATTGATTTAGAGCATACAATCATAATGAATGATCAAGATTACATTTCATAGTTTTAAATTGCGGCCACAATTATTTTTACACTGCAAACCTTGATAATGCAGTAAAATGCTGGCAAACACAACCTATGTAGCTCCAATTGCGGTTGTAAAAAACTCTAACCTTTATATTGGGGCCACAATTGCAGTTGCAGTTCGTAAATTAGAACTGACAATCTATTTATAGTTATGCAGTTTATATTAATTCTCTCATTTCCGATGCTCTCACTCAAGTTTAATATTGTTGTTGTTTTAGACTCAGTGATATTGTAGAGAATCGTAGTAAAAATATTGTTGATACCAATGATTTTTCATTGCGGTCGCAGACCTCTTCTTTTTTCAAACTTTGACCTCACCTATATGGCATTATATTTATATATGGCCATGCAATTATTTTGATAAATAGTTATATAGTATGGTAAGTTGCATAGTTGTGGAATTTCAGGAGAATGGTTTAATGTTGACCCAGAAGCAGTTATAAATCAGGCACTGCAGACAGGAGGGGGACCAAATGTTTCAGATGCATACACCATTAATGGCCTACCAGGACCATTCTACAATTGTTCCTCTAAAGGTATTAAAAAAGCCTATATTTATATAATATAAGTATATATATAGATAGATAAATTATTATCCTTTATTATTTTACATTTCACACTCACATTTCCAAGTTTCACTTTTATCATGTAGGAGTGATAATTGACCAGATATTTGGACACAATATAATTGCTAACTGCTAAGTGCTAAATGCATCACTAATTTTTATTTATTTATTTTCTTACTGAATAAAATATAGTAAATGTGTAATTTGATTTTTAGAGTCAAAACTTGAAACAGGTTAAAGCTCCATTAGGTATGGTAGTCAAATTGAGAACAACTAATTAACTGAGATATAAAAATTAATAAACCACTAAATAAAAAGTGTAGCTCATTAGTATGAGTTGAGACGTTGAAGGAGTTTTATGAAAGAAGTCTCGTGTTCGATCTCTACTGCTAACAAATCTCCTTTCCTATAACTAATTTCTAACCACTGACATTATATTTATAAATAAGTTACTATTCATCTATGATAAGCCACTAATTTTGTTTTTGTATTAATGAATTTTTCAGACACATTCAAACTAAAGGTGAAGCCAAACAAGACATATCTACTAAGGATAATCAATGCAGCACTAAATGAAGAACTCTTCTTCAGCATTGCAAATCACACCTTAACAGTTGTTGAAGCTGATGCAAGATACATCAAACCATTCAACATAGACACAATTGTCATAACACCAGGACAAACCACAAATGTTATTCTCAAAACTAAACCATATTTCCCTAATTCCACTTTCCTCATGATTGCTAGACCTTATGTCACAGGCCTTGGTACATTTGACAATTCTACCCCTGCAGGTATCTTACAATACAAGCAACAACACAAATTTCCAACTAAAAATCTCCCCTTTCTCAAACCAACACTTCCACTCATAAATGACACAAATTTTGTATCAAATTTCACAAGAAAATTCAAAAGCTTAGCAAATTCTAAATTCCCTATCAATGTACCAAAAAAAGTTGACAAAAATTTTTTCTTCACTGTTGGGTTAGGAACTAGTCCTTGTCCAGAAAACACAACATGTCAAGGACCAACTAACAACACAAAATTTGCAGCCTCAGTGAACAATTATTCATTTGTTCTTCCATCAGTTTCTATTATGGAATCCTACTACAATTTTGGAAATTCAAATAATGGAGTATACAAAACTGATTTTCCTGATAAACCTTTGAACCCTTTTAATTACACAGGAACACCACCTAATAACACAATGGTTAACAATGGTACAAAATTGGTGGTTTTGAAATTTAATACTAGTGTTGAGTTGGTTATGCAGGATACTAGTATTCTTGGTGCTGAGAGTCACCCTTTGCATCTTCATGGTTATGATTTCTTTGTTGTTGGACAAGGTTTTGGAAACTATGATTCTAATAAAGACCCTTCAAATTTTAATCTTCTTGATCCTGTTGAAAGAAACACTGTTGGTGTTCCTGCTGGTGGTTGGGTTGCCATTAGATTTTTTGCTGACAACCCTGGTAAGTATTTATGCATGCATGTCTAGAGTATATATATATATATATATATATATTATGTCTATTTTGGTCGCATTGACACTTTTATCGAAGTTTGTTCTGGCGTCAACTTAATACTGATACATTGAATACATATAATTAATTCATTTTTTTAAATTATTATCGGTGTCAATAAGTTGGTGTTATCTATACTTCATATAGATGTGTATATTGCATGTGTTTATAAGCCCTTTTTCCTTAGAAATTTTTTTTAATAGGGTGAAAGGCACAAAACTAATTTTATATAGATAAAGATGCAAGATGGACTATAGAAAATATTATACAATGTCTCAAAACAAATTTGTGTCTTTCTCAATAATTTATTAATAATAATATATGGCACTATTAAGTTGTTAAAGAAAACGAAAGTTTGTTTTCAGTACAAAAATTCTAAAACAGTTAAACTTTGAAAGTTAAGCTTTTTAACTGTCATGTTTTTTTGACTGTGTAATCATCATAAAAAGTGAACATCATATTTTGAGAAAAAGGTGCAATTGACATTATACACCATGTCCTCAATCATCTAATAAGTTAGACTTAATTAATAATATTGCATTTGTTTTCTTCCGGTAATTGTACAATAAGATGATTCTAATTAAGGAATTACTATTAAAAATAAGCATTAGAAGGTACTACTTCTACTAAGTGCCTAGAATGACTTTTTTAAGTGTTAAATATGTTTTTATTCTCTGAAATATATTTTTATTTTAATCTCTGTTATAAAGTTAACTACATTATAAAATGTGATTTTGATCGTACTAAAATTTCTAATAATAAATATTTAAGTTATTGGATGTTAAAATTACTATTTTTAATTGATAGTAAATGAGTCTGAAACAATTTCTTCTATTCTTAAGTAAATTATCATAAAAATTATTTTTAAAAATATAAAATCAAAATCACTTTTTTAAAAAAAATTTTAAACAAACATTAATACATTGCATTATCCTTTTGTGACAAAAGGCAGGGGCCTAAGGCTTTTATGTACTCAACAATTGATATAATTAAAATATTTTTTGTATCTCAAAAAATAAAACTACAAAATAAAATTTAAATACAAATATTATTATTAATATTAAAAAAAAATTCTACTTTTCCTAGTTAAAATCATTGTTTTAGAGTTCACTTTAGATCTGACAAAAAGTTTTTAGCATTTGTAAACATGTCTGTCATAGTCATTGTTGTTTCAATGTTAATGTCACAATGACATGTGAAGTGTTTTGGTGACAACAGGGGTATGGTTCATGCACTGTCACTTAGACATCCATACAAGTTGGGGATTGAGAATGGCATGGATTGTATTAGACGGACCTGAGTCCAATCAGAAGCTTCAACCACCACCTTCTGATCTTCCAAAATGTTGACTTATAATTGACTCACCTTTTCATTTTCTCAAATGTTATTTAATTTTGTTTGTTCTTTTAATTCACTTCAACATTTTAAATTCTTTTGATGTGTTGAATAAGTTGTGACATGTGTGTTGTGTCACTACATGGTTTGTTCTTGTAAACAGTTTAGTCTTTGTTTTGATGTATGTTGTCTGTTGTTGTCATGTTTGGTTGGTTTGATTAGGTTTGTAGGGAGTTGAGCAGTTCATGAGTAATAGTCAGAGAGGGTCCAAATTTGCCTTCTTGATTTAATTTGATAATTAGCATTTAATCAGCTCCTCTCCTACATTCTCTTTTGCTTCTATTCAAAGTCTTAACTCACCTATTTGTTTTCAAACTACATATGTACTAGCATGAAATTATCATTTCTTGAAGTAACTGAGAACTAATTAATTACTAAAATGTAAGGTTACTCAACCAACTAATCATTGTATCATATTCATATATATTATTAATAAATGAAAACATTTAATTGATATGCACTCAAGGTGCAAAGATTTTTTTGAATATTAATCTATCGTAATCGTTTTATCACTAAATACATATTTGATAATTGAGTGAGTTTGTCATAATTACAAGTGAGCCATAGTGATTTTGTAAAAATATAAGCAATTATAGTTTTTGTAAAATCATGGTAGTTCGTCGTGATTATGACATAACCAGTGTGAAATTTTGAACCCGTTTTAAATTAGATGTCTTTGGTTCAAGCAATGCATTTGAAATTTTGAACACACAAATCTATGAACTCAATCTCTTTATGTGACATATATATTTTTTATTCATTTTTATATTATTGATATTTTATAATTTAATTGTTGGATTTGATACGAGGATTTGTTGTTAATTTAGTTGTTTCATGTGTTTTGTTATGTTTGTGGAAATATTTTAAGTATTAAATGGTATCTTGGGATGAAATTTTATGATTTGTAAGAAATTTAAGTACATTTAAAAAAAAAAATTTATGACTTGTGAACCCAACACAACTCAAATACTAATTGGATTTGTTTGGTTTGAGTTTGGTGTAGGGTTTAGGGTTTGGGGTTGGTCAAAATCTACCCAAACTAACATGTGTAAGGTGTACCAATGTAGTGTTGATGCAAACAATAGCAGAACGTTTGCAAGCAAACAATGATTTGATTTGTCTAGCACATACATACTTCTTTCTTAGTGAAGTGAAGTAGAGACACTTTCTAACCATCATACACAACTTTATATTAACTATCTAACTAAGAAAAGAAGATATACACAGATTTGGTCTTTAATACTTTCAAGCTATAAATCGGCTAATGCGTCGACAATGAAGTAGTTATCCATCAATAGTGCAGAAAAGCAAATGTGTTCCTTCATTCAACATCATATCCCCACTTCATATCGAGTAAGTATTAAATCATAGATTGTTCGTCATTTGGAATTTAAAGATGCCCTTAACATGTTTGGTAAATTGCTCGTGAAGAATACTTTTTAATGAATTGTTTCTTTTGAGTGCTTTTGGACTTGGCTTTTGGGTACATCGACTTGTGATGAAAAAAGATTATAATAAGGAGTTTTGGTTTTCCCTTTTAATAAGAAGGTTTTGTTTTCCCTTTCAATAAGGAGTCTTGTTTTTTCCCTTTCAATAGGGAGTTTTTTAGGCTATCGAAGACAATGAGTTGCATAGCTTGGAATTGTCATGGGATTGGAAACCCACAAACAGTTAGAGTGTTCAAAAAACTCTTACGAGATAAAGATCCCACCAGTGTATTCCTCTTAGAAACTAAGAAAAAAGATTTTGAGATGAATAAGTTTTGAAACGTAAAAGGTTTATCTGGGGTTGTTGCTACTAGTTGTGTAGGAGAAGGTAAAAGACGTGTCGACGATCTTGCAATATTTTGGAATAAAGGTGTCGAAGTGGAGGTATTATCTTTTTCCCCTAACCATATTGATGTCTTAATTGCTATGGCTGATAGAGATGAGGAATAGAACTTAACTAGGGTGTATGGTTTTTTGAAGTCTCAAATGAAAAATAAAACCTCTAATTGATCTGTTAGCATTGGTGAAAACGTTGATAAGTGGCTCCATATGGAGAATTTCAATATGGTTCTTTCACAAGATGAGAAGGAAGGTTAGAATTTTGGTAACTCTCTTCTGATTTCGATGTTATGGGACACTCTTCAAAATCACACTCTTCTAATATTAAGGCTCGTCTTGATCGGATGGTAGCTACACTAGCATGGTCATCATTTTACTCATTCGGCTTCAGTGGTGCATTTATCATGGCATTGAAGGTTGAAAAACACAAGAAATGGTGAGTTTGAATTGTGTTTTAAAGTTTTAAAAATTTCTTTGATAAACTTCATAATTAAAAACTCATATTGAATAAGCAGAGGAAATAAATAAATCACACAGAGATTTATACTAGTTTACCACCAAACCGGTAGCTATGTATAGTCCTTTCACCAGAAGGATTTTCTCCAATAATTCATACCGAATTACAATAATTAACCTCAACCAGTTATGTCTTCTCAACTTCCAGTTTGCCCTACAAACCGTTGAGGAAAAACAGCCACTGTCGAGCAAGGTTACACATGAATGAGATTGGGTTTTTCTGAAAAATCTCTCTCAAGAGTTTGTTTACAACATAGTTTTTTCAGATTTTTCTTTCTCAACATTTAGATAAATTTTGAATGATAGCAAAATATTGTAGTGATTGTCCTGTTGCATGTAATTATGGTGTGTTCACCTCTATTATGAAGTAAGGAAACATGTCCTTCTATAGAGTTCTTCACGGTAAGGTCTATGTCCTTTAGGTAAGGCATGTGTACTATCTTTCAGAAATACAGCTTGGATCTTCATGGGTTTCAGCAATTGAACAGTTAAAGATAAATTTATCCGTTGAGGTCAGAACTGAATCCCATATATCACTCCTTGTAACTTGAATGAGAACAAAGAAAGCATATAGTACGGGATATGATAATTAGAGCAATGTCTTACAGACCAATGGAGCATGTAGATTATGGTGATTATCAAGAATGTGTATAGCTTGTCTTCTCAAATGAAATGCCAAATGAAATGAGTTTCTCCAAAACCTAATAATTTAGGGATATTTTAGTAGCTTATCACTATTATTTTAATAACCAATCATTATTATTTATAAAAACAATAAAAAAAAAATATAGGGGATGTCATGGCCCTTGCTGGCTCCCAAGAAGATCTGCCACTGGTTGACCTTGTGTTATGAAATATGGGGGCTAGAAATAAAAAAATGTTTTGAGATGACCGATGTTGATGTGGCTACCATTGTTCAAAAGGCACACATATCTATGTTAATTTTAATAGTACTAGTGCATTGTTGTTGGAGGCGCTAAGTGGAGGTCCCAATTTACCTATATCTAATGTTCGTTGGACACCCTCATTTAGTGGTTGTTATAAGTTTAATGTTGATGCAATAAGTCTGATAGATTGGGATGAATGGTGTATTGGTGTTGTAGTGAGAGATGTTGAAGGTGTAGTAGTTGCTGCTAAGTGCTGACAAGTCATTTCACCACCAGATTCAGAGGTAGCAGAAGTTTTAGCTATGTGATGGTTTGGAATTTGTTAAAGATGTGTCTTTCTTGAATCTTATAGCAGAATCAAATGTTTCAATTGTGGTCATGGCGTTGAATATTCATCAACAATTTTGCACCTATGTTTGTTCCATAATTGAAGATTATATTAATTTTACTGTTTGTTTTTATAGTTTAGATTTTTTACATGTTAGGCATGATGCCAATCAATTTGCTCATTATTTAGCTAAATATGCTCTTTATAATGGGGATTATATATGCATTAAAAAGACTCCACCTTGTATTTATGGTGTCTTAGCTTTTGATTTATTATCAGGCTTTCTTTAATAAAATTATCATTAACCAAAAAAAAAAAAGATATACACTAAATTACCGACCAATCTTTATTGGAAAAAAATAATTTCATTGTAAAAAGGACATTTTTCTAATTAACAAATTAGAATACAAACAAGCTTAAAGTCTTTGGCACCGTATCAAAACTTTTAAAAAACAGATATTATATTTGGATTGTCCGATATTGGTTAATGTTCTACCTATATCCAACTATGTGGATGCATGAACGCTCCGAATGCATTGAAGCGTGATCCCCAAACTTACGCCTCTACCCCCAAAATTTTCATCTCATTTTCCTCTCTCAACAACTCATCATCTTATTTTTCTTCTCCTTTTCTTCTATTCACCATTTTCTCCCCTTCTTCTCATTCTCATCTTCATTTTTATTCTGAATGGGAAAGCAAAAATCATGAAGGTGTGATTTTTTTTTATGAACATACTAATCCTATATTTTAAAAATAAACAAAGATTTTAGGATTGAAAGGTGTGATTTTTACCATTCGTGAATGGGAAATGGTTTTTTTCCTTTTCAAATATTCTTCTTTATCTCCATCTTTTGTCTATGTTTTTTAAATCTTCTTCTTTCTTCTAGTTTTTTCCTAGAACTCCACTGAAGCTAAACGAGAAAGCAAAAATCTTAAAGATATATTTTTTATTTTTTATGCACATTAATCCTATATTTTAAAGGGAAAAAGGATATTTTAGGGTTTAAATATGTGATTTTATTATTCATGAATGGAAAAGAAATTTTTTTATTTCAAATCTTCTTCTTTATGCATCTGCGATTTTCACACTTTAATTTTAAGTTAATTAACGATCTTAGTCCTCCTTTATTTTTCTTACAATTTTAGTTACTCCTTTTTCAATTTTGACATTCAATCCTTTTTATATTTGACCATCAATTTTGATGATGCGACAATATCGAGGATGTGGAATTTTAGTTTAATTTTAAATTACATTATATCACTTTAATAATTTCTAAAAATAATAATAATTTTATTTCAATCTTTTATTTAAAACTTCTTTTCTAAAAATAAAACTATACACTAGACAGTTTTTTGTCAATAAAGAATTAGTTATTTTTAATATCAATAACATAAAAATGAGAACACTTAAAACACACTAATTTTTCATATTTCAATTTTTTCATGTTTTAATGCAAATAAATTGAGGTTGAAAATGAAGATTATTGAGTTTTAACTATTGAATTGTTTTATTGATTATTTATTAGTTTTAAGTATTTAGTTAAAAAATTAAATGAGTTAATAAAATGAATTTTAATTTTAAATATTAAATATTGTCTAGTCAACAACAATTACACATGTCACCATTTTTTTACTAAAAAAGATTCATAAAGCATTTTAAAAAAATTTGTTAGAATTTACAACGGTATAAATCAAACAAAAGAAAATTAGAGACACTAAAATCAAAATGAAACATATTTGTAAGGTCAAAAAATATATTTAAACCAAATTAAAAAAAAATTCAAATTTTTGTTCAAATTATTTTTCTTATCTTTAAATGTGTATCAACAAAAAAGAATAGTATTTTTTTTATTATTACTTTTCTTTGTTTTAAACCTTCGTCAGAAAAATCTAAATGTTCATTGCTTTAAACCTATATAATCTTTGGGGTGTCAGTTTAGTGACAAAAACGACATGATTCCAAATTTATATGAGATAGTTATAAAATAGTTATTAATTTCATTGTTATTAATAATAAATTTTTATTTAAAAAAACTTATATACAAATCAAAATTAAAATGAAAAGGGACAATCATTGTGCTAATATATTTTGCACGTGAAAAAAGTTAGATCATGTGAATACACATTTATTACCTTATTTTTAAGGTTATACGTGTATTTAAATTGTTGTAGAGAAAATCAAAAATTGTAGATAAATTATAATATTTAATTAATGTTTTTTGAATGATTAGTACAAGGGATATATATTATTGCAGCATTTGAGATAAATGAGTAACGTTGCAAACATAATATAACTTAAATGATTAAATTAAAATAAAATAAACTTAAATGACCTAAGCGAAAATTGAGTTAAATTTAAAGGATTATAAGTGTATTTTTACTGTAATTAAATATCTAAATAAATTGTTCTTAATTCTAAATGTAAACAAATAATTTATTATATACTTCTCATACTTCAAATAAGTTTATTATTCTATTTATTCACTAAACACATATGAATCTAATAAATTGAACCCGTGTGGATCCACCAGTTTATAACTATGTTGCTACAAAAAATCACTGCCTTATGAAATCTTCATATCTTGAGTTAATACAGTACGAAAATAGGATCGCCAATAGTAATAGTATCATACATTAGTAATATAGTATGATACTAAAGTATCATACTAAAATTGTAGATAAAATAAAACAAATTTGTTACACATTTATTGTTACAAGAACTCAATTTTTCTTCCTCACTCTGTGTTGTTAATGCAATAGCTTTTTCTACCTTTTTCCATTTCAAAATCTTTTTTTTTTCTTCCACGTAAGTCAAGTCTAATAAAACACCATATTTCTTTTATTTATTTATTTATTTATTTATCTTTCTGTGATGATAATAACAATAATAATATTAATACTAATAATAATAATAATACTAGTAAAAATTGATGGGATATATTTGGGAAGTGAGTCCACCCAACACCATTAATTGTATTGTTATTATAAATTGACTAAGGGCAAGACTTCATCAAACCATCTGATTCTAGCATATCATAATTAATTAATATTAGCAACACCTATTTTTTTTCAACAAACTTAGACATGTACTGATCTAGCTCTCCATTTTGATTGATTTTTGTTTCACATTTGCTACTTACACCCCTCACTTTACATCCACACCCCTCATTTTTTAAATAAAAAAACCCTATAATGCCCTTGAATATTACAATATTTTTTAATTTCATTTATCCCTTCATCAACATTCTTAACCACTCAAAACTCACATATCACCATAACTTACCCATCATAACTCATAATCATTCAAAACTTATATCACTCACTCATAACTTGCACCCCATCAGTTTCCTCTTCACATTGTGGTTAAAGTGACCCAAAAAGGTATGTTTATTGTTCTATTTTTGAGCTCGTAAATTTTTTCAAAATCTAGAGATTTTACGTGAACTCAGTTCACGTACGTTGTAACATTACGTGAAATGAATTCACGTACATTGTAAAATTGTAAAAATCCCAGGTAGTACGTGAATTAAGTACACGTAAACGTATGTGATTTAAGATTGCGTAATTAGTGGAGTTTGAGACCCATTGGTGGTACGTGAACTGAGTTCACGTAAACGTACTTGAACTGAGTTCACGTACATTGTGAAAATCTCAGGTAGTACGTGAACTGAGTTCACGTAAATGTACTTAAACTGAGTTCACGTACATTATAAAATTGTAAAAATTCCAGGTAGTACGTGAACTGAGTTCACGTAAACGTACTTGAACTGAGTTCACGTACATTGTAAAATTGTAAAAATCTCAGGTAGTACGTGAACTGAGTTCACGTAAACGTATTTGAACTGAGTTCACGTACATTGTAAAATTGTAAAAATCTCAGGTAGTACGTCAACTGAGTTCACGTAAACGTACTTGAATCAAGTTCATGTAAACGTACTTGAACTGATAAAGATGAAGATGTTGATGAAGATGAAGGTTAGGGTTTTGAAGATGAAGATGAAGATGAGGATGAGGGTTTTGAAGATGAAGATGAATGAATGAGATTAGAGTTAAAAATTCAATAAATAGGTAAGGGCATTTTGGGTAATTTGTTTTAAAAAAAATGAGGGGTGTGGGTGGTAAAGTGAGGGGTGTATGTAGCATTTTTGTTTTTGTGTTATATCTATTGTCGACAATTTGTTTTCCAACTAACTAATAAACTAGATCCTAACCCGCACGTTGCGCGGGTATATTTTTATTTTTTTAATTTAAGTGAATTTTAAATAAATAAAAAATATGAAGTATATGTCTCAATTTAGTATTTATATCAATAATATATATACAATTGTACCAATATAATTCATATAAGAGAAGTACTGATGTTAGACGAATGACTTGAATAAATAAAGTAACCTATTAATATTGAGATCGATGGATATACCAAATGTTGAAGTAATGTATTTGATAATTGAAATTAAGAGATAGACTCATTTGATACACAATTGAATTACAAAATGTATTACATTATTGCTGAAACTAAAAATGATTAAAGTGAAATAGTTAGAAATACATTCATCTTTTATTTTACTTTTTTACTTTTTTTTGTTCTCTCACTCGATCATTTTAATCATCGATCTTTGTGGTAATTGGAAATTTTTTATTTTAAATCGGATATATTAGAATTTTAATTTACAAACATTCAAACTATTATTAATATTAATAGAGTAATCATAATCATTAACATTTTGGTTTCAAAACCGAAATCCAAAATTTATAACAATTCAATTACAAAATATTAATTGTCAAACAATTATAAGTATACATCAAATACAACTAATTGCAAATGAATTACTTTAATTTCATGTCAATTAACACTATAAAACAATAAATTTAATTTAAACAATTTCAGTAAAATAAAACTGACCAAAATTCAAAAAGACATGACTTTGTCCATTATTTCTAAATATTTATATACTATATATATTTACCAATATTCAAAGTAGAAAATCAAATATAAATATTTTTTGTTCTCTCACTCGATCATTTTAATCATTGATCTGTGTGGTAATTGTGAAATTTTTTATTTTAAATCGGATATATTAGAATTTTAATTTACAAACATAACCAAAATTCAAATAGACATGACTTTGTCCATCATTTCTAAATATTTATATACTATATATATTTACCAATATTCAAAGTAGAAAATCAAATACAAATATTTTTTATTCTCTCACTCGATCATTTTAATCATCGATATTTGTGGTAATTGTGAATTTTTTTATTTTAAATCGGCTATATTAAAATTTTAATTTACAAACATTCAAACTATTATTAATATTAATAGAGTAATCATAATCGTTAAGATTTTGGTTTCAAAACCGGAATTCAAAATTTATATATAACAATTCGGTTACAAAATATTAATTGTCAAACAATTATAAATATATACATCAAATACAAATAATTGCAAATAAATTACTTTAATTTCAAGTCAATTAACGCTATAAAACAAAAAAATTAATTTAATTAATTTCAGTAAAATAAAACTGACCAAGATCCAAAGAGACATGACTTTGTCCATCATTTTTAAATATTTATATACTATATATATTTACCAATATTCAAAGTAGAAAATCAAATACAAATATTTTTTGTTCTCTCACTCGATCATTTTAATCATCGATCTTTGTGGTAAATGTGAATATTTGTTTTTATTTTAAATCATATACATTAGAATTTTAATTTACAAACCTTCAAAATATTATTAATATTAATTGAGTAATCATAATCATTAACATTTTGGTTTCAAAACTGAAATCTAAAATTTATAACAATTTGGTTACAAAATATTAATTGTCAAACAATTACAAATATACATCAAATACATATAATTGCAAATAAATTACTTTAATTTCATGTCAATTAACACTATTAAACAACAAATTAAATTTAATTAGTTTCAGTAAAATAAAACTGACCAAAATTCATGACTTTGTCGATCATTTCTAAATATTTATATACTATATATATTTACCAATATTCAAAGTAGAAAATTAAATACAAATATTTAAATATATATAATAGATGAAATTAAAGTAATTCATTTGTAATTATTTGTATTTGATGTATACTTATAATTGTTTGACAATTAATATTTTGTAACCAAAATGTTAATGATTATGATTATTAATAATAGTTTGAATGTTTGTAAATTAAAATTATAATATCTCCGATTTAAAATAAAAAATTTCACAATTACTACAAAGATCGATGATTAATATGATCGAAGTCATTAACTTTAACATTTGAAATTTGAAAAATTTCCACAATACATGCAGATTTGTCTTCTGAAATTTAAAATGATCGAATCTACTTAATCCAATTCAATGGCACATATCTTTTAAACTTTACTCGAGTCAAACTTTTTCAACTGCAATTTGTAAGCTACTCAACATATACTACATTGAAGTAAAACTAAGAATATGAGAAGGGTGAGGGAAAGTGACACTTAAAAACAACTAAAGAAGGAAAATAGTTTATAAGGGTGAGGGAAAACATATTGATGTATAAATATACCTTGTCATAGCATTGGAAAACACCAATTCCTGAGTATTTCCATGTGCCATTTTGCTCTGTGTATGATGGGTAGCGAAGTTCGCCGGCTGGTCCCATCCCAACTGGGATTATCTGGATAGTGGTAGTGATAGAATTTCATGTAAGAAACTATACATAACATTAAGTCACTATGAGCCAGATTGGCAGCAAAATCAGAAATGGACAAAGAGAAGGAAATTTTTTGTTGCAACGAACAAACCTATACCTCTTTCAGGGTATCTTTGGAGTAGAGTCGGCGATTTCAAAGAATTACCGCGGAGGAACAAATGATTTTGCGAGGATGGCGAAGCGGACATTGACCGGGGCGTACACAAGAGGGAAGAAGAAAGTGTTGGAGGAAGTCATTGAAAAAATTAGGGATTAGAGGGATTAAAAGAGGGAGAAATTATTTAGAAACTAAGTAGAAAAAAATGAGGTGAAACATAAAAACACAAGAGAATTTTCTAAGGTGTAAGGTGGCATGTGGAAGAAATTACTATGAGGTGGCAAGAGTTTATTTTAAATATATATAATAGATATGTCATTCCTTTCCCAATTTTATATCAGAGGACCCTTTTTTGAATTTTTTTTATTAAGATGATGCTAATTATATTTTATAATTATCTTTGAGAGAATTTGAACATCATTAACCTTGAGATTATAAAATCAAACTCTTATATTTAAACTAAAACCTAATGAACGATATAAAAATACCACAATCTTAGCATCAGAGTAAGTGTTACAAATCATAAAATTAAAGAGATGAAGATTCATCTCATAGGCCAACTAAGCTTGAGAGTTTGATAAAGTGAAAACTCATTAATTTTCGTATTGATAAAAGATGATCAATTGGACAATGTGACACTTTATAGCCCTTTTTCCCTAATTAACTTCTTAACCTACTAATTGACTTACTCTAACTAACTCTATACTAAAAATGTATCTCTCCTAGATAAATAAACTAGATTCTCTTAATCCTACAAGTATCACCACAAAATTATGCAAAACTCATCTAAAACAACAATGGCTTTATACCTTGAGCACATCTAATGTTTTTTACTAACTCATATTCATCTTTGTTATATAAATGTAAGGTGGCTTCTTCATTTTCAAATCATGACATTAAATAGTACTAGTATTATTACCAAGAACAGTTTCACCTGCATCTTTAAATTACTATGTTATTACCTCTACTCAATGTCCAAAACACAAGAAAAATAAAACTAAATATGAGGACAGACTAGTTTGGAGAAACTTAACGACTCATGGAGTTCCTAATTGCAGTATATTGTTCTAGCTGCTATTGCAAATTTTATTCTGCAAACATTGCACCGAAGGAGTAAATTAAGGTTTTATAATCAAAAATTTCGCTTCTTCAAGTCCCCAACGACAAAAAGGTCTCAATTTCTCTTGCAGGAATTCATTCAAAGGTTGCATGTCCTCTTTTTTGTCCTTATTTTTTTCGATCCCTAGCACGCCAAGACTGTATGCAGCCGTTGTTCAGGTTAGTTGGTTTCCTCCTCAACTCAATCAGGTAAAAGGTAACACCAATGATGCGAAAGAAGAAATCTTTGTATTACCATCTGACGAGGTTATAGAGTAATCAGGATAACCATTCTTGCAAATCGTCGTTCGAGTAATGCACACAACATCCATTTTCAGAACTATACACAGGTCTACTACTCTTTTATAATTTCTGCTAGAGCATAAGTGCGGAAAAATACTCCTCAAATTCTTGATCGATTGTCGGTGGTCTTGTGCTTGATTGAGCTTCTGCATTTACAACAATATGTCATATGCCAACCTAGGAATTACTAACCAATTTTTTTGTCCAAGGCATGTAATCTAGAAACTATTTCGGAATTAGTAATTCCACATGTGCTAGCATAGTAGCATGATTTTGGTCTTGTTTGGATATAAGTGTTTATGTGTAAACTATTTCTTTAACAAAAGATAAAATTAAGTCAAATTATTTTCATATAAACTATAAGTTGTATTCATGAGTTATCCTAGAGACCTTATCGAAATAAGCTGAAAACAACTTATGGATATGTCATAAGTTATTTCTATAAACTCTCACAAACTGTCTCACAAGTATTTGTGTCAGTAGATAAACTCAAATAAATCAATTAAAACAGGCCCTCTTGAGCATGTGGCGTAGTGCATACCTTGGTTTACATCCCATCTTCCAGACGAAAGAACATATGTGTCAGGATTCACTCCATTCGAACAAAGAAAATCTTCAAATTCCTTATCTACAGATTGATCAATGTTGCCTTTATCATACTCCGAATATACATGATCTGAAAGGGTTCCTAACCGAAGAAGACGCTCCTCAGGATTCTCCGAAGCTTGTGTATCGAGATCATCGTAGGATGGATTGTATTTGCTATCAATAAATGTTTCCTCTTCACTATAGCTCAACCTATTAACTGTTGATACATCCAAAGATCAGTGGTTATCATTAACATTATCAGCATTTCTATCACTACATTTGAATTTGTATACTTCTATTTTACAAATAGCATTCCTAGTGATGAAATCCGTGTAAAAGAACAGGTTCCAAAATAACATTTAAGGCGTAATATTTGTAAGCTTGTAACATTGTAGTTATGCCAATGAAGAAAAGAAGTGGAAGGCTTACCACAGAGGTATGTATTTGCACAATCTGCATCAGGTTTGGCTTCCTCACTTACAGACATGGAAGTATCAGAATCTTCAATGAAACTATTGCTGTCTTTGGCAGATTCAGGTTCAGATCTATCTTCAACGGATGAAGCATCGGTTCTGCTATTAACCGCGTGGTTGTCCGCACTCTCTAAAATTGAACTTTCATTCAACATCGATGCATCTTCAGAAGAAACACTCTCAACCCGGCATTTATTTTTCGGTCTAAGCAAATCCAACTGATAACCGTGTAATTTTCTTTTCTTGTTCCATTCGATAATGTTAATGTCATGCATTTCATCCACCTTGAATCTAGAAAGTATTTTAGAAAAATGTCAGTTGAAAAGAAATATATGAAAAATCAAAACAATATAACAAATTATGGAATGAACCCCCACACATACAAAAGAGATCATTAGATAAAGTCATGAAGAAGGATTTTTATTCAACTAATTTATTTTAGCTCAGTTTAATCATGGAAGATCATTTCTTCACCTACAACTTTTCGAACCTGGATGTTCTACAACAGCAGCTGTAGGGACCGATGGGTTTAGAGAGAGAAACCTTCTCACTCTAAACGTAATGATCTTTACAGCTGTTGTACCATACAATAGCGGCAGAGGATCTAAGTTGCAACTTTTCCCTTGCTAAAATCAATGAATCAAGTATGCACTATGCATTGACAAACAAAAGAGGATGTAAAACCTCATTACCTTCTTCTGTCACATATCAATCAAAAAGGAATAATAGTACCTCTAACTAGAAAAATTCAATTTTGAACTCAAAATATATATGGTAATCTATAATTCTATATGTTGGATCATATTTCAGACAAGACACACACCTGTTTCTTACAACTTCAAATTTCCTATGACTGTCATATTTCGTTCTTAAATAGTGACTGATTTAGCAACTGATTTAGAAAATTAGTGGACGGTCTTTAAATCGCTGAATGAGTTTGTGTGATTTAGAGAACAATTTGCAAAAAGTCACAAAACCACAGGTCGCTAATTTTGGCGACCGATTGGACATTTTTGTTCTCTAAATCAGTCACTAAATCCGCCACTATACAACAATTATTGTGTAGTGTTTGAAATTGTATCTGTGAAACATAGAACAAATTTTCTTAGACAGTAAGCTAATTAGTGTAACAAAGGAAAATTTTAATCACTAATCATTTATAGGACAAATGAAAAAGCAGAACATAAAAAGTAAAGACTATAATTAAATCTCCTACTCTATAGTGAATTTTCAGTATTCCACTACTGACATAACATAAGCATCTAGGTGTTAGTTAATAATACCAAATTGAATAATAGCAGCAGTATCATCAAAATCTAATAAAAAAATACAAAAAAAAAATGAAAAAATCAGTGATCTTGAAGAAGCGAGATGGAAAAACCTGTTAAGTTGAGAAGGGATTTCCTTGCTTTGTTCAATCTCCATATGTAAAAAACAAAGAATAGAGAAAGAAGCTTATGGGGGGGTGAGAGAAAGAGCTTTTAGAAAGTGGAAAGAAAAGGTTAAAACTTTAAGGATGCCTATGCTGAGAATATCCGAGAATTAATGACCCACAGTTTCCTTTGTCTTCGTCTCATTTACTCCTTCTATCTCATCATACGAGTAAAAGGGAGTACACAACAATTTTCCTTTTCTTTTTCTTTTATTTCTTGTAATAAACTAAGGAAATATCTTTCAACTCTGTCATGCCTCTCTATCCCATTCCGTACTGGTTAATTGTTAGATATTAATTATTCGATTTAATTGTATTTTTTATTCTTCAATTTTTATCAAGGGATTTAGTCCCCTATTACAAGAATTGGCAATTTTGATTCCTTTTTTAGATTTTTTAATTTAAAAATAACATATTTTAAATGATATGATATACGATTAAATTGAAAGTTAAATTTTTATAGAATTTTATTGCGGTTTGATGAGATTAATATTTTACATTGTCGTATCTTATGTTATGTTATTTAAACTATTGCATCATCATTCTTTAGTAAAAAACTCATAATAAAAACTAAAACCACAGTTAAGTCTAATTATCATCATAAATGTATATATTGTTAGATAAATTGTGCACCGCATGATATTGATGTCATTACAATTGTGGTGTGATAGTAATTCAACAAAAAATTACATGGCAACGCGATAATAACTGCAACAGCCGCATCACATTGCATTAGGCCACGACGAACTATATACTAATCAAATAAATTATTTTTCTATCTTCTTTTGGATTAATGATGTATATATATTAAAGATATATTAAAATTAGGGAAGGATAAACTATTAACAATAACGGTTATACTAATAGTCGTTTTACAATTGTCTGACTTAAAATTTATCCCTTTAGATTATAATTTCAAACTCTTACCACTAAACTGATATTATTAAAGTAATAGATAGTTCATAATGAGATAGTTACGAGATATTAGAGATTAAATAGGATATATGTGAGTTATAAGATTAGTAATAAATTATAACTATATTTAGGCATGCGCATTGCGCGACTGTTCATGAATATAACTTAACAAATTTCCTCCACAAAATATTGAAAATTAAGTATATAAAAAATACTTTTAGAGTGTTTTTGGATGAAATAATTTTTTGGGATAATGTAATTTTAGAGCGTACGTAATTCAAATTCTTCTATGTAAATTCCATTTTTGGAGAATTTTTAAAATGAAAAGATTTTATGATGTTGTTAAAACTAAATTTGAAGGATTTCAAATACTACCTTATAGATAAGAATTTGAAATTCTTTCTTAAGTTTGTAAGATGTGAATCTCAAATTTATCCCTATAAAATTTCAAATTTTTTCGCTATTTTTAAATTTTCATTTTTGCCCCAACACTTTTTAAATTTATAAATATGACCAAAAATTAAATAAATAATTGTTTTATCCAAACAAAACAATTTATTTGTGAAGAAAATGCAATTGAAGCATTTTGAATTACTTAAAACTTTTAATTCTCTAGAACTTTCAATTACTTCATACAAACACACTATTGAATAATCAAGTATTTAACACATAATAATAAGGTAGTTATGATATTAAATTTGAAAAGAATGTTATTTGATACGATAGAATATATGAGTAAAAATCATTGTTAGCAAGAATAAAATATTTATCATTTTGCATGAATTACATCATATGAAAATTATTTTAGTGTCTAATGATATATTTAAAAGAATGTGATAATATTTTAGTATGCAATTAACCATTTTAGTGTAAAATGGTTTTTAAAAGAATTGTTAGAAATATTTATGTACAATAAACTGAAACAAATTCATATCTTACCTTCAATGACATTGTGTTTAATTCTCCAAATTCAAAACTACAATATCAAGAAAAAGAGGGAATGTAAAAAAAAGTCTTATAAATATTCAATAAAATTCAATGAAATTTATAAAAGCAGTACAAAATATGATCGACCTATCAAACTTGAAAAAAAAAACTAGTTTATATGCAGCTAAAGTAAATTTTTATGTGGTCGTGTAGGAGTCAGATCTCCAATTAAAACATGCAAGGAATATTTTTATCATCCAAAGCATGAAGTAAACCTATAGAGAATGAAAAATAGTTAATAACCAAAGCATGAAGTATGTGAAAGCATAAATGAATTGCATGCGGACAACATTTCTTACTAATATCAGTTTATATTGTAGATTAGATTTTATAACTTAAAACACAAATATCCTGATCTCAAAATAATAACCGATATTTCAATCTAGATAAAGAAAAATGTGAAAAGAAAAGAAAAGACATGAAATAAATAAATAAAAAACCAAATATTTAATAAGAAAAGTCATTTGTTATAATCATCAATAATAGTGGTCGCACTAAAAAAAGATATGATGAAAGCCTCCTTAGGGAGAGGAATGCACACAATACAATTTTCCAACTCTTAAAGACATAACTTCGAGCAAGTGTTGAAAAGTATCAATAAACAATGAACTATCAGATGGTGAAAACTGATTTAAACATTTAGAAAAGAAGTATTTAAAAATGTTTTGGTTGGACCATCGCTTACTAAATAAATGTCATATTATTGATGTGAGTCGGTTACAAAATTAAAGATGATTGGATATTGGATGGATGTGTAAACATATAGTATAACTACAAATAGAGTTTATCTACAAGTAAAATTGGAGTGACACATAAACATATATTTGACTTGGCAAAAATAGAGTTACCTAGCAAAGTTGACAATGAGATGGCAACAGAATAGTTTGTGAGACTATTTTAATGTATTATAAATAGATATTGTAATCACAAATATAATATATATATATATATATATATATATATATATATATATATATATATATATATATATATATTACTTTAATTATATCATGTCGCTTCAAATGATTAGGATTCTTTCTCTAAAAAATTGAATGGTTAAAAAACATACAAAGTAGGATAATTTTATAAAATTATTTTTTCTTCATTTTTTTTAATATGTACAAAATAAGTAGATGTGACAATCATTAAAAAATAAATAGATTAACTTGAGTTTCTATATGTTATTTTGAGTGTAAAATTAAAAATAAAATAATTAATATTATAATAAAAATATTTTATAAATTACATTGAATTGAATATAATTTTATTTACCATACCGTGATGAGTAGAGCTACTTTTGAGCAAGTTCACGTGGCCTAGTATGGCTGTGGATATGGTTGATACCCACTTGTTAGTTGTAAACACGGGGAGGTGTGAGTTGTTCATGTGCAATGAAATTAATTTATAGAGGTGTGGGTTAGGAATTAGGATCTCATTGACCCTTAATTTTTTTTAGATTTGGATATCTAATAAATTTAACGATGTTTCATGCATCAATTAAGAAATATATAATTAAAACGTGTCTATCTATTTAAGAGGATTACTTCTCCTTACATATATTTTTATATACACCGTGATGGAGTAATTATTTTTATTATTAGTGCATCTTCTTTTTGGGAAATAGTTCTATCACCCTTGTCATCTTGCTAGCTTGAGAGCCAACACTATGAATAAAATATTTCAAAGTAATATGATGAAGCTAAGAGTAGATATTTCACATTGACTTGTACAACCTCAACAAATCGATATCATTTCTCGGCAACTTTGTAATTGTTGGGAAAATTGTTTGAATTTGTTGGCAACTTTGTACTTATATTCTTCTTATAGTTATCATGAAGGAAATCATTAAGGAATGCCGACAAATTTGTTTTTAATGGTTTGACTATTATTTGTTTTAAATGGGGAGATTATGTTTCTTTTTTCATTTAGGATGATTTTAACCATAAAATAATTAAGTCTTTTTAACTTTTATTTTCAGTAATTTGTAATATTTCTTTGTTTGGATTTTGACCTAATCTGTTTGTTTTTGTAATTCTTATTGATAGTTACTGAGGTATAGTAATATAATTAGAATGTGAATAACCATTCTAATGCCTCTTATGACATTTCTTATAATTATAAAAAAAAAAAGAAAAAAACCTTAGAAGAATAATTGTATAATACCAATGTGTACGTGATTGTAAGAAATAATACATTTTATAATATGGATTGTAAGCTCACTTCTTTTGCCTAGAGACTTGACCGATACTTGAACCACAAGAATGCTTCCCCTTTATCTTAATATTACATAAGATACACAGATCTTAGCTAAACGAGCATTATTTGCAAGCTAGGACGGATTTATTTACTCAAATTTTGGGGGCAAATGTCTATTACATTTTCATAACATTATACTAAACACTATATAATCGGATCAATTCCGGTAGACCACATTATTACTGTGAGAACAAGAATAAGTGCCAACCGTTATATTATAATTAATTAAGATTAACAACTTCAATCATTATTTAATTAAAATAGTCATATGACTTTTTTCTTCTTTGGATGTGTTTTTCCTTTCTTTCCATTGACCGAAGTGTCGTCCTAGAGTGAAACTTTTAAGAGAGCGGAGGTTGTGGCCTCTACAAATTTTTCATTTTAATAGGTATATATATACATTGTAACATCTTTGGTATATTATATAAAGGTGCATGACTATTTTAATTAAATCCATCTTCAATTGAAACACAAGAAGATATTCAATAATCTTTTTTCTTTTGTTAAGTATGTTTTTATCCCTTCTCTTTGTAATTAAATCTAGTTCCTTCTTCCTTTCTATATTAGTGATTTATTTATTAAGATTGGCATGTGAGCCAATGGCAACAAAATACATGTTATGCTTTCTTCTCTTTACAAGGCTGTAACAGAATAGAATGCAAAATTCCAACATTTTTAGTTAATGGTCACTAAAAAAATTGGGTTATTGCGGCATATTTGATCACTTATCAAAACTATCGAAATAAAAGAGATTATTTGTTGCGTTCTTAAATCTTAACTCAACTGATAAATGTCGATATTGTTAGGTTGGACGTCTTATCTCAGATTCGAATTCAGGATCTCACAGTTGTATGAGTTAATTATGATAGAATTTATCATTTTTTCTAAGATTAAAAAAAAACAAAAACTATTCGTTGCTATTAGTCTACATACTCTAACAAACAAACCAACAACATCTCCTATAGCTAAATGAAATTCATCAAAATCCAGAATGCATTCAGCAAGTCATTGACATCTTTAGATTGAACAAAGTCTTTGAACTGTATCGTACTCTTTATTTGTAATAAGATATGATATATATTATGTTACTAAAACCAAAAAAACAACACAAAACTAGATTAGTTTATGTCGATATATATACCTAGTGCATCTACCAACCAATAATGGCTAAATACTCATCCAACTCTATGTTGAAGACGTTCATCCCCTTGTTGTGTAGGTTGCGAAGAGGTTTGGTTAGGTAATTGAGATGACACATTAGCTCTACATTGAGAACTTTCAAACCGTTGTTGTATAGGTTGTGAGGAAGTTTGGTTAAGTAATTGAGATGATGCATTGTGAGCAACTATTGGTGTAGGACTAATAGACATAACATCGGATGAATCAAATGAAATGTAAATTAAACATTGGGTACAAATGCACACTTCACTTGATTCACTAGATCTTTAAGACTATGGTGATTGAATATTATTTTGTAACATTTTGTTCAGATAATTTTGTTTTTATTTTATTTCCATGATTAGGCATTTGTTATTGTACATTTAATAAATGTTGAATTCTAATTAATGTTTTCTTGTAAAGAAATTTGGTATTGAGGGGTGTTCAAAAGTTTTATAAATGACTTAGAACAAGAAATATTGTTTTTTATAAATTTTTCCCGACTTCAATAATGATGGAAAACAACAAATTTAAATTTTACATATATTGTTCCAACCATAAAACTCTTAACTTGTTATGTTCATAATAATGGTTGAACTGTCAAAAGAAAAACATGGTTGAACTATTTCTGATCTATTATTAATAATTAGTTATGTTTTTTTAGATATCATTTTTATTGCACTTTTAAATAAATTTTAAAACCTTAGAATTAGTTTTTATGTAAAAATATAAAATATATTATTCTTAAAATATAATTAACCGTTTTGGGTCGTAGATTTAATGGCTTTTAAAAGTTAAAATGATACAACACCATCAAACAAACCTTTAAATTTTTTTTATGAGAATAAACTCATAATATTTTCGTATAATTGTGTTATTAGAAGACAATATTTAACATTGATATATTTTGTACTAATCATTTTTATGTTTTTATTTTTTTGTTTGTTTTAAAAAAAAATGATTTTTAATAAAAAATAATAATAACATTTTTATAACACAAATATAAATTTATGTCATTAACTATTAAAATGCATGCTAATGATTTACAATTTAGTAATCAATGACATAAACTTGTATATGTGTCATAAAAATTCTCTTTATTAATTTTTTTTGAAGAAAAACAGAAAAATTATTAAAATAATATACTATTTACCGTATAAATACTATAAACAATACATACAATGTCAATATTTACGTCAAAATGCCGCGTTGAAATAACACTTTTGTATTTTCGTATTACCATAGCTTACAAATTAAAGATACAGTGTAGTATAATGAAATAATATCTGATTACTTTTTTTGACTCAAAATAACTGAATACTTGAGCCTACATAAGACTCTCTCACTCATAACTTTTTCTAATGAGTGTGTGACCATACAACAACCAAAACAATCATTACAATCAAATTGCCCAAAACTTTCCTTTCTTCAGGTACAAAATTCCTATAAAACATATTACTAACAAAAAAAATAATAAAAAATACTCCAATCTAATGTGGACAAAAAATGGACAGCGAAAGAATTTGGACAAAACTAAATCCAAAAAACAAAATCAAATCCAATATCTAACCCAAAAATTGAAAGAGAAAAACAACATTATGGTGTCAATCTTTTTCAACATTTGGGAAGATCAGAGGGTGGAGGTGGCAGCTTCTGATTGCGCCGTTTTCCATCCTGAACAATCCATGCCATTTTCAAGCCCCAACTTGTATGCACTTCTAGATGACAATGCATGAACCACACACCTATCACCAACAAAAATTAATGTCACAAACACTAACACTAATTCACAAAAATTTCCAAATAATGTAAGTTTGGATTTCTTAACTCTTAAATTGGTCTAAATATCATTTTTGCACTCTAATAATATACTTATCACCTATTTGGATTTTTCAATATATCTTTTAGTATAAACACTTGTGAGACTAATGAAGAGAGTTAATAGAAACATATTATTATGACCCGTTTATAAATAATTTTGATTTTATTTATATAAGTTTTTCAAAACAATGTATAATATATATCAAAATAGTTTGACATTTTTTGCTTCATATAGTTTGGTGGTGAAACCACAAACATTATACGACAATTTACTATCTGAAGTACACTTATACGATAATTTAACTACTTTTTTTTATATTAAATCAATTTGACTTTATTTTATTTTTTATTATAAAAATAATTCATAAATAAACACTTTTCCGATAAATAAATACTTATATGCTTATGTTATAAACACTTTTATTAAAACATGACCTTATTATACATTACAATATGATTTTTAAAGTTTCATTAAATTAATAAAAAAATAAACTTTAATATTTAAAATGTTACCCACCTGGATTATCTGCAAGAAATCTCAAAGCAACCCAACCACCAGAAGGAACACCAGCAGTGTTCCTCTCAGCAGGATCAACAAGATTAAACTTAGAAGGATCATTTTTAGGATCAAAATTTCCATTCCCTTGACCAACAACAAAGAAATTAAATCCATGAAGATGCAAAGGATGACTCTCAGCTCCAATAATACTTGTGTCCTGCAACACCAACTCCACTCTACTATTATAAGGCAACACAACAACCTTAGTACCACTACTTACCATAATGTTCTTTGGTGGTGTACCAGTGTAATTAAATTTAAAAGGTGGATTATTAGGAAAATCAGTAGTGAAAACCCCTTTTGATTTGTTAAAAAAATGAGCTTGTAGTAAGGCAGTGTTTGGCATCACAAATGAAACATTGTTAATAGCTGCTGCTACCCTTGTGTTATTAGGTCCTTGACATGCTTGGTTTTTTGAACATTGGCTTATGCCTAAACCAACAGTGAAAAAAAAGTGTCTGTCAATAGTTTTTGGAACTTTTGCCGGGAATTTTGCACTGTTCAAGCTAAGTACTTTTTTGTTGAAGTTCATTGCAAATAATGTGTCATTGAATTTAGGAAGTGTTGGTTTGAAAAGTTTAAGGTTTTTGTTGTTGTTTGGATTTGAAAGTGGATGTTTTTTGTATTCTAGTAAACCAATGGCTGTGGTGTTGTCAAAAGATGCAGGACCTGTTGCATAAGGTCTTGAAGCTATGACAAATTTGGCATTTGGGGTTTTGGATTTGGTTTTTAGAAGGACATTGGTGGTTTGGCCTGGTGTGATGAGTACAATGTTGGTTTTGAAGGGCTTTACATAAACTGCATCAGCTTCAACAACATGGAGGGTGTGATTAGCAATGCTGAAGAACATTTCGTCATTGAGTGCAGCGTTGATTATTCGGAGTAGATATGTTTTTCCGGGTTGAACCTTGAGTTTGAAGGTGTCTGTAAAAATAGACAATTTAACTTACATTAGATGAAATGAAATTGTCCTGACTATTGAGGTGTTTGTTAATGATAAAAGTTTGACTTTATAATATTAAGGATATAATTCAAATTCTTTCAACTAGTAGCAAAATGACCACTAGTGTCACTTTGTTTTGGTAACCAAATTATTGGTAAAAAGTATCTACCGACTTTGTCGATAACTAATATTCGTCAAAGAACCTCTTACTGACCACTTTTAGTAAGATCTCCTCTCTCAATTATATTATTTCATCCACAAAGTTCGAATATGAAACTTGCTTAAAAAATATGTGTCCGTTTCCACTTGGACTAACGTAATCTTGGTATCACTTTAATTAATAATATTTTTTAAAAAAGAAAACATGACTAAATGGCATTAATCATATATGGTCTAGAATGGACTATGTTTATGCTTTTCTTTTCAAATGTTAATTTTTTTTACCTTTAGCTGAACAATTGTGGAGAGGACCTGGAAGACCATTGATGGTGTGAGCATCTGAGGTATTAGGAGCTAATCCTGTTTGAATTGCTTGATTTATAATTGTTTCTGTGTCAGCTTTCCACCACTCCCCTGCCATATTAACATACTAATTTAGCAGATAAAAAAAATGTACATACACTTTGTAATATGTAGAGTTTATATTATAAAATTTGTGACATAGTTTGAATGGTCTCAACTTACCTAATACAATTGGGATTTCTTTGAAGGGGTGTGGAAATGGGTAAGGCACGTGCCTTTTGGGAAGAATGACAATAGGACCATGAAGAGTTGCTCTAAGCCATGAAATATGTGCATGCCACCATAATGTTCCTCTTTGGCCTATGATTGTGAAATTGTATAGATAACTTTGGCCTGGTTGAATTGGACATTGTGTTATATATGCAGGTCCATCTGCCCAACCACTTCTTATTTGGCGAATTCCATGCCTGAAAAAATTAATCAAATTTTAAATAGGCATCGATAGTATAAAAACGTTTTATATACATTTAATTATATCTTACTAAACAGATATTTGTCAATGTATTTTAGGAAATTAAACTATGACATGACATTATAAAGGTATATGATTGAACGTTTGTGTAAAATAATTCAATATTAATTCATGAGGTTTAATTGTATAATACCAATGAATAGAAACATTGTATTGAACGTGGTTAACCACTTTAATGATGACTCTATCGCCTTCTCTTGCTATGATTCTAGGACCCGGAAATTGTCCGTTGACAGTTACAATGCTTTTTGTTTGACAAAGCCGTGTCACATTTTGCAATTTGATCTACAAAAATGAAAATGAAAATGAAAAATAAAGTAACAAAGATTAAGTTAATATCAACAAAATTAAATTGAATATCCATATAACATACATTAAACTTGTAATGCCTTGTTGTTCTAGCATGTTTTGCATGTGCTAGCTCTGGCAATATCCACATAGCACATAACACAAGTAACATTGCTCTCATGAATATTGACATATTGAGATAAACAGAACCCATTTCCCCTGTTTCTCTTTCAATCCTTTTTTAAGCTCTTCAACTAGAAATTGAGCTTATTGTTTTTTGATTTGGATGGAGAAAACAACAAAGTTGTGTAGCTTATATAGTAAAGATTGAATTAGTGTGTGATTAGATAATTAGGTGATTGAAAATGAGATATTACAAACTTGGTATAACTTCAACCATAATGTTCCAAGCTTTATCCATACCACTTGCTTGCTGATGGCAATGGTTAAGAGAACATAGAGTATTTTACAAGCTAGATTTCATATTTTGGAACATCTTCTAACATCTGTTTCCAAAATAGCCCTTGAAATACAATTTGCTCTCTCCGTTCATTTTTAATTGTCGTTTTGCAGAAAAATTTTATTTTTATTTAACCGTTTTTTCAAAGTTTAATGTATAATTAATTATTGTTTTGTCAATAATACTCTTCGTTATTTATTACAAAAAAATAAATAGGTGGAAATGAGATAATAAAATCTACAATATTATAGAAAAAAATGAATAATTTTTTGAAAAGGAGCAAAATTAATTAGTTTCTTTGATATATTTAAGCAACCTTAAAACCACAACTAATATCCCACTAGATCTTTAGTTAGCTAACATTATTGATTTTTTTTATGTCAATTAATGACAATGTGCATGTCATATAGATTGGACAGCGGCAAATCTATGTAACTTCAGATATCTAATGAGATAATTGTGTTTTATGTGTTGTTGTGACATTGGAACAAATTAGTTAATCTGATTTAGTAGTAATAGATCAAGGGTCAATTTGGTCAAATCAGATTAATGTTATCCAATAATGTTTTGTATATTTTGAGTGAGAAATAAAATAAAATAAAATAAAATAAAATAAAAGGGATTGAGGATCACAAACTGGGTTAGATGGACTTGGTTGTGATGTAAACTTCACACATCAACCGTTAATACTTGCTAATAAAGGAAGGAAAGGAAAAAGTAGCATGTTCACACAACCACATTGTTTAGTTAGTAATGTCGGTTGTTAATTTCATATTGTAAAAAGTTTAACAGCTTTTGATGTTGAAAGAGAAATATCACTTCCTTGGGAAAATTTCAATTTTATTATCTACGATATATGCATATTTTTTGTGTCCAAGAACAAGAAGGGACACAAGCATTTGTTTTGCACCTTTTCCACGGTTTCTTTGTCACTCTTCCCTCTCATACACACGCACCAAGATCGACTCAATAATTCTCAATAATAAATAAGGTTTAAAATAAGTCCCATTATATAGTTTTTTTTTTAATTAACCAGAGTGTTAAAATTAAAAATTATAATCACCAAGACTCAGACTCACTTTAGATCTACTTTCATTACATAATAAATTATTGACTCCCACCGTAACTTGAATTTGGATTGGATGTATACATGAAAAAATACTAATTTTTATGTTGTCTAAAAGTCTATTTTCCAACATTGATGCCATCAAGAAGTATACTTTTAAGATGAATTCTACGATGGATTATCTTGACTGGTTATTTGAAATTTTAACAATAATCAACAATACTCTTTAGAAACATAAGTTGATGACCTTCATCGCCTTTATCGTTGAAGTAGTGACCTAACATATGTCAGTTTGACAAGTTGAATTTTGAAATATTTTTTTGAATTTTTATCAAACTAATATCGGTTGATTCATTGTCTCAGTCATAAAGATCAATCATACTATTAACTACACTTTTAAAGAGTAATGTAAATCATTGTTAAAATTTTCGGTGAATTTTAAACTTTGATCTATAGTTGACCACTTATAAAAATAGTATATCGTACCATCCACCTCTTTTAAAAATATGTTAAGTTTTTTAAAATTTAAGAGGTGAAAAATAGTTTTGCGTTTGAGCTTTAGGTCAATAGGTAGATTTGCTACACTCATATAATTAAGGATGTTTGTCACTGTATGAAGTTAGATTGGAGTTAAGGGACTTTAAAGATGTTTTAAAATAAAATTCTCTATTTAAATTTGAAAAACTAACCTAACTATTTTATGGAATCGTTTAGCAAGAGAGAAAATGATACATTCCAAAATATAGGATTATAAATAAATTAGAATTGCTTTGTGTTTGTTTATGTAAATATTGCATACTATAATAATTTAATATTTAAAAATATTTTATTCAAATTCGGTTATTCGGAAAAAATATTGTTGGTCCGATATGAATTCTCTTTTAAGAATTTTCTTATGATGATAGTTTTTTATCTTCTACTTACAGGATTCATATGCTTGAAATATGATGCTCTATGAGTGATAAGTATCCTTAGAGTACTAAAACATGTGAAATTATTTTTCTTGAGAAATTTGACCACTTATTTACCGTCAGCTTCACAACTCTAAGCATGCTCATAAGCACATTTGAATAATGTAGGCCAATAAAAACTAGATTGGAGAACTTTGGCCAACAATTCTTTCTCCATTGTAGTGGCCTCCATACGAGAATTATGACAATGCCACAATATATGTTTCTCTTTGATAACATCTCAAAAGGTTGTATGCTCCAACATTAAAAAGATAGGATTATTCCACACATAATAAGTAGCATCACAGAGGAATTTCTTTCTCTGATGAACATTGAAATCCTATAGAATCACATCAACTGCTTTGACGTTTTTGATGTCCACAAACCAAGGTATTTTTTGTCCCATCATTAACAAGTCTTGATTTTCTCTGTCTACTTTGGGGTTTTTTTCACTATCCTAATTTTGAAAAAAAATTATCAAATTATCAAATTATTCCCTTTTCAAAATTAAATACTAAAATATCTTTTTTTTTTAATTATAAGTGATTTTTGCAAATGGCGACATCCTTCAGGGAATTTATAAAAAAAATTCAATTTTTATTTCAAATTAACAAAACATATATATATATATATAATTAATATAATTCATTCATAAAAAAACAACACAAATTTTAAATTACATAGATTGACTAGAGTTGTCAGTAACATTTAGACAACGGTTTCGAGTATGACCAGTTAACCGAAATAGTCTGCATTTTCTTACGTAGGTTAACTGGTCATACTCGAAACCGTTGTCCAAATGTTACAGGCAATTCTAGTCAATCTATGTAATTTAAAATTTGTGTTATTCTTTTTTATGAATGAATTATATATATATATATATATATATATATATATATATATATATTGTAAATTTGAAAAAAAAAAATTAAAAATTTTCTTAAGGAAGTCGCCTTTGCAAACTCGCGCTTTCTTAAAGAAGTTGCCGTTTACAAAGTTTGGTAAACCAAATTCAAAATTAGGTTATTAAAAAAAAAAAAACCTCGACTTTGTCCTATTTTGTGTAACTTTTCACAAAATAGTTCATTTTTAAAAAAAAAAAATATCTAACATATAATTTCTAAAATTATAGAAGACAAAAATCACTTTTTTATTTTTTATTTTTTATTTTTATCATTTATAACAAAATGACTCTAATTATGTTTTGGGTTAAATAAGTTTGTGGTCTCTATCAATATATTATATTTCTTTTTTAATTCTTTTAATTTTTTTTTCAAATAATAGTATTTTAAATATTTTTCGTAAAAAATTTAAGTCTATGCTTTTAAATCAATTTGAAATTTCGAATAATTTTTTTCATACATATTTAAAACATCTTTACCACAAAAATTTAGAATTTTTTAGTAAAGGATGTATTAAATATGATTT
>JBBPBQ010020321.1:17444611-17465386 GCA_037974755.1 Cicer yamashitae | reverse complement strand
AAAAACTTATTTAACACTTATGTTTTTAGTCCTCATAAATTTTTTTTTAAAAAAATTACTCACTATTAAAATTTTCTTTGAATGTAAATCTCCATTGTTTTAAGTAAACCTGTGTGTACCCTTCGAAATTTTGAATTTTTTTGCAGACATATTTTGAATATTATAAACATTTCTCCCATAAAATGTTTTAATTTTTTAACAAAAGATTAATTAAATATAGCTTTTTAAGCAACAAAAGCTTAAGAAATCAAAATAACATAGAAATGAATCTAGAAATCGAATTTTGACCTCATTTTTTACATAAACTTATATCATAATAAAGAAAGTATCTACAAATTTTGATAATATTCAGATAAAAGACTCGATTTATTTTTATTTTATAAAGACTAAAATTGTTAATAAAAAATATTATGAGAATTATCAGCCGAAGAAAAAATTTAGAAACTACAAACTTTATATTATTTTGCAAAAATTTTAAAATTTTATAGACACTTAAAATATATTTAACCATATATCTATCCTATATGAGAGAGAGATACATTAATAAGTGTTTTTATAAATTCTTTTTAAAAAAATATAAGTGTTTTTATTATAGAACATTAATAAGTGTTTGCCAATAGAGAATGAATAAAGAAGTAAATATATCATTTTTCAAAAAAATAAAAAAAGAAAAGAAGTAATTGCATCCTATTTTACAAGTACCACATACATATTTGTACTTTTCACGCGAAAGAATTTTGCATTGCAATTTCATGTTTATTCGTTTTCAGATATTAACAAAATAATATGATGTATGAACCAAGAGACTGATCATTGATCCGACTATTAATCTCTCCAAAGTTAACCTCTACTTTTATTTGCACCATAAGGCCCCTTCACTAAATTTGCACGAATGAATTGGACCACACCCATAAAACTTGGACCACACCTCACTCAATCATGTGGGCCTAAGTACCCATAGCCCAACACCTTCTGACTGACCAAATCACATTGTACATGGGCCAAACCAACCCTTGAATTCACAAGATCAAACTCCATCCACATATTCTGTTGTTGGTGATGGCCAATGATGAATGACTCTACACCTAATAAATCCGAGTTCCCAAATGTGAAACAATACACCGAATCATTCCCTATAACTCGACTTGGAACCTTATATAAAACTTGTTCACCCGAAACCCTCATTTCGGCTCCATCAAAAACTAAACTAACACTCGGCAATTCGGGTAATTTCGATTGGTTCAACGGAACCCGATAACAAAGATCCATTGCAACTTGAAACGCAAAATTCGGATCATCTATTACCCGTAAACTACTATTTGTTTGATTTAGAAACTCTTCTCTCAACACGCTATAAACCGGCCCAAGTAAAAACGTAAATTGAGTACCTAAATCAAACATGGTTTGACCCGCTCCAGTATGATCTGGAGCGAGCATAATATCCGATAAGCTTAGTAATTTATCCGAAACCTTAATTCCCAAGAGTCGGACCGAATACGCTGCCCGATCAAAATAGGGTAAAGGAGCGGACATTTGAACCAGAGGGGTATAGTTTAATGACCCGACCCACGATATATTGGACTCTCCGAGAAGAAGAATACCCGAGAAATCCGAACCCGATATACAATACGAGAAATTGGGTATCTTGAGTTGAGAAACTAATGAAAGTGACCCGAGATTAATACCCATTAACCCGGTTGTATTGAAATCACCATCGGGGTTCGTGCTAATGCTTGAATCCATACACCCGAATACGATAGCCGGGTTAACGGGTCCTCCAAACCCGAATGAATCAGAAGCAAGGTTCCCTTCAGAGGAAGAAGCATCTGCGTATGAGAGAGTAGCGTGACAATGATTGTTGGAGTCACATGAAGCGGGTATGGGAAAATCTCTGGTTCGGGTCGTGCAGGTGGTGGAAGAGCAAGAAATGGGGGTGTAGGAAGAAGATAAATTAGGGTTAAAAAACGGGTCGGATGAAACCCGGTTAGTTGTGTTATTACTGCAATGAAGCCAAGAAAGCTCGCTACCTGTGTCAATGACTAAGGTCACGTTTTGTGGGGGGGTGCCAACAGTAATTGAGACGGTGAGACTTACATTGTGATGAAACCTAAGCTTGTTTGGTGGTCTTGGAAGATACCCAGATGGGATTACTTGTGATTTGAGTGGTAAAGTTAGAATCTTGGCTTCAGATTTGAAGTTTTTGAAATGGGTCATGAATGGTAGAAAAGTTTGTAGAATGAGAAAAATGAGAATTTTGAGACATGGGTTTGTGAAATTGGTGTGTGCTCTCATTATGTTTTTTTTTCCTTCACTTTTTTGAATGTTGAAAGTGAAACTTGTTGAAAATGTGAAACAATGGTTTTGTTTTTGGTTTTGAAAGGAGTTAAATGATGGGTAGATTTTGAGTAATTGTGTAGAAAGTGTTGTAAATTTTGGGGACAAAGTAAAGTATATGAAAGACAAGGGAATTTCTTGATGTTGTGAAGTTTTAGGTAATAATCTCTCTGGTTTGTTCTACTACACAAAGAAAAAGATCTGAGAAATAGTTGTGATGTGAGATCTACTAGGGGAGATACAACAAGACTTTGGTTGTACCTACAATAGTAGGAGTACCTAATTAATATGTGTATATTTGTGTGTATCAATGTATGTATATATGTTAGATTTGATTTTATTCTGCTGACATATGTTTCTGTTCAATGTTGAGTTCTGTTTTATGAAGTGATTTTGAGGTTGCCTTTTTTTTTTTTTTCTTTCTTTCTTATAATTAGCAGTTGCTAAGTGTTAACAATGATTTAATGGGTATACACATAATTTTAAATTGCAATGTAAAGGTATGTAGCAGAACCACTGTTGCAAGTGAAATTTTAAACCACATGTATACATGTTAGGTTGCAAGACTATAGAACTAGGAATAAGAAAATACTAATGTCACATGTGGTACTGTGACAGCAACAAAGTCTCCTAATTATGAACATTGGATGGCTATGGAGGAAGATTATTTAGGTGCAATTAATGATAAAGTAATTAAGGTTCCTATTTTTAGAAAGGGATCAATTAAGGTTCCTATAATTTGATTACTGTGTAGCTTTAATCCCACCGTATGGTAGTTGAAGTGTTGAACTGACTGTTAAGTGTAAATAATTGAGAATTGATGAGATAGGCTTCTTTTCTCTTTTGGGCATCCAAAAAGTAAGGTTCTTTTCTCTTTTACAGAATGTTATGTTCCACTTTGTTTAATCAAGAAGCATAGCTCAAAAGGATTTTTTTTTAAACTTTGTTTATTTGATGAAGCTGGTTGAGCAGAAAAGTTATTAAAAATATAAATTTTGCAGGAAAATATATAAGGTAAAATATTTGTTAAATATTTTGCTGTGGTCAATTTTTTTTCCTCATATCTAATGGTTAGATTGACACATTTAAAGTATAAAGAAGTGAAAAAATTTAAGTTCAAAGTGAATTCCATGCATATCAATGTCCTTGCATGCATATCAATGTCCTTGCAACTGAATTGTAATTACCGAACTCTTGTGATCAATTTTAATCAATGACTTATACTTTTTTGTTTGTTAAATAAGGTGTTTATCCTTTTAAAATTTTGTTTTTTAATTCCTATGAAAAAAAAGTTATATTTTATAGTTTTAGTTCTACCCGAACGAGTCTTGTTTAATTGTCTTTTAATTTTTAAATTTTTGAATAATTTTTTACAAGTATGTTTAGAACATTGTAAAAAGTTCTTCTACAATCTTTAAATCATAACTCAACGGACAAATATCGATAATGTTAGATTAGACGTCTTCTCTTGGATTCGAACTTGATACCTTGCACTTGTGTGGAAAAGAAAAAGTTATTCTACAAAAATTTGAAAATTTTAACTTAGAATGAATTAAATATAAATTTTTAAAGCTATAAACTCAAAATAAAATAAACAAAAATATGGATCAAGAAATCAATTTTTGAGGTTATATTTTATGGATGAACGTTATATAATATTGTAAATAATCTAAAAAATAATAATTCAAAAATATTTGTTGTCGTTCTAGCGAAGACTAAAACGTTCTACGATAATTTTGTAAAGACTAAAAATGTAATTATTTTAACAAACACTAAAAACAAAGTTTTGAAATTTATAGAATCGAAAAACTTATTTAACTTTTTGTACGGAGAAATGTTAGTATATTAATTATGTTAATATTTTTTTATTCACAAAGTTAGAACCACAGTCATTTCATTCTTCAACTCCTTCCACCCTTAATTCAACAAAAAAAAATTCAATTATCAAAATTCTAATGACAAATAATAACTTTCTTTATTACTAGTTTAACATATGTTTAGTTCTAATTTTGAAGGAGTCAAAAGTGAATATAGATGTGTAGAAATGATTCTCATATGTTTGATTGTCTTCGAATAAAATTAATTTTGTCTCGATAATTATTTTTAATTTAAAATTAAAATTTATAATTTTTCCCTTCAAAATTGATTTTTTCATCGAAACTTTATGCAACTCACTTCTATAAGTATATATAAAGTCTAAACATAAATAGTTTTATCATTAAAATAAAATCACTTTTATAAAATTAATTCCTTTAAAATCCATCGTTATAACCCTAAATATATTCAAATAACAAAGTATTGTTTTGTTTGGGAATAGATTGTTTCATGTGTAATTTACAGGTGAGAGAAACCATTCCCATTTTGCTTATGCAATAATAGAATAATTGCAATTTGCAAGGAATATATGATGATGGCACACTTGTGTCAAAGGAATGACTTCATTAGTAGCATTTGTTGGTTGTTGTACATCCAAGAAATTATCTTAAGACAAAGTACGTAATGCTTTGCTTGATCGAGAAATGGATTTGTGGAAAATGATTTTGCTTATTTGCTTTTGAAATTAAGAAAGTATACCACATGGCATCTAAATGTGCTTTAGTTGGAACATGTATGAGTGGACACATGTTGGTTTATCTCACTTTCACTCATCTATATCAGAATCATTCTTTTATGATTTTTGACTTTAAAGTATAAATTAAGTAATGTGAACAGATTATAACTACGTTTGTAATAATATTATTTACACATATATAATCAATTATCAATTATGAATATGATGAAATAATAACTTTTAATTTTTTTTGTTTTTATCAACAATTTATTTTTGAGGAGTTAAGTCAATCCACTAAATTATAATTAATATGTTTAGGTAATGAATTCTCTGCGGTCACACAATCAAATTATTCTAGTTTTAGATTATTTAATTTTAATTGTATAATAATAATAGGTTAATTTTTTTTTATAAAGTCTTTAAACCCTAACTCAACCGACAAATATTGATATTGTTAGGTTAGACATCTTGTGCCGAATTCGACACAGTTATGTGAATTAATTATAGAAAAATTTATACCTAACATATCTTTCAAATATCATAAAATAAGTCTTTTTTTTTTTTTTTACAAATACAAAATGGATCATTACCATTAGAAAAACAACGACTAACAAGAATTCACTGCCATGAAAAATAAAGTAAAATTATTGCCACCGTTCTCTCTCTTTTTGTGTCTCTTTCTTTCAAGCAACCAACAAAGTCTTCTTAAGTCTTTTGTGGCCATTCCTTCTAAGTGAATACCCTCCAATGGTTCTTTTAATAGTTCTTCAAAGTAAAAGATATATATCTCATGTTATCTAAATATTTAGAGTTGGCTTGATGGACAAAATAAGAGACAAAATATTAATAAATTATCATATTCTATTTGAATTCAATGTTTGATGAACCAACATGATATGATAAATTAATCAAGAATTGTATCATATTATGTCTCTCTAGTTGAGATTTTTATCCTGAATATGAGCTGGATTAAAAATCAGTAGAATAGAATAAAAATAGTAATTTACTCAATTACTCTTATAAAATAAAATTTAAAATATAAAATTGAAATATAATAAAATATAAATATATAAACAATTTATAAAATATAATCTAAAATATAAAAAATGTAAATCTAATCAAATATAAATATAAAAATAATTAATAGAATTTGATCTTAAACTTAAAAATTAAATATTAATAATTAATTTAAAATATGTTTAGGATTTTATCACAAGGATAATTTTGTTTTTTTATATAATTTAATAAATTAGCATTCAAAATTATAAAAATATGAAAATTAATTGAAATTTTAAAATAAATATAATTTGTTTACAAGGGTATCTCTGTCATTTAATATAATATATAGGTTTAATTGCAGTTTGAGTCCCTCTATTGTTACCAATTTACGGAAATGGTCCTCCTATTTTAAAAATCGACAGTTTTAGTCCCTCTCTCAGATTTTTGAACTAAAAAATGCAGAATTGACATGTTTTTAATGACGTGACATACAATTCTATGATATAGAATCATCTAGATGCATTAATTATTCATATGTCATTAATTAAATTAAAAATATGAAAACAAATTGAAGTTGAAAGATAAGTTTTTATTGCGTTTTATTTCAATTTCATGAGTGTTAATCATTTTACATTATCGTATCATATGTCACGTTATTTAAAATATTTCACGTCGTCATTTTTTAGTTAAAAAATCATAATGAGGGACCAAAACTGTAGACTTTTAAAATAGGGGAACCAATTTCGTGAATCAGTAAAAATAGAGGGACTAAAATTGCAATTAAGCCTAATATATATCATATCTTTATTTATATTCTAACAAATTAAATAGAATTATTTAGTAGGTCGTGATTTTTTTAAAAAAATTTAAATTGTTTATTTAGTAGTGTCAATGGATAGTTTTAAATATAATATTATTTCATTACTTATTGAAATTTTTAGTATTTTTTTGTTAATTTATAATATTTAAAATATAATGATTTCATTTTTTAAAAAACTAATATGTAATTACGGTAATTTTGTTATTTAAATATAATATATATTATATTGATGAGATTTGTACCAAATACATGTCAAAATAAAATGTTATTATCATGTTGGTTATCACGTGTCTATTAAACATCAGATATGATAATGTTTATCTTGTTACTATGCTATCTTATCTTTATCCAGCTTTATATCATATCACGTCTTTATTATATCTTGCGCATTAGGGCCCGTTTGATGGATTGTATAAGAGACATGATAAAAATAAGTTATCATATCCTATCTGAATTTAGTGTTTGATGAACCAAGGATATGATAAGTTAATCTAGAACTTTATTCTATCATGTCTCTCCAGTTAAAATTTCTATCTTGAATATGAGTTAGGTTAGAAATCAACAGGATACGATAAGAATAGTAATTTGCTTAACTACCCTTATAAAAATATAATTTAAAATATAAAATTGCTATAATAAAATATAAACATAAAAACAATTTATAAAATATAATCTAAAATATTAAAATGTAAATATAATCAAATATAAATATAAAAATAACTAATAGAATTTGATATTAAACTTAAAAAATGAAATATTAATAATTAATTTAAAAATGTTTATGATTTTATCACAAGGGTAGTTTTGTATTTTTTATATAATTTAGTAATTAGTATTCAAAATTATAAAAATATGAAAATTAATTGAAATTTTGAAATAAATATAATTTGTTTACAAGGTTTTCTTTGTCATTTATATATAATATATATCATATCTTTACTTATATTCTAACAAATAAAATGAAATTATTTGATTACATTTAAAAAATAATAATTGTTTATTCATTAGTGTCAATGGATAGTTTTAAATATAAAATTATTTCATTACTTATTTAATTTTTTAGTATTTTTTGTTATTTTATAATATTTAAAATATAATAAGTTAATTTTAAAAAAAGACTAATATGTAGTTGTTCACGGTGCTAATTTTGTTATTTAAATATATTATATCATGTCATGAAGAGATATTAGCCAAATACATAACTAAATAAAATGTTGTTATCATGTGTGTATCAAAAACAAAATATAATAATATTATCATGTCACTATCATATGTTATCTTTATTCAGATTTATATCTTGTTTCTATGATATCCTACGGATCACACACTTTGATCACTAAATATATTCTTGTAAGAAGTACTTTTATCTTATTTGCATTATTTGAGTGTATTCTCTATACGTTTTAATCTTTATTTTCGTCTCATGAATTTAGAAACTCTTATTAACTACTCTCATTGGTATTATATGATAAATATGTCTATAATAAATAATTTACCTAAATAGTTTGCCTAATCATCTCCTCGGTATTATATGATAATATAATTATGGTCACAACAATGTGATAATCAGTGAAGTTAACGTATATTATGATTTTATGAACATCTATAATAGAGTAATATGGTGGTGTTTGTAATTTTCCCATTCGTAGATAATGCTATAAATATATTGGTGGTTGTTATAAATAAGCATGCTATAAATAATATTATTAAAATTATTATTATTATTTATTAATGTATTTAATTTTATTAATAGTATTTTGAATTTTTAAATATTTTAATTATTTATAATTTATTTAATAATAATTAATAGTATTAATAAAATAAAATAAAAAATGCCAGTAGATGGTTACGCATCTCCAGGATGCGATCTTCTATTATAATGGAAAATTTTTTGCTTCAACTCGTCGCATCTCCAAGATGCGATGATCAACTGGGACTAAAAAGCATTTTGGTGAATAAAAAAAAAGGGATATTAAAAAAAAAAGTCACTATGTGCATTTCAAATACATATAAAACTGAAAATGAAGTATATCAATGGGTTTAAGTGTCCGTAAAATTGCTATATCAAGTTTAGACCAAAGAAGCTCAAAAACTCATTTATATAATTTAAGGTTAAATATGTTTTTAGTCCCTATGAAATTTCAACATTTTAATTTTAGTTTTTTTAAAATAAAAATACAATTTTTAGTTTCTGTAAAATTATCATGCATGTAGTTTTAGTCCTTATATTGTTAAGGTAATATATATTTTTTAATAAATTTTTTCATGCATATTTATAACATTATAAAAAGTTGATCCGAGTTCAAAAAACTATTTCTAGCTCCACATTTTCATTTCTTTTATCTTGATTTTTCAACTTTTAAAAAGTTCATATTTAATTTATCTAAAATTAAAAAATTCTAATTTTTTGTGAAAGATCTTTTGATAATGTTCTACACACGTTTCATTTAAAAAATTTTAAGTTAAAGGACAATTAAACATGTTTCATTTTTGTAGGGAATAAAAGTAATTTCAAAATTATTTCGTAGGAACTAAAAAATATATTTTTATTTTATAAAGACTAATATTGAAAGGTCGAAATTTTATAGAGACTAAAAATATATTTAACCCTATAATTTATCACTCGATCAAATTCAATTATTTGATAAAGATTAATGAAATTATAAAAATTGTTTAAATTATATAAACAAAAGAATTTAAATAAAAAAATTATAAATAATTAAATTTTTATATAAAAGAAACTAATTATAGATTTTTATGATCTTGAATTTTAATATTAAAAGATTGAAATGATATTCCCACGTAAGATACGTTATTTTAAAGATATTTTATGTCAAATCAACATATCAAAATTAATGACAATTCAATAATTTATTAAAAATAAATTAAATTTGATGTTAAAGACCAAAATAACTTACGGAAATAAGGTTTACAAATATTTATATAATTTCTCTCTAGAGATTAGTGTAACTCCACATGTCACCTTCAAAAGCAAAAATGGCTTGTAAAACAAGCTAGGCAAATGCCTATAAAAATTTGAGGAGGTAAATTGCATACTAGTTCTAGCTATATATACAGTTGGACACACAAGGCATAGTAATTATATGACCACATGGCCCCTATTAGAGTCTTCCTTCCTAGTTTACGGTGATAGCAGTAATAAATGTCCTATGCACATGTTGTGCTGTATATCAACTATTCCAATGATATTTCTTAAAAAAAAAAAAAAACTATTTAATTTATTAATATCATTGTATAGCCAAACATAACACCTTCCAAATTTCTAATTATACTAACTAAAGTGAACATGACACAAAGTAATTGAATGATCACATGGCCACCATTGGATTCACCCTATTTTATAGTGATGGCATTTAATATTCAAAACTTTCAAACATGTCTAAAGGAACATTCTACAAACTATATTAATCCTTCAAAACTATGATCTTACAATTATAAATAGATCATTCTATAAAAGGATCATTACAAGCTATATTGATCCTTTTCTCATAACTACAGATAAACTATAGTTTGTTCAAATCCAAAAAGACAAACACAACAAACACCAAACAATTTTGGCTTCTATATCTTAAAGTCTCTTAAAATCTAAAACTAATCAAGAAAAAAAAAGTGGGTTTTACATAAAAAAGAACATTTTATCAATTAGTCTCCATTGCCGTCAAATATTCTTGTAGTTGCTGAGTATGTTCCTACCATAGCACTTACCAACCCCACAATAATGATCAAAATGCAATTTATTATCTGAAGAATAAAATATAGTAACATTCAATTAATTCTCCTATCATATTATTATTAATAGTTAAATATGTTTGTAATTGCTATAAACTCATAAACCTTTTAAATTTATTGTCTATAAAATTTTATCCATTTTTAAGTATCGTTTTATATAGACGTATTTTGAATCCCTCTACAAGGTAGAAAAACACTATATAACTTAAAAATTGATAAATTTTTTATAGACACTAAACTTAACAAATATAAATTTTATAATGGAAAATATATATTTACTCTAATATGAAACGAGGAATGATTAGAAAGAATAAATACCTCGATATTTGATAATTTACCCCTATGTAGCTTGAGATAACATGCACATGGATAAATAAGTGCCTGTCATGAAACATGAAAATGTAAATTAATCTCCTTTCATAATTTACTTAAGAAAAGTAAACTTGAAGAGAGAACTTACAACTAGCATTGACATCAAAGAACCAATTAGTGCCATCACAGAACCTGGAATAAATTTGAACCAACAAATCATCAATTAAACATCATAGATTCATTCTCTGTTTTTTTTTTTTTTGAAAAAAATAAATTCATTCTCTTAATTTATTGTTCCCTCAAAAAATATTCTCTTAATTTATTGTTAATTGCTTCCTGTTTCATATAATTAGTATTGTTCTCAAATATATTGAGATACTGTGCAACATATTGACATCTAACAATATGAAAAGGAAATTTCAACTTCCAAAGGAGTTTAATTTCTACAGATATATAGTTTTTTATCAATGTAATATTATACCGTCAATAAATTAAAACTAACATACCCAATTTTTAGAGTAGTTAAAATCAAAGTCAATTATTTATTTTAATCTGACAATTATGACCAATTGAGTGACAATGTTATATGAAAAATACTTACCAAAATATGGAACACAGAGGGCCACAACTAAACTTAAAATCACTAAAGTTGTTCTGATAAGAATAGACATAGCATAACATCTTAGCCTAGGAGAGGGTACAAGTTCCTCTATGCTTGATGAAATAGGCAATAATGTTAAGGCAAATTTTGCCAAAGGGGTCACAACCTATATAAAACAAAGAAATTAGTTAAAATGTGTCATCTATATAATAAAAAATAAATTTAAGTCAAACACAAGGAGATTAAATTTTGATTTCTTACAGTTGTCCATATGGCTATTTTGGATGCATATAACTCTTTGGGCATGTTTAAGGTAAACTGAGATCCAACTGAGTCACCAAACAATAAATATCCAAATGTTCCTACACTTACGTACATAACAAGACAGAAAGCAAAACTGCACAAGAAAACCAAATGGTGAGCAATGTTCTTGAGCAAAACATATAGTAATTAATGTCTATAACATATGAGAATAGTTATTAATGCCAAAATACATGACAATAGTTTTAAATTGCGATCCACAAATGCAATTATGACCATAATATAATTTTTTTTGAGGTTTATGTAATGATATCACAAATACAATTGTGGCTGTATCAACTATGTTTTCCTAAAGTTAACAGTAATATTAAAGATTGTTGTTTAACCCAACCACAATGGTAGCATAATTAAATTTAAAGTCAGCATTGTGCAAAGTTTACGATTTTACTCCATTTTGAAGTAAACAACTTAGTCAATAAAATAATTAATGTCTGACGCAACGTAAAATTTCGAGAGTTTTTTTTAAAATTTATTTTTGAATTAAGAAAAGCATTGGAAAACTTAAATAAATAAAAAATAGTCTTTGAAATCAAATTTAGGAGTCGATTATGCATAAGAAAAATATTAACATTAATACCTATGAAATCTGTTAAAAAATGATTACCTATAATTAGTTGTACAAAATTTTATATTCACTTTAAAATATTTATTTTTCATTTTTATTAAATGCAAATATAATCCTTTTTATGAAAATAATTTAAAGATAAAAGTGCATTTAAAATATAGAGGGAAATCGATTTTTTTTATTATTGTGTTTGAGTAGATAGCGATCTTGCTCTTATGTATCTCCCTATGCGATCAACAAATCAAAGCTACGTAAGTCTTGGTAAAAAATACAGATGTATTGGTTGTTTTAAAAAAAAAATTGTGTTTTGTTGCAATGAAATGGTTTGATAAAAAAATATATTATTATTGATTTGACGAAGGAAAAAGACATTAAGTCCAAGAAGTTCATTTTTTATGAGTCTATTTGATTATTTATTTGAAATGGTTGAAAAGGTTTAAAATCACAAAGATGTTATAAATGAAAAAATATCGCATCTTAGTCAAAAGTTTATGAGTTAAAATCATCAAGTTGCACGAGTGCAGAATGGACATAAAAATTAAAAATATTATACCGATTTTATTAAAAATAGGTGTAAAAAATCTACCCAGTGACAATTTTATACAAGACGTGCAACATTTGACATAAATAATTGAAAAGTTTCTTATAATTTAAAAAAGAAAATTTAATTAAAGATATAACACCTATTTTTATAGAAAACAAGTGTTATATGACACCTTATCATTTAAAAAGTAGGTGTTAAAAGAGTAAATTTTTTACTTTTTTTCGATAAAAAGATATAACACATGTGTAGTTAGAAAAATCAGGTGTCATATGTTAATACATAAAACCCTTGATATTAAAAAAATAGTTGTTACAAGTTTATTTTATTTTTTAATTTAATATATAACGTTTATATAAAAAAAATGCATTAAATATACTAATACATTAAATTTATTCTTTATAAAAACCCGTGTTGAATGTTAAAATCCCTTTTCTCCCTCTCCGTTCAAGCGTTCCATCCCAGTTTGTCGCCGCAACAACTGTCCCTTCTGTTCACTTATGTCGCTGCCATTTCTCCCTCCTCATTTTGTTACCGCATCAATCTAAATAATCCTAATCTAGCGGTGTTAATCATATCATTGTCATTTGGCTTGAATTGGTTGGCAATACATAAATGTTGTAGTACGTTAAGCTGTGTTACAGCCTCTTTGGTACTTTGATTATATCATTTTATGACAAACAAGTATGTGTTCATTGGATTAACGCTTGTTCCATGTTTTTTAGTATTAATAATAGTTGTTTGGTGGTTGAGAGCTTCTTATTGAAATATATATATTCTTTGCATTTCTATGTATTCACTAATATCTACTTAGTACTCCCTGATTTTCACTAGAGTTGTTAACATTTTCTCTTATGTTGAATTATAAATTATTATTCATTCATTCATTTGTAATTTTTTTTTCTACATGTGAAGATTAAAGCTAATTTATTCTTGAAGAAGAATCTTGGATATTGAGTGGAAAACATTTGATTTTTTTTAGATTATAATAAGATGTTATATGTTGTCATTATATGTCGAATTTCTTGTAGTGAAGATTGAGAGGTAATTTTTAATGTTTGGTTGTGTTTCAATTTTTTATTTTAGTTGTTTCGTTATGTCTTGATGTTTGAAATTCTCAAACTTATATTTATAATTATTTTAGTTGAAGGGCTATGGAAGAAGTCTACATGAAATATATCAATGTAAGTACTTAATAATCTGTGGATATTTAATAGTATTAGGTAACATATAATTTAATAATCCATATATTGTATATGCAACAGTATTAGGTAACATATAATTTAATAATCCATATATTGTATATGCAACTCTACAAGATAATGGTTAGACGTGGATATTATATGACGAAAAATATCTTTAACACTGTCCCACCAAAGATTATTCAAGTATTTGAAGAGTTTATATAATTTTAAAATTTTATACCACTATGTGTTTAATGAAAATTATGTAACTTTTTGTTTTATGATATTGTATCGGTTAATTTACTTATATGTTTGAAAATATAGATATTGATAACTCATCACAAATGGAGAAAAGTTGTTATTGAGCATATGGCACAAATAGTCAAAGATCAAAAAGAGAAGACATTGGAACAACAACAACAAAATGAAGAGAAAGAAAGTATGACAAAACGAAGACGATCAACAAAAGCTTAATTTTAATTGTTTTTACATTGTTTAATGTATAAATATGAATTTGCACTTGTGGTGCAATTTGCTGTTTAATATGTGTAACACATTTTGTTATATGGAATATAAAATTTCAAGCACATCTAATAAATAGTTAAGAAAAACAATTTTTTAAAAATAATTAACATATCGTACCAGTTTTTCTATAAAACCTGTTTTATGTATGCTACACCTATTTTTCATAAAAGTAGGCGTAATTTTTTGATCTAGTCAGAGCACTTATGACATCTATTTTATTTAAAAACATGTGTTATAACACTAGTTTTTTTATTTTAAAAAACAGTGTTATAGGTCCTACGTGTAGCTATTAAATTGGTTTTTTTATTACAAAAACTGGTGTTAAAAGTCCAAAAAAATTAGTATAAAATGTCATTTTTGCACTAGTATTGTCACAAGTCAAATGTCTCAAACAAAGATTAATAAACTGTCACCTTCAATTTAATCTAGTTTTTTGAATGAAAATTGATTTGATATTTGTAAGTATTAAAATTTGATGCTAAATATTGAGAAAGTGCAGATATGACCTTTGATATTGATATTAAATGCACCTATATAACAAATCATTGATATCTTTTATTTTCTCATAATAATCAAGATATTTTTTCTTTACTTTCTAAAATGAAAATTCTTTATAGAGGAGAAAAACTCAAAATTGAATGAAGGAATTTATGCTAACCTGATATATAGAACTGATGGAAATTTGGATGGTTCCTTCATGGAAGAGTAGACATTTGGAAAAACTGCATGGCCAGCAAATCCAAAACCAAAGAGACCAATTGATACAGATAGGTTTTCAATGTCTAAAATTTTTCTTCCTGGATTAAATCCAACTTGGTCTACAGCTCCAACCCAAAACAAGCATAGTGCTACAAGTATTGTTGCAAATATTCCTCCAGCTGTATACAAAAGTAACATTCATTACTATTTTTGAATTTTGAAAAAATTTGAAAAAACAATTTATGTCACCGAAAATATTACTGGGTTGAGTGGCGGACTAGGTCGCTCTCTTTAAGACGTTTCGAGGCACTGCCCAAATGGTGCAAGGCAGACTATCAACCACGAAGTCCCCAGGATAAAATAGCCCAGATCACTGTATCGGAGTTCTACTGCATCGTAGAAAACCGTTCTAGAATTACACCCTCCAATATGGCAGTCTAACGACTACCACTCGTAATATGGCACTAAGGCCACTCAAGAAAAAGAAGAAGAAGTAAGAACGGGGGGAGAAGAGAGAAAAGCCTCAGAAGCGGAGTGTTTTTGGTGTGATTTTTCAACTGAGGAGAGCCCTCTATTTATAGAGGAATTCCGCAACTGAATCAGAGAAAATTGTGCGATCCATTAGCTCTGAGTAGTGCGCTCCAGTTGACCGCTCCAATCCTTGACCTCAGAAAACGTGCGCTCCGAAACTGCTGACCGCCCAAAACTTGCGCATTTGACTACCTGAACATGCGCTAGGGTTTTGACTTTGAATAATGACCGGGCAACTGCAGTTACGTGGCACCTAGGGTTAGGGTTTTGACCGGGCATAAAGGAAGACTGGATCATATCATCAGGTAGACTCGGTGGAGGGCAGTCACATAATTAACGCAACAATCAGAGATAAAACGCAAGCATTCAATTTTAAAATTAATTAAATAATTTATTAATTTTCATTTACTAAAAAATAATAATACACCACAAGACCAAAGCCGAGGCCCGAGGCTGAACCAGACAGCGGTGCGCACATGATGGTTAACTTTGCTTGCGTTCTTCCTCCTTCACAAAATTGGGGTATCCCTTGGGTCACACCCCAAGGTACATACCTCCACCATATATACCCTACTAGTGTGTGATATCCCTCCTATGTGGGATTTCTCATTTTTTCAATTCACAACCAGACTAGCTCATTAATGTCACCATTATTTTCAACAATCTTCCATTAATTTTATCATCATTTCCAACACGACAATACTAGAAATTTACTATATAGTGACCGATTCAGAGACTGAATCATTAAAATTATTGACCAAACATATCTTTTTCAAAAATTTGATCGCAAAAGTACTTTAGTTCGTCTACTTGCTACAATTCAAAGTGCTAGAAAAATTGTAAAAGAATTAATGAACATATGATTTTGATAAAGAAACTAACCTGAAATATATGAAAGCAGGCTTAGATTTTTCAACCAAACTGTTGGTAGAACAAGAAGAGCTGCAGTGATGGCAAAAACTTGATGTGTACTAAGTTCAGTTCCTGCTAAGCTCATGGATGTGTTGGGGAAAAGTGATGTGAGGTTATCACTTACAAGTGTTAAAAACTCAACACAAGAAGCCTACAAATAAAAACCATGCACCTTTTAGCATATATATATGAATCAATTTATCAAAAGAATATATAAAAAGAATTGCAAATAGATCAAACTCTTGGACTTACAAATAGTTCCATGTACAAAATGATCTGCAATTCAACAAAATATAGTTGTTAGATTTCAATTGATATTCGCAAACGCGCAAACACACATAAATGGTTATTGTTCAGCAATACACTATTTAATACGAAATGTTGTCAAATAGTGGCATTAAAGCACTATTCTGTAATGAAATTTGAAAAAAATACTATTTTTTGCGATCAACAATTGACAACACAACCTTATCTAAAACACTTAATTATTACTTGATAGTTGTAAGCATAGTTCTAAATTGAAGTATGCCATTACAATTGCAAAAACAATATAAATGTTCTAGAGGTCTCACCGCGACATCATCACAACTGCAATTACAACCATATGCATCAATCACATTTGTTTGTATTTTATCGTAGTATCAAAGTTTGCAATGTAATCGCAACTACAACCACAATTTAAAACAATGCATGTAAGACTTGTTGTACTCACCGCGATTCCCAAGCGACCAACGATTCCGAAAGCAGCCTGGCCAATATCTGGATAACTATTAACTCCAGGATGGCTTTGTAAACATCTCAACAATAAAATTCCAGTATAGCAACAAATCACAGCAAACATTATCAGTAATAAAAAGCTCAACCACCCTCCTTCTTTTATTGCATATGGAATGGTCATCATTCCTATCCCACATAATATATTGGTTCCTTAATTGAAAACAAAAAATTATGTTAGTTCTCATAGAAACCAATAAAACATTCAATTTTGTATCTCTTTGTTAATAATTCAACTGAGTAATTCTATGGAGATGAAAAATTATAGAACAAATTAAGATGGTACAGTTACCATTTATTAGTGATTGAGCAAAGGAACATTGCCTCTGTGTTGGTGGAAATTCAGTGGCAGAAATTTTTGGAGAGCTGACAAGCGATTGAACATGAAATATTGAAGTAGGTTCCTCTTGTTTGACTAATGTTTCCTCAGGAACAAGAGGTATAATCAATGAATTTGAATTATCATCTTGGCATTCCTTAGAGAGGTAACTATTCTTCCCTGCTGAACCAATAATCTTTAGGAAACTTATTCCTGGTGGTGTTACACTTACACTTGTTAACATGTCCATAGATGTCCTACACATAATCAGCAAAGATATTTATAACATGTTTTGAAAATACCTAAATTACGGTGGATCAAAAGTTACACACTTAAACTTCTAAAAATCACCGTGGGAGAATTCTAAACCTATAACGGCAATTGCCAATCTTTCAACCAAGATCACACTTAGGACTTTCCTTCTTGATGATTTGTCTCTTCGTTTCAATATTAAGATATATGCTTTTAAAAAAACAATCTTATTTAATACTCAATAATAAGATATATGTTTTTAACTAGAAGCATCGTCAGCGAAAATACATGCATAATATAATCGTTAACGAAACAACGGTGAAAACTTAAATCCAATACCATAAAAGTATTATTCTTCAATCACAATGTAACATATACATCTGACGATGAATAATATAAAATAAATGGTCTACATGTTTTGTCGTGATTGAAGAACAACATTAAATACATTCATAGAGTATCAAAATTTTCTTGAAAAATAATTTACTTCGTTGTATATGTTATCGTGCATGAAAACATGCAATGCTCACATCCATATCCAAATTAATTGGCCTATAAATTTTATATTATTTGATATTATAAGTATGCATGAATTTTATTATATTAATGAGACTTGCAATTCGTTTCTGAAATTATAGGAGACACATTTAATAATGACTGCATACATAAAATTGAATGTAGAGAAAAAGTAACGACGTAAATAAAAAAAACATAGATACAAAAAAAAAAAAAAAAGTTCCGGTTAACCATAACGAACAAATTGATATTACCTATAGGTTTGAGGCCATGTGGTATTGAAGTAAATTTCATTGGATAAATTTCGTGCAGGAGGTGAATTTTCTGACTCAGAATCATCCAAATTTTCAAAAACCCTATCTGCTTGATTTTCTTCGTCATCCGTTTGAAAATCATCCTGACGGTCAGGACCAAGATCCTCATCTAGCTTCATCTTACCTCTTTGCATACCCTTCTAATCAAACGTTGTAAGGTTGTGTTCCTTAATTTTCTCTAAACTATGTATCTTACAAAAAGAGAAAACAAAAAGATAGTAAAATTTCTCTTAAGAATTGAATTCAAAGAAACACACACGAATATTGTTGAGGTTGCTTAGAACTACCTTGGCATACAAAACTTTATGTTACATATGGAGGAGATGGCTTGTGATATATGTATATCACTTACATATTATTTTTCTAGGTTTTTGTTTTCTTTTCATTAGCTAATTAACACAAAAGATCTATTAAATATTAAATTAAATTGAATTATTAATATAAGAATTCATGCAAAAATCTTATTTTTACTTATTTTGAAAAAAAAACAAAAATAATACTTAAATAATTACTTCCTTATTTGTCCATAGTACCTAAATTTCAAGAATTGACCTGCTTAACCCCTTGATCCCAGTAAAGCAAAAACTTAATATTTTATTCAATTTCAAAATAGGTTCATTAGGATTCTTCCCTCTAAGAAAAGTTTTTAAAATAATAAATATTTTAATTTAGTAGGATATGTTGCCAAATCAATTATTACATATTAGGAATCAGTGCTAGTAAACAAAAAATATAAGGAATTAGTTATCTTAAGTCAAATCACGTTTTATTAATGTGTTAATTTTTTTATTAAAAAGAAAGTCATAATTTTTTGTCACTAATTTAAATTTCAGAGAGAATAGTAAATAAATTATGACCTCACCTAAAACACAAATTCGGTACAAATATTGAATGATTCAACCTTACATAAACATACCTCATTTACCACTTCAATAATAAAATAAACTATTGTAGGGGTGTATTGAAATGAGACTTCAATAGATTTTTTAGTTATAATAAAGTTTCTTAGTATTCAATTAAAATTTTAAAAGAATATAAATAATTTGCAATACAATGAAATTTAGTGGTATTTAATTAAGATTTTTTACAATTTATAAAATGTCTCTTGATATTAAAAAATATATAGATTTTAAAAGATTATTTTGTGGAGTGGATTTTTCGAGACTTTTTAGTTAAAATACACTAATCAAACAATCCCACAAAAACAATTGAGATTACATGAGATTCAATTATTTTACCATTGACTCTTCAACATCCCACTACTCTATCACTACAAGAAAACTCTCCATTTGTAGGCAACTTAAAAAAGATTTTGTGACCGAAAAAAACTCTCACAAATTAGTGACCGAAGAAATCATCACAAATATTAAAATTCAAATTGGTTGTTATTTGTGGCTGAAAAAATCCTCACAAATAAAAAATATATTTTTTTGGATTGTAACATTTGTGGCGGCAAAAAATAATCAAAAAGTTGTGGTTGAAAAAGTTATTTGAATTTGTGGCGGCCATTACCCTCACAACAGACTTGATTGATTGATATATCAGCAGGATTTTGTGATTATATTATTTTTAAAATTGGTTATAATATTATTTTTAAACTTGAATTTTAGTAAAATTTGTTAAAAAACATACTAGTAAATTATTTAAATTGTAAAATTTATAATCAAATTAAAATGTAGTTAATTTTTTAAAATGTTATGAAGTCTTATTTATTTTTATTATAGTTATTTTTGCTATTATGATTTATTATGTTAGTAAAATAGAATTTTATTAAGAAATTGTACTTTTTTAAGCAAAAAAATAATACTTATGAAATTTTTTTCTTCTAATATTGATCTAATCCTAAAATATGTAATATTATAAATATTAAATGTTTTATATTATTTTTAAAATACAAAAAAATTACATCATTCGAAACGTTAGTAGATTTGTCAAAAATATAATAGGAATTATGT
>JBBPBQ010020321.1:17422261-17444314 GCA_037974755.1 Cicer yamashitae | reverse complement strand
ATTGAGAAGCTCTTAATAAAAATCATTTTTGAAAGATACTCTTTAAAAAAAAAATGTGATTTTTATCATGTTAAAATCTCTAATAATGAATATCTAGTTATTGAATTTCTAAATTATATTTTTTTATTTAAAAAAAATAAATCTAAAACACTTTTACCATTTTTAAGTAAATTTTGATAAAAATCATTTTTAAAAATATAAAGTCAAAATGGAAAATAAAATCTAAAAATATTTTTAAAAATAAATTCTATTTTACTAACATAATAAATCATAATAGCAAAAATAACTATAATAAAAAAAAATAACTATTCATAACATTTTAAAAAATAACTACATTTTAATTTGATTATAAATTTTACTATTTAAATAATTTACTAGTACGTTTTTTAACAAATTTTACTAAAATTAAAGTTTAAAAATAATATTATAACCAATTTTAAAAATAATATAGTCACAAAATCCTGCTGATATGTTCGATCAATCAAGTTCATTGTGAGGGTATTGGCTGCCACAAATTCAAATAACTTTTCCTTCCCATAATTTTTCTGTTTTTGACCGCCACAAAAGTTACAATCAGTCAAAAAAAATATTTTTGATTTGTAAAGAATTTTTAGCCACAAATAACAACCAATTTGAATTTTAGTATTTGTGAGGGTGTTGCGCAAAATTTCGCATATGTACGTGTTTGCCAAGTAGTAGTATATAAGATTATCGTATCTACATAGATTAATCTAACAACTACCAAATTAGTCAAGATTTTATATTATTTAGACTAATGAAAATTATTGTTGATTCGCGATAACAAAAACGTAATGATAGCATAAACATTATAACGAGAGTATATAACAACACAACTTTGAATTAATGGAAAGTAAACTTAGGGTCATGGTTTCACTTGTAATATCAATACCTCAAGTCCTAGTTTTATATGAATTCTAATTTATTTTCTCAATTATCAATCCCTCTTTAAAACTTTTAACAAAAATTCGTCATTCAATGTAATATTCATTTCCCTAAATTAATTCTTTGATTGATCATACAAAAAATATAATTAAGAGAAAATATTAAAAACCAAGAGGTTGAGTGATTGAAAGATTAGTATCTATGTTTCATCATGCAAAAATCATAATCTCAATTATCCTATTGATCTACCAATTAATTGTAGTTGGTCACTAGTCAATTGATTGATTAAGGCATGCAAAGGTCGGGCATTCCAAACATGTAAATAAAACAATAGAATAATTTAATTGAGATAAACAACAAACATTTAAAATAAAACTAGAATTTAAAACTAAGACATAGTAAAAAGGTATCTTAATCACAAGATTCACCAAAATCCTAAAAGAGAGCTTAGTTACTCATTGACATATATAAACTAAAGTAAATAATAGAAGTGTTCATCAATTAAAGGAAAATAAATAAAACCCTCAAAGAGTATGATTTTTTGCTCCAAAATTTGAGACAATTTTCTCGAGCTCTAAGCACTTCTAAGTTTCCAAAGTGTTTCTCCTTATTTTCTCTCTCTCTCTAATTTTTTCTACTCCTCTCTTTCTGGGGTGCAGCTCTCCTCTTTATGATAGCAAGAATATCCTAATTTTATGCAACAACATTTTCCCTGCTTTGACAACAACCTTCCCCCTTCTTTGACAATATTTTCTTATCATAAAATTCAAGGTCATTGAAGTGTGCAACAAACCTTCTTCTTGGACTCAAAAACTGAAATATTAAACTTATATTTTTGCACTAAAAATTTAGTTGATTTGACCAATTTGAATTATTTTATTATCTCATGATCAATTCTGCAAATATAATAAATAAATGAATAAATAAGAATAAGTTGAAATCAAAATTATAAAATAAGATAAAATAGAGGGTAAATACCCTCTTAAAATTCTATACAAATAAATTTATCAGAGGGCTTTTTCAGTCAGTAATTTGGGAGATTGTTTTCGGCCACAAAATATTTTTTGAGTTGGCCACAAAAATGAGTGTTTTCTTGTAGTGTTTTTGTATCCTCACTTAAGATGTTTGTCGAATTTTTAGCACTTGTTTGATGGCCAAAATAAAATATAGCATAAGATATAAGCTATCTTATTTGTTTGAATTTAGTATTTGATAAACCAACAAAATATAATAAATTAATCTTAAATTTTATCATATCATGTCACTTTAGTTAAAATTCATATGCCAAATTGAGTTAGAAATCAACAAGATATGATATAAAAACAATAATTTTCTCAGTTAAATTTATAAAATATAAACATCAACTAAAAACACAATAGAATATGATGTTAAATTAAAAAAATGTATGCTTCTATCACTAGAGTAGTTTTATCATTTATACGATCTAATAAAATTAATAATTTATAACATTTAAAAATTTAATTTATTATTTAATATTATAAAAATGTGAATATTGATATAATCTTTTAAAATAGATATCATTTTTTTTGTCATTTACATATAATATATATCATGTTGATCTTCATCTTCTTAAAGTACTTTTTTAAATTGAAATTGTTTGTCTTATTTAAAATCTAATTTATAAATATGTTATAATGCTCATTGATAACCAATCACATACTGACATCACAACAAATAAAAAGCTAAAAATCATCATTATTTCATCAACTATAGAGTTACTTCAATATTCTCATTACAAATTTATAACATCACTATCATTAATCACACATTATCATCATCACATAAATTCAATCCAAATTTATAGCATCACTATCATCAATCATACATCATTACCATCAGATAAACTCATCACAAATTTATAGCATCACTATCATCAATCATACATCATCACATAAACTTATCACAAATTTAACAATTATTAATCATATATTATCATCGCATAAAATTATCACAATACAAGAAATCAAAAACGAAAAAAAGATTTCTTTTTCGTTTTTGATTTCACTTTTATTATCACATCACATAAACTCACCTAATCAAACATATACATAAAATTAATTTGACACCCAATATCATAATAAAATCAAACACCACACATTTAAAGAAATTAAATCAATCAACACCTTACAAATATTTCTATTCTATATTTTAATCTCACAATTTCCATATTTGCACATTAATTAATTTATCCCTCAAAGGGCTACTGCCATACGTAGTGAGCCCTGAATGAATCGTTGAGAAATACGATTTTCCCGTTCATCTTGAAGTAACGATGTCAATTATAAGGAATGAGGGTTTGAATTATAATTGTACCTTTTTAAAAAATTCCTGTTAAAAACTAAAATGTTTAACTCAAGATTGATCTTGGTTACAAACGAAGAACGTTCTTGGTTAGTGAAAAACAGCAATATTAATTTATCTATATAAAAACTGATTAGAAGATAAAAAGTAAATAGAGATAAGGGAAGAGATATCACACAGAGATATATCCTAGTTCACCCAATACGAGTTACGTCAAGTCCTCACAATTGTGAGATTTTCCACTAAGTGCTCAAAGCAAGATCATTCTTGGTTTTCATACAGCTTTTACAGATCAATCTTGATCTGCTACAAAGTACTACCTTTCTATCTAGAAAGCATTTCCACATGTTACCTTACACTCTTTCAGAAAGGATTTTTACAAACTACCTTTCAAACATAAAAGGATTTTTACAAGCTACTCAAGCTATGTCAACAATATAGCATTGAGTTACAAAGTATTGATTTTATGATTGTTAGAATTTGAGTATGCTCAACTCGTGTTTGAGAATAGATTCTAGATTTTATAACTCAGTAGAAACTGATTCTCATATCAAACTAAGAACATAACTGCAACTTAGAAATGATTGAGAAGCTCAAGAGGATTCGAGTATGATTAAATGAGTGATGTATTGGTTTTCGCTTGAAGCTTTGATCTGTTCTTCATCTTGAGGCTTTATTTATATGCTTCAAGAGGGCTTATGACAGCTCATTTGGCTGTTGGAAATAGTCCAGCTCTCATGAGTAAGTGAGTGGATAAGATCAACCATAAAGCAAGAATGTTCTTGCTGAAAGCAGGAATGTTCTTGTGATGAGCTAACTTTTAATCTTATCTCGACAGTTGTCTTAAGTGATCCCATGCCTTGAATCACATGTGCAGGTCTATTTGAAAGTACATCAGATGTGTCCTTTCCAGCCTGTCAGCCTTGTACTTCAGCTTTCCTAAATTGGAGAATGATCTTGCTTTATGAATTTGTGAAGCATAGTCTTTTGCCTTCGAATCTTGGAGTGATTCTTGTATTGGATTGATCCTAGTATATTTCTGGTGAAATTCTGGAATGGATTGCAATTCCTAGATCTAATCTTTTATTGAAAAATCTGATCATTCTTGTTAATTTATAGATGTGGAGAACGTTCTTCGTTTTCCAAAAATCTGTCAAGAACGTTCTTCGTTTCTCGGAATTAGCTTTCTTTATTTTAATATGACCTGTTTTGTAATACTTGGTACCTATCTTGATTAACACACTCAAATACACATGTTAAATACCAAAACACTTAGAATCATAATTATATGTCTTTAATCAACATTTGTTAAATTATCATCAAAATATTAATTTGGGATTTTGTCTCAACACATCTCACAATATATTATACTCATGAATTAAAATTCAAATGCTCTCTCACCCCTTATCTTATTTCGACACTTTCACACACGAATATGATTCCGCAATAAAAAAGCCTTTGTTCTTTTACTCTTTGTCCTTCAATCTATCTAACTCAAGAGTTTATGGGTAAACGTTAAAAATAAATTATGAGAACAAACTCTAAAAAGGTAGATTTTGAAATTGAGTCAAATAAACTTACCCCAAATCGGAATCTAATCAATGGATAATATAGCCACTGTTCATACAGTCGTTTTGACGTTGGTTTCACTCAAATCAGACTTACGGTGAAGAAGAACAATGCAAAATAAAAACGGTGACTATCTAAATGAATGAAACAACCTACTGAAATATGGACATCGACATCAATTTTCTATTCTATTATGGCTGTTCCTATGCTCCGTGCGGCTACCCTTTTCATCCATTTTCTTTCTACCGTAGCGCACTGCTATCTTTCTCTTTTTATATTAGGTTAAATTTGATTTTTTTTTTTGTTTTTTTTTTGTTTTAACATAATAGGTTAATATTAACCTAACTCATTGAACCCCATTTTATTTCTTTATCATTTCGTTACACAAGACTCAATTGATTACACACTCATTTTAATTTATTTATTTATTTTTCATTAAAATAATATTTTTTAAAATATCAAATTAAAATATTATCATATTTTGAGAATACTTAAAATGACAAAATAAATAAATATAACATCAGTATTTTTTATTAGCCACTAAATCAATATTTATAAAATAAGCATATCATAACGAGCACACATATAAAAAAAATTAAGCGCAATATTAATAATATTTCTAAACCAATGCTTCACAAAATAGATTAATTAAAATAATTAAAAATATATCGATAATAACAAAAACTCTCATATTCAAAATTATTACTATACGTTTTAAGACATTTTAACACTAAGAGCAAGTTTAAACACTTCTATAGTAAAAATAGATACGCTAAAATATTCACAATATATTCAAAATAATTATTTATAAAATAATTAATTAAAACAAGAAATAGTTATAAGTAATTAAAATATAATTGTATGCACGTTCGTTATTTAGTCAAATGCACAAGAAAGTATTTTAACAATTATCAATGCACATATACACGTAAAATCATTTGAAATCTTATTTTATAAAACACTCACACTAAAATACTATTATTTTTGAAAAAATATAAAAAATCATAAAATACAATATTTATTATTTATATCACTTATTTAGTCAAATATGTACAAAATTAGCACATCATAGAAAGCACACCTATAAAGAAAATTAATTATAAAACTAATTAACATATATTATAAAATAATTTTAACACCAAATTAATTATTTAAAATTATATTTAATTAATAAAATAATTTATTATAAAATTTGAAGTGTTACGTTAGATGCCTTTTTATCTTCTATATCCTTTAATGTCTTTTTATTATGGTTAACTAGTAAAAGGCGTAAACTGCACATTTATTGTTTTGATTCTAAAGAAAAATAATCCACAACGATTATTTTATTTTCGTCAAATATCAATAATGGGATAAATGTATAAGGTTTTGGCAGATGTGCAAACAAGCTGAAACAAGTGATCAATCAAGTAATATAAGAGAACTAGACTGTTTTTTTCAAGGTTCATCAAAATTTGGACGGAATCTTGATTCCTAATGAAATGTTTGATGATGTTGGAAAAAGAAATACTATTTTATTCTATTTAAAGTGGATTTCAAAAAGCACATGACTCTATAGATTGATTCTATTTAAAGGCAGTAACGTATGAAGTGTATCTCTTAGATGTTCGCTTTTTATTTGGGTGAATGGTAACTCGACTAACAATTTCTCTTTTGGTCGTGGTCTTGTTAAGGGGGTCATTTTTCATTGTTCCAAATTTTGTTAGTTGTTGAAGGATTAAATTTGATATTGACTACATCTGTGAATGCAGAGTTTATTTAGGGGTTCTTAGGTTGGTTGAGAGGATGAAGATGAATATGATCTTCCTCCCCATGATCCATATAGATCTCTAACATGGTATCACGAGTCTTTCGTTATACCGATGAAGATGAATATGAATCTGATTCATTCACCAATGAAGATTGTCCATCAGAAGACGATATTCCGCTTTGGTTTTTGGAGGAAGATGTTTTGCTGCTCCAACAAGAATTGTTAAAAATTAAACGATCATATCGAAATTGTTCTTGGTAATTTTTCATCGTTAGATACTAAAGCTTTTTTTTTTGTCTATTAAATCAACAAGTGACGATAAAAGAGAAATTGTAGAAATTTGAGGAAGAAAAACTAAATCATATGGTGTTTTTTGAATTCGTTATTTCTGTTATGTATTTTCGCAATGATGACATCTCACTCATCAGACAAAGTGAAAGTTTTTACAAGCCCTTCAGTCTCCATAATGTTTGTCGCAATTTTCGACCCTAGTAGAATTACAACGTTTGAAGTTGAAAGATCCATTTTTCTTCAGTCACCGTAGTGTATGGATCACAATTTTTGACTTGGTGGAAGAAACAAAACAAGAAGAAGATTTTGTTTTATGTTATCTCCAAGTTCTTGTAATGTACAAATAAGTCTTCACCCAATTGCTTCACACTATTCTATTTGAACTGTTTTTCATCTCTTGCAAGATGTCGTGAGCCTTTTTTAGGCATGGATGCTACTTTTCAAAGCAAGAATGAGTCAAAATAATGAAAACTTTGCAAAATGAGAACCCAAGATTATAAGTCAAAGCATAAGAGTAATTTTTGGGATTGGCTTATCAATTCATCTTGTTTTAGTTTAGTTTGTTAATTTCTTTTTTCTTCTTATGATTATATTGTTAGTATAAGTCTTGTTTCAAACTTAGATTGGTTAAATTCTCAATTCTAAGTTTGTGGGAAGATGGTAGAAAATAGTAGTTAGTTAGAATATATCTAATTACTTAAATGAGTTAATTGTAACTCCTTTGTGAGTTAATTAAAGGTTGTTAGGAAGTAGTTAGTAGTTAATCATGTATAAGCTCTATAAATAGAGTATAATGTATTCATTGTAAACGATCTTTTTCAATTAGTTCAAAATGTTTAAACATAAATTCTCAAGAGTAACAAGATACTCTTTATCTTACTCATCAATATAATCTTCGTCTCATTGATCCATAAACTTCTAACACACTTTTATCACTAAGGTCAAAGAAAAAGGGACCGCTAAAGATTTTTACTTATAAAATTTTAACTAAAAAAAAAAATTGATGCCCGTAAAAAAATAGTCTTGTGTGATCGTACACCCTAAATATGCTTGCAACCTTCGTTAATAGCAATATTATATTTAACTGGATAACAATATAGAAGATATTTTGTTCAAACAAGAAAAAAAAAATTAAAATTGATTGGGATTTGGAAGGTATTAAGGAATACAGAGAAGAACACATATCAGATTTATAATGCAACAAATCAGATTTGTGTTTTTCCCTCCATACATTATGAAGTTTCATCTCAAAGGAAGAAATACATATATAACTAACATTACAGAAAAGGGAAAGGAAAAAGAAAAGCAGGAACATGTTTTTCTATTTGTCAATTTGGTTAAGTTTGCCCAAACCATTGCAGCGAGCACAAACAATTTGAGTTTGATCTTTTCTTGCTGCATTTGCTCTCAAGGTCACCCCACTTTTCCTAACAAATCCTGCTCCATCACATTCAGGACATCTGCAACATAACACATTATTAACTAAATTCAAATTTTACATGTTTAATTTTTTTTGGGTGAAGATTACAAGTTTATATTTAAACCATCCAAAACAAGAATTAATTAATAAAAAAATATTATTAAAAACACATGCACTTCAAACAAAAATCTAGAACAGAACCTTTTTAAAAAAATTAGGAAAGATAATTTTTTTTATTAATCAAAATGGTATTAATAACTATTTTATAATTATTATTGAGGGGATTCGAAATCGGTTTACAAAACTAAATTCTTAACAAATTATATGTAGCCAAATTCTCAAATAAATATAAAGCCAATTTCAAACGAATAAGAATTTAATTAAATTTTACAATAAAACCATGGATTGATTCATAAATCAATAAAACATATGTTAAAGAATGTCTTTACAATTGTTATTAATTTTTGTGTATAAATAATTACTTAAAAAAATAATTATTGACCAAAATTAGATCAGAGAATAAGAAGTTACTTTCAAATTTATCTCAATGACTTATGATAGAGACATATTTTATTTTTTTTATCTCTAATTTTCATCAATAAATATGCAATCTAAAAATTTCTCATAGAAAAAATGTTGAGGTTTAAAATTATAGCAGTCTCCAAGTGTAATTTGTTCACATTATCAAAATGATGATATAATAAACATCACCAAATTTTAAACACTACAATACAATTAAAATTACGTGAACAATCGATATTCGATAGTGTAGAGTTTTGTTTGATATAATATAAGTCTCCATCTAATCATTCAATGTCATATATTTTTTAAATTTAATTTTTTTTGAATTGAACTTAAATTTAATTATTATTATTTAAAATTATGAAAATGAAAATAATGAATAATTATTATGGTGCTTACGTGTCTTTACGAGAGAAGATGATGGGAAATGCAGTTCCAACGAGAGCAACTCCAATAGCACCAGCAACTAGATAAATAGTGCCATCAGCAGATACATCTCCAAATGCTGAAACAACAATTGATGAACATCTATTCTCATTCTTCTCATAATGATGAATCTTGTTACACGACACACTTGTTGATACTCCAAATGGGAGTTTAGTGTTGTTGGAAATTGTAACATTAGGAATTATAGTTTGCAAAGGAGACATGGATGCCATGTTTCTAACACAAAGCAATCAAACAAACACTTTGATTCAAAGTGAAGGAAGTGAGATTTGGGAAGTGTGTGAGAACTAGGATTAATGACCAATTGTTTTTTTTTATTATTGGATGTAAACATGACACGTAGTTGGTTATGTAAATAGATGATGGTTTGAATATTTTTTTTGATAAGGCCACGTCATAACTTTAGATTTCTTGAGTTTTGTGGATAAGACAGGGGGTACAATTTTTGTTAGGTTACATCTCTTGCAACAAATTGATAAATTAGTTACACTAAATACCATTTGTGGTCTCTTAATTTAATTTCAGATGATATACTTCTTTAATTTTTTTTTTTTTTTGATTGAGTCTTTTATTTTTTTAAATAATTTCAGCGTTACCTTTTAAGTGGGGTTCCGTTAAGAAAAAGTTAAGAAATCTCTCCTCCGTCTTCAGAAAAAAAAGTTACCCTTTATGTTTTAAAAATATTTCAAAAAAATGTTCTAAGTTTGTTCTAAGTTTGGTAGTAGGATTGATTCGTCAAAACTGAAGCTATGGATATTTATACTCCATAGACATCATTTCAGATGAGTGACAATCGTTGCTAGAGGTTTGATGCACATATGCAATGATCCAGATAAGAGATTTTTTAACTTTTTCTTAACGGACCCCACTTAAAGGGTAACGCTGAAATTATTTAAAAACACAAATGATCAAATCGGGAAGAAAAAGATAAAGAACTAAATGGTTAATTGAAATTAAACTAAGGAACCACGGGTAGTATTTAGCCAATTGGTTATACATTGATAATAATTAATTTTAAATAAATTGATTATAAATATAATAGTTAAAATTTGATTTTGTAATAAAATTTAAATTTTATTTGAGATAATTATAAAATAATAATTAGTGTCAAATATTATTCATAATATTTTTTTATTTGTAAAAAAGTAAATAAATAGTAAGTTTTTTATGCTGAAATGCATTTAAAAATAAATGAATTTCGGTAAAAATGAATTAAACAATAATTTTAACTTTAAATTCTAATAAACAATTCAAAAGACACAATTAATTCATTTCCATTGATACATCTTATTATATCGTTAACATATCATAAATTGTCTTTTGTGTAAATTTATACATATATATAAAATTTATTGATAACTTAGACTTATTCAATCACAAAAATAAAATGAAAATCTTGAGTACCTTTAATTTAGAATCCAAAATAGTAAGTGAAAATTCATTTTTCAAATTTTTTTGTTCGGAAAATTCAAAAAATGATTTTGTTTTCAATTTTTAAAAACAAAAAAATTTAACAGGCAAAAATTTTTGTCAATTTTTTTTGTCAAAAAAAATTTCAAAAACAAAAGATTTGATACGCAAAATTTTTTATCAACTTTATTTTTGCTAACTAGAAATTTTGAAAACAAAATAATTTAAAGGCAAAACTTTTCTCAACTTTTTATTTGCCGACCCGAAATTTCACAAACAATTTTTTTTTGCATAACGGAAAATTTTGAAAATAAAAAATTTGATAGACACAAATTTTTCTCAATTTTTATTTTAAGTAACAGAGATTATGGAAAAGAAAACTTTGGTTTTTTCAATTTTTTGCCTATCGAAAATTTAAAAAACGAAAAAATTTGGTAGGCAAAAATTTTTCTCAACTTATTTTGCAAAATTTGGTAGACAAATTTTTTTCTCTATTTTTTATTTTTGCTTAACGAATATTTCAAAATCAAAGAATTTGGTATGCAAAAAGTTTTCTCAACTCTTATTTTCATTATAAAAAGTTTCGAAAATAAAAAAAATTTGGTAGGCAAAATTTTTCTCAACCTTTCTTTTTGCTTATAAAAAAATATCAAAAACAAAATATTTAGTAGGTAAATAATGAATTCAAAAAATTTCAATAAGAGAAAGTAAATAGTGTAGGGTAAAATTGAGTTTAAAGTGAAGGGTATTAAATCTAATTTAAAAAAAAGGAAAATTTTATTTATCACTCACGAAGTCTCCTCGAATGATATTTACACCCTTTAGTTTTCAAAATAAACTTATATCCTCTGTAATCATTGAAAAAATTATGCACAACATTTTTTTTTCGTAACACTTATAATTCTATCTGCTATTTATCAAAAAGACACAAGAATACATACTTTGGTTATGTCACTAAGAACATAATCATACCTTTTAAAATTGCAAATAATAGATATATGGTCGTACTTCTATAAATTAAAGCGAAAATTTTAATTGTTTCATATATTAAATGACATAAATAGATATAAGTGTGACAAAAAAATGTGTGATAGAGTTTTTTTAATCAATATAAGAGAGGTAAATGATTTTTTAAAACTAGAGAAAATGTAAATGTCATTCAAAGAGAACTTAGGAGAAATTAATGTAATTTCTCTTAAAAAAAAGACGTCCCATTTGAGCTTGGGTTGCGGCGTTGAGCCCTTGTTTTCTTGTTGGGCTGCTAGAAATATTTTGGCCTTAATTAATATACTCTTTATTTTACCTAATGTTTGGGATTATACTTATCCTCTTATTATATATTAGTATATTACTAGAGCGAGAATAGAAAATGCGAAACTATGCTTTATAAGACTTAAAAGCAGAGTCTAGTAGAAAAATTAAGGTACAAGTCTGGTATATTATGTATCATATATTTATGTTTAAGCTAGTTTATACTATAAAAAAAAAAAGTCTATTTCGTTTTAATATTTTTTAATAAGTAATTAAATATATCTTTTAATAGAATAATGAATTAATAGGATAATAAAATTAAATTGTATTTTGAAATTTAACATTATATTTTAAAGAATTTGACTTTATATGATATCTTATTTCAATTCTATTTTAAAATAATACATTAAATATGTAAAAAATTAATGTAGGTTAATATGCTTAAATTAGATTTTTCGCAAATTTTAATTTAACACAAACTTCAAAAGTCTAATATAATAATAATAAGGGTTAAATAAGTTTTTAGTCTCTATAAAATTTTATTTTTAGTTCCTATCGAAAAAAATATCAACTTTTTAGTTCATAAATAAATTTTTTATTCATTTTTAACCTTTGATTTGAAAAAATTTATAAAAATTTGATACTATTAATCCCTAAAAAAATACCTATAAAATTAAAATAGAGATTAAAAATAAATATATTTTTTAGCTACTAAAATTAAAAAGTCATAATTTTGTAGACTTAGAAATATATTTAATCATAATAATGAGTATGCTTAATTAGCCAAGTATTTATTTGTCACTTCATAGCTAGACAACACTGCCCTTCTTCTTACTCTTTTAGTTTTATTGAGGACGGGTGTTTCATGGTCATGTTTTGGCTTGAAATAACTTTTTTTAACTCTTTTTTATCGTTTTATTTGTTATTTTGTGTTTGAACGTGACGATATTTTGTTTATTATCTTAATTGATACAATGTTTTGATTTTTCGTCTCATTACGATATTTATTTGGTTTAGATTAATAAATCAACTTTGATAAACTACAAATTCAATTAATGGTCACTATCAACATCATAGTTATAGATCTAGAATTATGACTATTCTTTACACTTTAAGTTTGTCACATTTCTATTTTATGTTATTAAATTTAATGCTGCAATTTTGTTTGTAGATTCATACATTATAATTTTAGCCACTTTAAATTTATATCGTTATTGATGTATTATACTAATTTGAATAAATGAATATTATTTTTTAGTAAATAATAATAATAAAACTAATAATATATATATATATAGATAGATAGATAGATAGATAGACACCGTTGACTTTCAAGCTTTTTAATCTTTAAGTGCAAGAGTAATGGAAAACTAGAATTTGTGTATTGAATGAACTTATTGTTTATTGAGATGAATATGCTATTTATATATAGCTTCTATTACATTGTTTCTGACTATCTTCTACTTAACTAACTAAGTGGTTAGTTAGTTAGATGGTTACATACAATCAACTTAACTTGAATTACACAAAACAGAAAAGGAAGATTTATCTTCGTTTTCTAATACTGAAACGAAGAACGATCTTCGTTTCCAACACTCTCCCTTAATTCAAGTTTCTTCAATCAGGAGGTCTTCCACTACCATTAGCCAAAGCAACTGTTATTAATGCAGCAGCTTCCATAACCCATGATAAAGGGTTCCACATAAACTCTAAAAACTTCAAAAACTTGCTTTCATTTTTCTCTTCCAATTTGTTTTGTTCAAATATTTGAAAATGATTTGATCTTTCTTTGATGTTAATCCTTCTCTTGAACATTTCAGTTGCTCAAGCACTTCCTTCACTATAATTCTTTCCCTTTCAATTGTACTGCTATCACTTGACTTCACATAGAGCTTGCACTTCACTTTATGTACAACTACTACACTTTTCTCTTTTGACTTCTTCACTGATGGGTTGCTCGGTTGTTCCAATTGTTCAAAAACATTTCTAATCTTCATTGTACTTTGGATATACTCATCATGATATTTTACCTCAGCAAGATCCAATGCAGATTTTAACTGCACTGCTTCAGCTTTATCCGGGACAGCCTCGAATTCAAGTTGTTTTATCTCTGTTTTCAACTTCAATATAATTTTACTATCACTAGCTTCAGTTTTTAACTTTGAATCTAACAAGGCCTTCAACTGCGCCAATTCAGCTGCATAAACTTCTGCTTTGACACGAACCTCGACAACTTTAGTTGCATCATCCGCATGATTCAATGCTTGCTTCTTGGCATCACAAGCCATTTCTTCAATAACTATAATTCCTTTTGTGATTGCACCTTGATGTGATAACCTATGAGAACCAATAGCCACTGTAACAGACAAAACAATTGACAATGCAATTGAAATTCCACCAATCAAAAGCACCAAAAGATTGTCAATTCCATCTCTATACTTTTTATGTTGTATTGGATACATCACTATAAGCTCAATAAGAATTCCAATAGCAATTGAATAAATGCAGAAAATTCCAATATATGTAAGCACCTTTTGAAAGTGTTCAACTTGGTTATTACTATCAACCACATAAGCTACTTTACCGAAAAAGGTGTGAACACTAGTAGCATACACAACTGCTTTCTCGTTCCTCACATTTCCAAGCTCTTTCTGCCATTCTTCTTCCTTCTTCTTTACAGTTTCAATTCCAGCATGTTTCAATTCAACAGCTCGGAACTTTTCAATCTCAGATTCCTCTTTAGCAAGCTTTTGAGCCACCAAAGCTACCCTGAGTGTCTCATTTGCTTCCTCAGCCACTCTATGTGCTTCTTTCAACTCATCAATAGCTTTTACCTTATCCTTCTCAGCCTGGAGGATCTGTTCCTTTGCTTTCTTTAGATCTTCTTGAGCTGCATTCAACTAGTTCTGCAATTCTGAACGTTCTTCTTTTGATTCAACATGCAACACTCCCTCTGCATCACTTTTTGGGTCCTGTGCAACCTCCACATCATTAGCTTCCTTTGACATTTGGAGTGCTACCTCCAAGTCACCTAGGAGTTCCCACCCGAATACCTCCAAGGTCTAACAATCTTGCCGTAAGGCTCAACAGCAGACCACCACGATCAGGCTCATTCAGCTGTACTTCCCCGGAATCACTAGGCTTGTCCGGCCCTACCTATATGATGACCAAATAATCTCCACTTCAAAAATTATCAACATGTATTTTCTCTCCTCGTTGGCCTAGGTTACTCACTCCATTAAGAGAACCATCATTGGCACAGGTCGAATTCATCACTATTCAATAAAACATAATATGCATTTCGTGATATTCATCAAGGTAGTAACATCGTAAGTCAACAAGTAATCATCAATGCATATTTTCATAGTCATATATTACATTCAAAATTTATCATCATAATACACAAACTCCAACAATATATGATTTTCATTCACAGATAATAATACTAAATCATTCACACACACCACTTCAATTGAAATGCAAATAATAACAATTCATCACATTTTATATCATATAACAATATCAAGGTAGATATAAACAAAACACGGAATACGTCAAATACACAATTATTCAATAATCCAACTACCACACAATCTTCAAAATTTAAATCAAACAACACCCTATAAAAGTTTCTAACTCGTATTTTAACCTCACCAAATTCAAGTTTTCTCATTAGTCAACTATTACTCAAAGGGCTTCAGTCGTACGTAGCGAGCCCCGAATAAATTATGGGAAATACGGTTTTCCCGTTCATCTCAATTAATTTACACTCATGAATTCGAACTCTCTCTCACCCCATACCTTATTTTGACGCTTTATCAAACCCAGGAATTAATGGGAGTTTTCAACAGCAACTGCACAACGTACAGCGAACGAATCCGAATAGACGGTGAGTTCACAAAACTGCCGAGACACGACTGATAAATTATGCAGAGCATAAAAATCAATGTCAAATAATTAATAATAATTTGAGGAGTAAAAATGACAAGAAAAAATTGCAAAAAGGTCTCACCGACTCTTCGGAGCATCGGAAGGGTCTGAGATTAACTCCACCGAAAAACGCAATTGAGTAGTGCTTCTTGGAGGTTTCGCAAGATAAATTCAAGGATGATATTTGTTTCTTGAAACGAAATTTATGCAAGTTGTTTTTCCTAATAAACAGCCGCGCCAATAATACTTTTGAATGCTAATTCTTTGATTAAAAGATGTTCATAGGCAAGTTTAAAAGAGATAAGTACATGGACTAAGTAAAGGCAATTCCTTGGAACAAATAAGAAAGCACGCACAAGGACTCCATCAAACTTGTAATCTGTTTGTGATCATCCTTCCTTAAAATAGTAGGAGTAAGCAAGGAATTGGAATATTAAATATCAGTTGTGGCTTCACTTTTCCAGGTTGTTTTGTAATACAAGTCATGATTACGATTCCTTGGATTTAATCCAAACTAAAATGAAGACGATGCTCTTAATGTTTTGTCGTAATCTCTCATGCATGATTGAAGTGAAGATCAAGAACTAAATTAATAGTCAATGTCTGTGAGGATTAGAGATTTGAACCCTAGAAATAGCCCCATAGAAACCGATAGAAAAAGTGAGGGGCATCACAAAAGAAGGGATGTGTGGCTGTAGAAACTGAAGGTACAGCTCAAGTGAAGTCTATATGTGACACCCTAAACCCAAAATAACTTTTATAATAATTTATGCTAAATTATTTGAAGAAAACTCGCGGCGGATGAAGAAAATCTGTTCAAGAAAATAAAAACTTTTATTTCTATTTTAGGATATCACGTTTCTCTAAATACATATGTAACAATTCAACTTTCTTCCTCAATTAAAATTCAATGAACTTGATTTAACTAGAATTTCTTGATTTAATTCCCAAGACTTACTCATACTAAGGTTTTCATATAAAGACTAATTTGTGATTACATAAGTAAAATACACATTACAACTCTTAATTCCCAGTATCACTTATTAGAGAGGGGTTCCTCCTAAACTTGAACTTCAAGACTCATTAACCTGTAATGCGATTTCGCAAACGCAAGACCAAGCCAGTCAAACACAAACAACGAAGGAGGTGAGTTTTGAAATCATGTTAATAGTATAATATAAGTAAGGAGAACACGCAATTAATTCTAAATAAACCGTATCATTAGACAAACATCGTTCAAAGAAAAACATAACATTATAAAGTCAAAACCACTCAAGGAAAGTCAATACATTTCACTATAACATCAAATCATCTAAGAAGAATTATTATCTCACACGACACATATTAATCACAACAAAACAATCACAAGAAAATGTAATGCTATGCATGAGCTTAGACTTTACTTCACAATGTGGTACCATTCTAACTCTGAAGTACTTTGTTAGGAGGCCATGATACTATGCCGCCATTCTGGTGGACAGACAATTCAAATTGGCCCTGTCCTCATAGATCCCCTCAACTCAACCCGAGACACATATACGCGACAGTCGAGGTAAACGTGTGTTGCATGATAGCTCCCGACATTTGGAGTGCTACCTCCAAGTCACCTAGGAATTCCCCACCCGAATACCTCCAAGGTCTAACAATTTTGCCTTAAGGCTCAACAATAGACCGCCACGATCAGGCTCAATTCAGTTGTACTTCCCCGGAATCGCTAGGCTTGTCGGGCCCTACCTATATGATGACAAAATAATCTTCACTTCACAAATTCTCAATATTTATTTTCTCCCCTCGTTGGCCTATGATACTCCATTAAGACCGTCATCTCAAACACAAATTGGAATCACAATTATTTCATCAGAGGTTACTTCAATCTTTTCATCACCAATTCATAACATCACTATTATAAATCACACATCATCATCATTATATAACTCATCACAAATTTAGAGCATCACTATCATCAATCGTACCTCATCACATAAACTTATCACAAATTTATGAAATCACAATTATTATTCATACATCATCATCATCACATAAAATTATCACAACACATCCATCTTTTATTATCATATCACACAAACTCATCTAATCAAACATATACATAAAATTAATTCAACACTCAATATCACAATAACATCAAATACCACACGTTTAAAGAAATTAAATTAATAAACACCTTACAAATATTTCTATTATATATTTGAATCTCAAAATTTCCATATTTGCACATTAATTAATTTATCCCTCAAAGGGCTACTGCCGTACGTAGCAAGCCCCAGATGAATCGTTGGGAAATACAGTTTTCCCGTTTATCTCACAATATATTACACTCGTGAATTCAAACGCTCTCTCATCCCTTACCTTATTCCGACGCTTTTACACAAGAATAAGATTCCACGAGCAAACAGTCTTTGTTCTTTGACTCTTTGTCCTTCAATCGATCTAACTCAACAGTTTATGGGTAAACGTCAAAAATAAATTATGAGAAACTACTCTAAAAACTAAATTCGAAATTCGGTCATGAAAAATTACCATAAATCAAAGAACCAATCAGTGGATAATATAGCTACTTTTTGCACGGTCATTTTGGCGTTGGTTTCACTCAAATCGGAGTTACGGTGAAGAAGAACGATACAAAATAAGGAATTTTATAAACGGAGAAGTCGGGTATTTTAGAGAGAAATTGGGATGGTTAAAAATATGAGGAAGTATGTTTATTTGACTACCTAAATGAATAAAACAACATACTGAAATTTGGACGAGAACGGAGAAAATTTTCTGAAACAATTATCGATCACCAGTATCAATTTTCTTCTATTTTTCCTCCAATTCCTCCATGGAAGCTGCTGCCGTGCCCATACCTTTCTCTTCCTCTGTTTGTTTTTTTATTCTTTAATTAGGTTTTACTTGGGCTTAACCCATGAATTTCATTTTACTCTTTTTATTATTATTATTATTATTATTATTATTATTTTTTTAATAAAACCAACAACTACTAAAGTTATTCTTTTAACACAATTTAATTACTAATATTTCAAAACTACTACTTTATAAAATAAAATAATTAATCTTTTAAAATACATTAGTAACCAAAACTCTTATATCTAAAATTATCACTATAATAATATTTATTTTTTAAAACACTCAAATTAAAATATTACCATCATTTGAGAATAGTCGACATTATAAAATAAATAAATATAATATCAAAACTTTATATTAATTACTAAATCATAACAAATATATATAAAATCACCATGTCATAACAAGTATATAAAAATAAAGGAAATCAAACACAATATCACTACTATTCTGAGATAATTATTTATAAAATAAATAAACTAAAAATAGAAAATAGTTATAAATAATTGAAATATAACTACGTGCATACTTAATATCAGTCAAACGCACAAAAAAATATTACATTAATTTGGTACAAGTATATACACGTAAAATTTTCTAAAATCTTATTCTTTAAAATATTACACTAAAATACTATTTAGAAAAATATATAAAATATAATATTTGTTATTTAGATTACTCATGTAGTCAATATGTATAATAGTAGCACATCATCTAAAGCACCCGTATAACGAAAACTAATCACGAAATTTATAACATGTATTCTAAAATAATTTTAACACCAAATTAATTATTTAAAATCATATTTCATTATTAAAATAGTTTATTATAAAATTTGGGGTGTTACAATTCTCTCCTCGTTAAAGAAATTTCGTCCTCGAAATTTGTGGTGAGTGAACTTATATCTAACTTACCACCCTCAAGATTCAAACTTAGTCTATAAACATATTTAAGACATTCACTATTCAAAGCATGTTAAAATTCAATTAGCTTAGTATGATAGGCTAACATGACACAACAAGTTAATTAAACACATCACATTCAACAGCTCAAATATGAAAGAAATATTATGATTAATCATTATCATTTATAGATAAAACTAAGCATGTGAATCTAGTCAACAACACTTACTACATTCAGTTGAATCAAATAACACATATCCCAAATACGTTTTCGAGTTCAACTAACTTCTCAAACAATACTCCACTAGTTTCAATCTCTTAAAAGAATGTTTAAATCATAACAACAATTACTCTACATATTTCATAAAAATTAGGCATATAAATAAACATTTAACATATTTTACGCCTTCAAGAATTACAAATAGAAATGCATATAACAACTGAATGACATACAGTCACTTTATTTTTATATTTTTATTTTTTATTTTTAGAAACAAATGTGTATAATCATAGTGGAATAAGACAAATATTTTCACATATAGTTTCAAACACACTCAAAGTCTAAATTAGTTTCAAAGTCTTATACACAAGATTCATTTATAGAACTCATACCATAGTTCTAGGTCCTTACCAAATGAGACAATATAGAACAAATAATAAGATACTAACACAATGCGCTTATTTATTTCTAGCAAATTTACTTAGAAGGTCAAACCTATTTAATTAAATATTTAATTTATGTACGCACCTCCATACCAATTCACGTCACATGAAACAGTTGTTAGCATTTGACATTGATGTCACATATGACTTATAATGACTCAAAATTACGTAAGAGATGAATATGGTTTTTAACTATTTCAAAAATAGAATTAACAAGTATTTTTAACAATAATAACAATGGGTTATTGTTGCCTCTTTTATCGACGATGAGTCATCGGGGTAGCTAGTCCCTCCTACTCATGTAGTCAACTACTTAAGGTAACTATATTCAAAGTCAGACATGGATAATTAAAAATATTTTTAACGTGGTTTAGGAGTGTGAAGGCGGCACCACAACTCCTACTCCTTACTTCAAGTTAAAAACTCACTTAATTACACATTCACAATAATTTATTTGTAATTTACAACTAGTTACAACAACAAAAGAAATGACACTTACATCAATATATAATCATTAATCCGATTGAAGAAATATAAAACTATTTCACTTTTAGATGCTCTCGACTATTCTAACTCTATACACTAATTCCCAACAATTAGAACACTTGAAACACAAACAATTTAATATTTACATAATAACATACACATTCACATGGTTAATCCAAAAATTAGCACCAAGATTTTACGTTCATCTCATAACTCAAAAGATGATTCAAACACATGTAACATACTCTCATAGAAGGCTAACTGCTCCAAATTGATCACGCTCAAATTTTCTTTTGAATTAATCATCACTTCAAAGTTACAACAAACTAAAACATAGATTTCCAAGTAGCAAATAAAATAAATAATTATTTACTAGAAGACACAAAACGCTACCAAACCAAATTGAATCAAGTAGTACATAAACCATTTTAAAGGTTACACATCATTCTAAAAATTGATTTTTAGACTTAAATTATTATAAAATGTATCACTAATCATTTAGCACAAAAAAAAAATCATTGGGAATTCAAAACTTTTCCTTAAATCACTTTTCAATAATTCACGTCTAAATAAAAACAACTAAAATAAATCACATTTCTAAATACAATTAAAAATAAAATAAATCACATGTATTTTTAAAATCTATAAGATTTCTAAAATCACTCGTACTCAAAAACACATTTCTAAATAATTAATCATTATAAAAATTATTATTTTCAACTTATATTTTGAAAGAAGATTTAAATCATATATATAGATAGATAAAAAGTTTTCTAATAAATTAACACTTCCAAGATAGTTCCAATTTATTTTCTTATTTTCTCAAAATTTACAAAAAAATAAAATTGTATATTTATATACATTAAAGTAGTACACATGACAAAAAGCATAAGGCATACTTGGTTATGATAATGAATTACACTAATTGACAAATCTACAAAATAACAGTCTCCTCTCACACCAACTACTCAACATGTCTATAGATAGATCCTCAGTTTCAATCAAGGCACAAAATTGATCTAAAGCATAACACACCATCAATTTTAAAGATTTTTGAAGGCATAGTCTAATCTTAAAAATTGGGTCTCTAATATTTTTTTTTTGTTGCAATTTTATAGTTAAAAAAATGGTAAAATAAATTTTAGTCTCTGGACACATAATCTACATGATATACTCTACACATACCAATCCACATGATACATACCATTTTGTTAGGTTAATTCATGTAACAAGAAAAGATGTACAAACAACATGTCACTTTCTCATATTAAACTCAAATATACATTTCAACAATGATAACACAATAACTATAATTCTAC
>JBBPBQ010020321.1:17409153-17422251 GCA_037974755.1 Cicer yamashitae | reverse complement strand
AAAAAAAAAAAAAATTCTACTCATAAAATACATCGATTATAGAATCTAAAATTTAGATAATTTTTCAAAAAGAGTTTGACTATTGAGATAATTCTTTTAAAAACTTTGTTTTTCTTCTCTTTCTTAATTAGTAGAAACTTTATCATCTGACCCCCTTTCTTTTTAATTAGTACTATTATATAGCACTAATGAGTTCTTAAAATCTAAAACTCTAACGTCAAGTTAAACTCTAATGAGTTCATAATATCATAATCAATAAATCAATAATTTTCAACAAATATCTCAACACGCTCACATTTCAATATTCACACCATCCCCTAACCAACCTAACAACAACTCTTTTTAATTTTCTTAAAAACAAGACATAATAAAACATGCTGTAAATTTTAAGCTATTTTAAACATTAAATAAAATCAGTAGTATAGAATTATTGTTATTTTATAAATCAACAACAATTCAACTCAATTTAATTTCTTTAAAATAATCAAGAGTAATTCAAATAAAAGTTGTTTTCATCTTACAAAATAAGTAATTTTTAACTCCTTCTATATGTCATTTTAAAAAAACTCTAAGTTCTACCAACCTCTAATATTCAAGAATTACTATTGCTAATAATATGAATTTCATACTATTTAAAATCATGACGATCATTCCAAATTATTTTCAAAATCAATATCAAAACTCTACTCATATATATACAACCATCAACACTATCAATTGATTTAAAGTTAGCATTCATAATTTAAAATTGATTCTTTTCTTCAGGCAAGCCAACACAAAATAAAAATAAGAATTTTTCTAGTCAAAATTAAAACTGTAAACATAAGAGACATAATTCCTATCTAACTCAAAGTTTAGAACGAAACATTTTTTTTTCTCTCTAAATTGAGTTTCAACAAAAATAATAATAATTTGTACCTAGTAAAAGTCAATACTTGATGTTTTAAACATATAATTCATATATAAATCAATGTTTCAATCAATTAGTTATTAGATCAAACACTTTAAACAGGTTCATATCAAGACTAAATATTTTAAATTGATTAAGGGTGAAAATGGAACTTTAAAACAAATAATTAGTGAGGTATGACATTTGATAACTAGGTTACGTGAATGAGATTAATAACTTGAAACATCCAGGTGGTCAATCAAAATTATTATTTCCAACTATTCACATAAAACAAAAGTGCCAAAATCATAGTTCGGTAGACAAGAAACAAGCAACAAGATCATTCAATAAGTAACCAACAAAATCTTGTCAACAATTAAAATTAACTCAAATCTTAACAAGTAATATCATGGTTTATTTACTCACTTAGGTAGGAACTTAGAATCCATAACACTCAGGGTAAGCAAATAAAAAATAGTTAATTAGTAACTTCCAAAATATGTATAATTATACAAAAGCATATAACACTTAACACAATAATTTAACAGGAAAAACATGATAGTGAAAATAATTATTACACAAGAAAACACAATTGACACGACTGACATTCGACTAACACTGAATCGACATTCGACCCACTCGGTCTGATTGGACAGACCTGCTCTGATACCACTAATGTGACACCGTAAACCCAAAATAACTTTTATAATAATTTATACTAAATTATTTGAAGAAAACTCGCGGCGAATGAATAAAATATGTTCAAGAAAATAAAAACTTTTATATCTATTTTAGGATATCACGTTTCTCTAAATACATATGTAACAATTCAACTTTGTTCCTCAATTAAAATTCAATGAACTTGATTTAACTAGAATTTCTTGATTTAATTCCCAAGACTTACTCATACTAAGGTTTTCATATAAAAAAGTCATTTGTGATTACATAAGTAAAATACACATTACAACTCTTAATTCCTGGTATCACCTATCAGAGCGGGGTTCCTCCCAAACTTGAACTTCAACTCTTAATTATAATTCTGAAGTACTTTATTAGGAGGCCAAATACTATGCCACCACGCAAGTGGACGGACAATTCAATTTGGCCATGTCCTCATAGATCCCCTCAACTCAACCCGAGACACATATACGCGACAGTCGAGGTAAACGTGTGTTGCATGGTGGCTCCCAACATTTGGAGTGCTACCTCCAAGTCACCTAGGAGTTCCCCACCCGAATACCTCCAAGATCTAACAATCTTGCCCTAAGGCTCAACAGCAGACCGCCACGATCAGGCTCATTCAGTTGTACTTCCCCAGAATCGCTAGGCTTGTCAGGCCCTACCTATATGATGACCAAATAATCTCCACTTCAAAAATTATCAACATGTATTTTCTCCCCTCGTTGGCCTAGGTTACTCACTCCATTAAGAGAACCGTCATTGGCACAGGTCGAATTCATCACTATTCAACAAAACAAATATTCATTTCGTGATATTCATCAAGGTGGTAACATCGTAAGTCAACAAGTAATCATCAATGCATATTTTCATAGTCATATATTACATTCAAAATTTATCATCATAATACACAAACTCCAACAATATATGATTTTCACTCAGATAATAATACTAAATCATTCACACACACCACTTCAATTGAAATGCAAATAATAACAATTCATCACATTTTATATCATATAACAATATCAAGGTAGATATAAACAAAACACGGAATACGTCAAATACACAATTCTACAATAATTCAACTACCACACAATCTTCAAAATTTAAATCAAACAACACCCTATAAAAGTTTATAACTCGTATTTTAACCTCACCAAATTCAAGTTTTCTCATTAGTCAATTATTACTCAAAGGACTTCAGTCGTACGTAGCGAGCCCCGAATGAATTATGGGAAATACGGTTTTCCCGTTCATCTCAGTTAATTTACACTCATGAATTCGAACTCTCTCTCACCCCATACCTTATTTTGACGCTTTATCAAACCCAGGAATCAATGGGAGTTTTCAACAGCAACTGCACAACGTACAACGAACAAATTCGAATAGACGGTGAGTTCACAAAACCACCGAGACACGACTGATAAATTATGCAGAGCATAAAAATCAATGTCAAATAATTAATAATAATTTGAGGAGTCAAAATGACAAGAAAAAACCGCAAGTTGTTTTGTAATACAGGTCATGATTATGATTCCTTGGATTTAATACCAACTAAAATGAAGACGATGCTCTTAATGTTTTGTCATAATCTCTCATGCATGATTGAAGTGAAGATCAAGAACTAAATTAATAGTCAATGAATGTGAGGATTAGAGATTGGGAGATGACTATTGGATGGTATAGATCGCCGTTTCTATGAGAAAAGGAAAACATTTTAACTTTTTGTGAACCCTAGAAATAGCCCAATAGAAACCGATAGAAAAAGTGAGATGCATCACAAAACAAGGGATGTGTGGTTGTAGAAACCGGAGGTACAGCTCAAGTGAAGTCTATAAAACCAAATAAATAATTTTTTATTTTAAAGTATTTTAAATAACCACAACTCTTTCTCAACATTTCTTAAAATAAAGTTTTATCTACAAAATATTAGTAATACTTTCAGACTAATATTTTACCAACTAAAATAATTAACATTTTAAAAACATATTAGTAGTTAAAACTATCGCACTCATATTACCGCCACAATTTTTTTTTTTAAATACTATTTTTCAAAATAGTCACATTAACACTACTATTTTTGGAGAATGGTTATAATGGCAAAATAAATAAGTATGATGTCAATACTTTATATTAATTACTAAATTACAAAAAAAATGTATAAAAGTCACTATGTCATAGCATGTATATAAAATTAAAGGAAATTAATCATATTTATTTATCAACATAAATTTTAAAACACCACTAGTACTAAATTAATCATTTAAAATCCTATTTAATTAATTAAATAAAATATTTATAAAATTTAGGGTGTCACATGAGTAGTTGGTTCATCTTATCCTTGCGGGGATTTTCGCGTCGTGCTGATCTGTGAGAGATTGCACTCTTGTAAGTCATGCTGATTTGTGAGCGATTGCACGCATAGAAAATCGTGCTGGTCTGTGAGAGGCTGTACGATAGTAAATCGTGCTGATCTGTGAGAGATTGCACTCTGGTAAGTCGTGTTGATCTGTGAGCGATTGCATGCATAGAAAATTATGCTGATCTATGAGAGATTGCACTCTAGTTGTGCTGATCTGTGAGCGATTGCACTCTAGAAAAATAGTGTAAAGCCTGTTAGAGGCTACACTTTAGTAGATCGTGCTGGTTTGTGAGCGACCGCACCTTGTTAATTAGTTCATCGGTTTGTGAGAGGCGGTACAATTATGATCTACGCCCATCGAGGAGGGTTTTGGTGATATTCCGGAATCATGTGCATTGGCATATATGCATTGCATTAGGGTGCTTGGCTCGCAAGTTATGTTTGATATTCTATGGTGGTGTATACATATTTGATGTTGGTATTTGATTGATTTGGTGTTAAAGGTGTTAGAATGATATTGAAATGTTTCAAACTGAAAATCTGCCATTTTTACAGCTGTATTCAAATACAACAAGGTTGTAGTCGAATACAGATGAGTTGTTTTTGCCTCTGACTTGCGTATTCGCAAGTGTATTCGACTACGAGGAGGGTGTAGTCGAATACAAATCACAAAGTTTTGCCACTGACTTCGCCATTGTATTCGAATACAAGAGGGTTGTATTTGAATACAAAATCTGCAGGATATTTCACTATTTTCACATTTGTAAAAATCTGCCATTTTTACAGCTGTATTCAAATACAACAAGGTTGTAGTCGAATACAGATGAGTTGTTTTTGCCTCTGACTTGCGTATTCGCAAGTGTATTCGACTACGAGGAGGGTGTAGTCGAATTCAAATCACAAAGTTTTGCCATTGACTTCGCAATTGTATTCGAATACAAGGGGTTGTATTTGAATACAAAGTCTGCAGGATATTTCACTGTTTTCACATCTGTATTCGACTATATGGAGGCTGTAGTCGAATACAGTTGTGCTATTTGTGCTGTTTTGCTATTTTTTTGTTGTTTTCACATCTGTATTTGAATACAGATATGCTGTATTCGAATACAAAAGTGCAGTTTTGTCCGAAACTTCATTTTTCAATCTTGTTTATGCATGTTTAGCATATGCAAACCCTTTCTAGATGCATGCTAAGTTGAAAGGTGATTTTGTGCATTTAAAATTTAAATGCTATGTGGTATTTGTTAATTTCGGTTGGTGACCCTTTACAATTTTGTGGAAATCTGGGCTTTGCCCTCAGATGAGAAACAGAGTCGATCTAAAGCGTGGCACAGCGACGGGTTGGTTGTGTAACCGAAAGTAGTGGGGCTTGTTGCCGCTCGTGGATTCTCAGTACCCAATCACCCTCAGTTAGATTAATGATCAACTTAGGGTTCTATTTAAGAATTTTATTTATTTATTTCCCTTTCTTATTTCAAGGTTGTTGTTGTAAAAAAAAAAGGGAACTCATGTATTAGAAACAAACTAATTTAGCCGGTGTATTTTATATTTGGATACTTTGGATTTTCGTTCCAAAAACTATTTCCGCTGTTGTAATAAATTATGACTTTGTCGTTTGTGTTACGACTTAAAATATTTTATCCAAAAGTATTTATTCATTTATTTACTTATTTATTTATGGATTTGAATTTGTTTTAAAAAAAAATACACTCGAGCTGTTAAAAATCGGGGTGTTACAATTGTGGTATCATAGCTTTGGTTTAAATTTCTTTGGGGCTGTGATTTGGGTGTCCTAAGCTGATCAAGAGTCGAGGTTATGGGTGTCAAGGACCTGGAGTCCACGTGTACTTTGTGTTTTGTTGTCTTGGATCACGCATGATGTGCTTAAATAGTTTATTGTTTCTTATACGAAACAGCGTGCCTTTGTAGCACTTTAGTTGGAAGAGTAGTTAAAACATATAACATTAGTCGACTTTGGTCGACGAGTGTCTCTGAATTCCTTAAACGTACCGGTCTCGGAAAGACAGAGTTGAAGCAAATCATGACGGCAAGGAATTTATGAAGTGGTTCCAAGGATGCATATCATCAGTTGATTTTCTTCAACTGATCGCTATTCGGGGATGCGATCATCAGTTGATTTTCAAAAGTAGGGCATTTTGATATTTTTTTTTCAAGGTGTGGTAGTTTGGTACAAAATTTTTTTTTAAAAAAAGAGATATTTAAATAAAATTCTGAGAAAAAACATAGTTGGAGAGATCCTTATGAATAATGCATGTTAAACAAGATTAAACTGTCGCTCATTGAAATGTATCCATTTTACCTAAAAAGGATAACAACAAACACTTTTCACACAAGGCCAACACAGAAGGGTGAAATGGATCAATCTGCCTATAACAATATTTTTCCCCCCTACTAAAATAGAAATGAATGTTCAAGACCACTTAATCCCAAACTAGGTCTCTTCAATAAGACTTTTGCAGGCCAACATTTCAATAACTCTTCTTTTCCTAATTTCTAGTGATTGATGAAACCAATCATAGAAACATAGTGTATCATGTAACACATAATTTATTGTAGAATTGTAACACTCTAATTTATTGTTATACCTTAATTTATTATTATTATTATTATTATTATTATTATTATTATCATCATTATTATTATTATTATTATAAATTAGTGATATTTTCTTATTCATGTGTTTCTTGTGGTGTAATAATTTTTTACGTGATTGTCTTTTTTGTTTGTCTTTATAGTTATTTAAATTTAAATCAGTTATCATTGTTATTAAACTTATTTATTTTATTTAAAAATAATAATAATAATAATAATAATAATAATAATAATAATAATAATAATAATAATAATAAACTATGGGCTAAGTGGATACGGGAATAAGCCTGATAACCAAAACCTATTACTACTAATATATGTATAAATACAACTGAAAGAGGTATGCTTGCCGTTCATGTTGTCCCCTAAACTGCCGTACTCCATATATCTCACCTATTCCCAGGAAAAGAAAAGAACAACACCGAACCTTGCAATTGGTAAAATTAACACAAGGCTTCAATATTCGAAAGAAATACACGAATACCACATCAGTACCGATTTTGTGTTCAATAAGGTGAGTGTATTTCATAGTTACGAATCATATTATCTGTATTGTTAAAAATTGGTCATTATATTTCTTTGTTTTAGTTAAGTTTTAAATTTTTTTTGAATTTTATGTCGATTAAATTGATGAATTATCTTTGAAATTAACATGTACCATAAAGACTTATTTTTGTTTTTTTTGTTTGGGACTATCACGTTTTACATTAGCCTTCATCATATAACTTTTATTTCTTATTTTCTTACTACACACTCACCACTTTTTATGTGTGTAAAACCCCTACTGAATTTAAGCAATATTTCATTATTTTAATCAATATAACAATAAACTTATTGCTATTTCAATTGTTAATAACATTCAAATTATAACGATTAAATTGAAATGTCCGATAAGTAAGCAATTAGTGTCGAATAACGGAACTACGATTTATGCTAATTACCATGTGAATAATTGCCTATAAAAAACAAAATTAAACAACATACATCAAGTCTTTTTTTTAGTGTATCCCCTCTCCTATTTTAAGGTAAACATCATCTACCCTATTTATATATCTTGAAATGCACTGCAACTTAAATCTTGTTTTATAGCATAGAGTATAATTTGGCTTCACATGTAAAGGGTTTGGTTTATTTTAATTATAATATAAAATGGAGTTAACTAAATTACTTGTGTTCATGTGATATATATATATATATATATATATACCTAATTATAATTTTGTGTGTTAAATTTTGTGTTTAATATTTCATTTTGATTTGGCAAATTTTATTTTATCTCAAAAATTTTAGTCCGTTTAATAAAAGAAATTGATTTGGCAAATTGTTGTGGCCTTAGCGATTATTATGTCTAGTGAAAGCTTCAATTGAGGTATGGGGTGAGAGGAGGTTCGACGTTATGAGTATAAAATAACGTGGGATGAACGGGAATACCATTATTCCCAGATGTTCATCCGGGGCTTACTACGTACGGTTGAGCCCTATCGAGTAATAATAATTAATTAATAAAATATGAACGGTAATAGTGAGGACTAAAATATAATTTAGCAAACTATAGAATTGCCGTGGATCTATTTATATCAAGATTGCATGTTGTCTGATTTTATGAAATGTTGTGTTGATTGTTACTGTATGAATGATATGTACTAGAGTGTTGTTGCTACTTGACTGAAATTTTGATATTATTTGAATGTGCCACCTGTTTGATTTTTTTATTGCTATTGATAAGATTGGATTGTGTATTGTGAGTAGTGTAAACCAAATATTGGGATTGTGTTATGATTGACTGATATACAAATATTGTTCTAGAGTTTCATATTAATAACATAAAACGTCAAAATGCCTATAAATTTGACAAAATTAAAAAGACTAGAATACTCATATTAATAACATAAAACGTCAAAATGCCTATAAATTTGACAAAATTAAAGCGACTAGAATAGTCATACAGAAACAGTGGCCGCAACTCGGATATATCGAGTTATATGTCACGTTTGAGGATGGTAATCCATTATACGATGTTGGTCAACCATCATCCTCAACCACACCTCACCCTGAATACCATTTTCAAACACAAAACACTTAAAGTGAAGGTGATCATTGCACATATTCGGAAACGATACAACTACACAATCACCTATAGAAAGACATGGATTGCAAAGAAAAAAGCTATCGAAACGATTTATGGAAACCGGGAAAATTCTTACAATGACCTTCCAAGGTGGGTGTTGGCTATGCAAAAATTTCTTCTAGGAACTATTGTGGAAATGGAAGTATCACTTGCATATTTTGATAATACTCTGTTACATGGGTCAAAAGTTTTCAAACGACTATTTTGGGCTTTCCTTCCGTGCATATCTGAGTTTAAATTATGTAAACCATTTGTCTCAGTAGATGGAACTTGGTTGTACGACAAGTACAAGGGGACTCTTTTGCTTGCTATTGCACAAGATGGAAACAAAAATACAATTCCCATTGCTTATGCACTTGTGGAAGGTGAGACAGGGGTGCTTGGAGCTTCTTTTTGAAAAATCTAAGAAGATATGTAACACCTCAAGTCGACATTTGTTTGATTTCAGATAGATACGAATCTATTAAAAGTGCTTATAATAATTCAAATAATGGTTGGCATGATCCTCTGTCAACACATGTGTACTGCATCTGACACATTGCACAAAATTTCATGAGAGAGTTCAAGGACAAGGAACTTCAAAGAAAACTTGTTTGTATAGGTAATGATCTAATTCTTGTTAGTATATCTCTACTTATCACTTTATCATATTTGATAATTTTTACATCATTTATAACAGGATATACATTAAATGAGCCATCATTCAAATATTACCACAATGAAATCAGGATGGCAAATCCAGAGGCTTTAAGAGGGATCAATAATATCCCCCCAGAACAATGGACAATGGCTTATTCTCAAGGTCGACGATGGGGACACATCACAACAAACATTTCAGAGTCAATCAACGCAGTGCTCAAGGGTACACGCAATCTCCCAATCACTGCTTTGGTACAATCAACATACTATAGATTGGGAGTTTTATATGCAGAAAGGGGACAACAACATCAGACATCATTAGCTTCTAGTCGAGTATACACAGACGATTGCATGGACAAGATTAAATATGAAATTGGTAAATCTAATACTCACCAAGTCATGCAATTCGACCGAAACCATTATTCTTTCATGGTGCATGAAACAGTAAACCCAAGAGAGGTGCGACCAATTGGTCATTTTGAAGTCAACCTTCAAAGAAAATGGTGTGATTGTGGAAAATTTCAAGCTATACACGTTCCTTGTTCACATGTCATAGCCGCATGTTCTTACGCTCGTCAAAACTATCTAGTCAATCTATACTTTACCTTCTTCATCTAATTTGTTTCTGAACACCCAGCGTGTGCCAATGATTGTTTGATCTTGAGGATTTGGTACCAAAGTCCAAACTTCATTTTTATCGAACTGCTGAAGTTCTTCCTTCATGGCTTCAATCCAAGATTGATCAATTATGGCTTCTTTAATTGATTTTGGTTCAACTTGAGAAATCATTGCCATGTTGTTTTCATCATTCTTGAATGACCTTCTGGTTCGAATTCCATCTGCTGTATCCCCATGGATTTGAGTTTGAGGATGATCTCCTATTGTTCTCCAGCTTTTAGGTGGAGAATGATACAGAGATTGTTTATCAATCTCCGTTTCCTGCACATCAGTTTTTTGCTGTATGTCTGGCAGCTCTTCGTCCTCTTTTGTTTTTTCCAGTACTAAGTCATCAAACTCATCAAATAAAATATGCATGCTGATTTCAACAACTTTAGTTCTTAGATTAAAAACCCTATAACCTTTAGGGCCCGTTTGATGGACACGATAACGAGACAGATATGATACACGTATCCTATCCCTTTCCTAATTCTTTATTTGATGCAACCATCGGATATGATATGCAATCAAATTTTTTAAATAATCAGGCTGCAGCCGCATTATCTTATCCTTAATTTGAGTTGGGTTAAAATAATGCGTTCTCAACCGGATATCATTGTTCGCTTTTCTCTCTTCCTCTAGCCTGAACGAGTCGTGTTCGAGTCTCCCCTGTGGCACTCTTCCATTTTTTATTTATTTTTTTTCATATTTACCCTAATTTATGATTGGTGACCTTAGATTGATTTCCTATGTTTTTGGTTGTTTTCTTATTTATTTTATTCTATAACAATATAAAAAATTGATGAAAAATAATAATTATTTTCTTTTCGAGATAATGTTATGATAGTAAGAGCTTGTTTGATTGTGTTTTACTTTTTAATTTTTGAAAACTATTTTATAAATAAATTTTAAAAAATTGTTTTTAAAAAGAAAATTTTAAAAAAATTATTTGCTAACTTTAATTTTTAAAACAGTATTTGACTAGAGAATTAAAAAAACTGAAAAATAAAAAGTAAAACACCATTTATCTGTTTTTCATTTTTAGTTTTAAAAAGTATAATATTAAAAATAGTTTTACAAAATAGTTTTTAAAAACAAGTAATCCAAACAAATTGTTTAGTTTTTAAATTTTAAAATACTAAAATAGAGTTTTCGGGATTTGAATCAAACAAACTCTAAGTCATTCTTCAATTGTGATAGATAGAGAAATCACAATTTTTTCAAGTATATAAAATTACTTCATAAATTATTTACATTTTTATGATAGTGAGTCATTATTCAATTGTGATAGATAGAGAAATCACAATTTGTATGATAGTGAATCATTTTTCAATTGTGATGGATAGAGAAATCACATTTTTTTCAAGTATATAAAATTACTTCATAAATTATTTACATTTTTTAGCATTTTTGTTTATTTATAAAAAATTATATGAATGTTATTTTGAAAGAAAAAAAATTAAATAGATTATAAGGACAAATTCGTCATTTTATCAAAATATAAATCATATCATCTTGTTATCCGTTATGTATCAAACACTGAATAGGATAAACTAATTTTATCAAGTTTGTTATCATGTGCACATCAAACACATGACATGATAACTCTTTATCCTACTCATATCCTATCCTGTTTCTATCCTGCTTCTTATCCTATCCTGTGTCTATCCTATCAGGTCCATCAAACGGGCCCTTGGAGTCGGTTGAATACCCCAAAAAGATAGCTTTGTCTGATTTTGAATCAAATTTTCCAAGAACATCTTTGTTGTTTAGAATATAACAGTAACACCCAGATATATGGAAGTAAGAAATGTTTGGTTTTCTGTTTTTCCAGATTTCATATGGAGTTTTGTTTATGATTTTTCTAATGGATACACGATTTAAAATATAGCATGATGTATTGACTGCTTCAGCCAAAAAATACTTTTCAACATTAGATTCTTCCAAGATTGTTCTTGCAATTTCTTGTAAGGTTCTATTTTTTCTTTCAACAACTCCATTTTGTTGAGGACTTCTTGCACAAGACAAATTGTGAGAAATGCCAAGTTCTTCAAGAAAGTTTTTGAAAGGGGCATTTATGAATTCTCCTCCATGATCACTTCTTATAGAAATAATGCTGGATTCTTTTTCATTTTGTACCTTTTTACAAAAGATTTTAAAAGCTTCAAAAGCATCATCTTTTTGTTTTAAAAATAGTACCCAAGTGTATCGAGAGAAATCATCAACAATAACAAAACCATATTTCATTCCTCCTAAACTGGTTGTTTTGACAGGACCAAATAAGTCTATGTGAAGTAATTCAAGAGTTCTGTTTGTGGAAATAAATTCTTTTGAGTGAAAGCTGCTTTTAACCTGCTTTCCCTTGACACATGCTTCACATATTTTGTCTTTTTCAAAATTTAGTTTTGGTAAACCTCTGACAAGTTCTAATTTTGAAATTTTAGAAATGGTTTTCATGCTGGCATGCCTTGCCCTTTTATGCCAGATCCATTTATCTTTTTCAAAAGATATGAAGCAGGATTCATCAGGCAATTCTTCAAGATATAATACATAAAGATTTTTCTTTCTGGTTCCAGAAAACAGTTTTTCACCAGATTTTGTTTTTATGATTACACATAGGTTGGGTTTGAAAATAACTTCGCAGCCATTGTCACAAAGTTGACTTATGCTTAAGAGATTATGTTTCATACCTTGAACATATTGAACATCAGTTATTTGAGTAGAGTTTTTCTTACCAATTGTCCCTTTACCTTTGATTCGAGCTTGATTGTTATTTCCAAAAGTGACAGACCCTCCATCTTTCTTGTCGAAGGACATGAAGCAATTTTTATCACCTGTCATATGTCTTGAACATCCATTGTCCAAGAACCATGGCTTTTTCTTGACACCTTGAGAACCAACCTGCAGTTTTTGTTTCATTAACTTTTGGTATCCATTTTGTCTTGGGTCCTTGTGGATTAGTTCTAAATTTTGATTTTCTGTTAATATGACATGTAGATTTAGAGTGTCCAATCTTAGAACATGAGGAACATTTGATCATTTGTTTTTGAAAAGATTTTTTAACTGGTTTTGACAGATTTTCAGAACTTTCTCCGTTTTCTTTTTTAGCTGGAGAACGTTCTTGTTTTT
>JBBPBQ010020321.1:17366109-17408922 GCA_037974755.1 Cicer yamashitae | reverse complement strand
TTTTTTTTTTTTTTGAGGAAAACCTGTTTTTGTTCCAGATTGTTCTCTTCTTGGTTTGTTCTTGATTTTCTCATCTCTTTTCTTAAAATAACATGCAAATTCAAGATGTCCAATTTTGCTGCAATATGAACATTTGATCTTGCATTTATTCTCTCTTCTTTCTGGAATAAAAAAGTTTTCATACATTTTGGTTTTCTAAGTTTGATTAAAACCAAGACCAGCTTTATCAAATATTCCAACTTGAGAACCCATGATATTTTGAAATGTTTCAGTAGCGTTAATGAAGTTTAATAGGTCATTTTTAAAAAAGTTGAACTTCAACTTTAAGGAGAACGTTCTCCTTTTGAAATGCAGAATGTTCTTGACTTTCTTGATTTTCAGTGTGAACGTTTTTGGTCTGAGATTCTTTCAGATTTTGAATGATTTTCTTTAGCTTATCATTCAGAGCCTGAGTTTTTTCTTTCTCTTCCTTTTCTTTATAAAATTTATCTTTTAAAGAACTACACTTTTGAATGAGTAAGTTTGAATCATTTAATAAGTTGTCAAATTCTTTTTCCATTTGTTCACATAAAATGCAGGATTCAGAATTTGTTACCTCATTTTCTTCAGTGTTTGCAATTAAGCATATGTTAGCTTCTTCATCTTCTTCTTCATCAGATTCATCTGAGTTATCCCATGTGGCCATCATTGATTTCTTTTTGAAAGGAAATCTGTTTGGTGTTCTTTTGTTCAGAGGACATTCAGATTTGTAATGTCCCAACTTATTACATCCAAAACATGTAATTTGGCTTTTGTCTAATTCTGTTTTCGGATTTTCTTTTTTGTTTGGGAATCCCTTCTTGATTTGGTCTCTTCTTCTCATCATTCTTTGAATTCTTCTAGTGAGGAGAGCAATTTCTTCATCAGCATCTTCTTGACCTTTTTCTTCTGCTTCTTCCTCTGTTTGGTCAGGCATGCTTTCTTGAGATGCTTTTAATGCTATTGCTTTTCTTTTCTTGACAGGTTTATCTTCTTGTAATAATACCTCATGCGCCCTTAAGGATCCAATTAGCTCTTCTAGTTCCAGTACTTCAAGATTCTTGGCTTGGCTTATAGCTGTTACCATTGGTCTCCATATGATTGGAAGACATCTCATAATCTTTCTTACTCTGTCTTGTATTGAGTAAGCCTTTCCCAAGGATCGCATTTCATTTACTATAGTGGTGAACCTCGAATACATTTCATCAATGGTTTCTCCTTCATTCATTTCGAACAGCTCAAATTTTCTTATGTCGATGTCTATTCTTGTTTCTTTGATATGGTTTGTTCCTTCATGATGAATTTGCAATGTATCCTAGATTTCTTTAGCAGTTGTGCATTCATCGACTCTTTCGCTTTCTTCCCTGCTCAAAGCACACGATAAGAATAATTGAGCTTTAGAGTTTAAGAGTACCTTAGTTTTGTCTTCAGATGTCCAGTCGATTTATTCTTTTTTAGCAGAGTTTGAATCATTTTGATCAGCTCTTGGAATGAAATCTCCATCTGTAATGATGCGCCACATTCCTGTGTCTTGAGACTTTAGAAATAGCTGTATCTTGTTTTTCCAAAAATAGTAATCAGTTCCATCAAAGTATGGTGGCCTGTTTGAGGATCCTCCTTCAACAATGTATTTTGCTTTTAACATTTTTTGTTCTAGATCTTTTTCTCTAGCACTTGGTTAAAGTGTTCTTTTTAGAGACCTTGCTCTAATGCCAATTGAAGTAGCAGTGTTAAGTTACAAGGAAGGGGGTTTGAATTGTAATCTTGCTTATTTAAAATTTCCTGTTAAAAACTTAAGAAAAACAACTCAAGAATGATCTTGGTTATGAAAACAGAAACGGAGAACGTTCTTGGTTTTGAAACAGAAAACGCAGAACGTTCTTGATTAGTTAAAATCACAGTTTTTAGTTTCTTTATTTAACTTTGACAATAAAAATAACTGAATGTAAATAGAGATAACGAAGAGATACCACACAAAGATATATCCTGGTTCACCCAACGTGGGCTACGTCCAGTCCTCACAATTGTGAGATTTTCACTAAGTGTTCAAAGAACGGAGAACAATCTTCTAGTTACACTGTTAGAGATCAACCTTGATCTGTAACTACACTTCCTTTCTACCCAGAAAGGATTCAATCAAGTCACCTAACTAATCTACTAGGATTTAACAGTTAACTCTTTTCATCACACTCAAACTATAAACAATCCTTATAGTTATGAGTTTATACAATAATGATTTAAACGTGGTTGAATCTGATTATGCTCAACTCTTGTTTGAGAATAGAATCAGAATTAAAAGAACTCAGTAATATGATCTGTAGGTATGAAACGATTTCAGCCTGATTTCTTTTGTGATTGAGATATCTTCAAGAATGCAAGTGAATATGATTTTATGAGAATACTTGGCACTTGACGTTCTGATTTATGCTTGCGAATTTGCCTTCCTTTTATAGACGTTTTGAGCAATTAATTCTGGTCAGAAAGAGCTGTTGGTAGTGCTCTGTTTTCCTTCTGACAGAAGCAACGACTCTGTTGACAAAAGGCACCATTCATGTGACAGTTTTGGGCCTTGCTGTTTGGGCCGTTTTGCTTAATTTTCACACAAACTTCCTGCGTGCTTAAAGACCCATTAGGCTTCGAAAATACTTGATGATCATTGGGCTTTGATCTGGACACTTGATTCGATCCAAAATTGTTTGGAAAGGAGTGAACAATTTCTGAAGAACTGAGAAGTCTTCTTCTGCAGAAACAGAGATTGTTTTCTCAAAACGGAGAACGTTGATTAAAAGTGGAGAAAGATGATCAATCTGGTCTGATAGTCTTCTGGACAATCTGAGGACTTATAATCAATCTTGAAGTTCAGTTTTGTTCAACTTTCTTGACAGTTCCAGACTGGAGAAAGTTGCAGTCCGTTATTTGACATGCTTAGATTCATGATGATTTATCTTGGTGATTCGAGAACCGTTTTAAGTAAAAATGATTCCTATCTATTCCTTGCCATGTACTAATGAAATTGGTATAAAGAATTGAGGCAAAATTATTTTTAAAGTGTTGGAGAAAGATTGGTGAAGTGGCTGTGACAATCATTCTTGATTCTGCTGATCTTTCTCTGTTTTGAACAGTTTATGACTATTTTGTTTATTTGATCTGATTTCTTTGCTTTGCTTGGTTCCTATCTTTAATAAAAACACTCAAGAGCACAGATTAAATTAACATAACTTTTTAGAATCATAATTAATATTCTTAATTAATTTTTGTTCATTTTCATCAAAACTTAATTTGAGAGTTTGTCTTAACAATCTCCCCCTTTTTGATGATGACAAACATGTTAATTTAGATTTTAATTTTGATTCTAATTTTAATTTTGAAGAGCGTAACAGCTCTACTTCAATTGATGCAATAGATGTTTTTATTACTGTAATATAACTAATGCAATCAGTTTATTAGCGAAAAGGATATTTAATTAATAATGCAATCGCTGAATTACAAAAAGTAAGATCCTGAATTACCAAAGGTTATATTAAAATCAGAATAAAAACTAAACTTAATTCTCCCCCTTTGTCATTCAAAAAGGAAGGAGAAAAAGATCCCTATTTTGCCAAAGAAGGAGAAGATCCTTCTGATGATTGAGACTTGGACGGAATGGGAACAGGTTCAGGAGCAGGAGCGGGAGCAGGCTGAAAAGCAGGAGGAGAAGGCACACCGAGCTTGGGTGCAAGTGTATCCGTGAGCCAAGACTGTAGGTGAGTCTGTTGAGCCAAGAGAAGCTGCAGAGTTGCCATGATTTCGAAGTTGGTGGGTTCCCTAGGCGGATTCATGATTGGAGGAGGAATTGGAGCAGCACTGCTTGATGGAGCAGAGACAGCTGGGAGAGAGGCAGGTGGTGGCTGAGGATTTGATTGATTAGAGGAAGTTGCGTTACTGGAAGGATCGGAAGAAGCCAAAAATTGACTAATTCCAAAAATAGATGACATGGTTGTTTGTGGAGAAATGTACGCAGGTGACATGGCTGACACATTTTGGTGGGGAAGCAGAGTGGTCATGGGATCAAGGGGAGAGCGAAGCAGTTGTGAGACAGAGATGAAGTCAGTGGAGGAATTTGTGGATTGTTGGGGAAATGTGGAGAAAATAGGATTTGTAGGAGGAGGGCTGGGAGAACGTTCTCTGTTTTGGGGTGAATGTTCTGGAGATTTTTGAGGAGAACTGGGTTCGGAGAAGAACATTCTTGAGTATTGATGGCTTGTCTGTGTGGAGAAGGAGAATGTTGTGTGGAGTGTGGAACAGTAAGGCGCTATTTGGTAGATCGTTCGCATTTTAAAGGAGAAGGAAAAGAGGAGCTGATTGGGGATGATATTCGTGTTGAGGAACGGCTAGTGAGTGGGATGTGGTGTTGATTTTCTGGTGTGGGGGAAAGCTGCCTTGTGACATTTATTTTCATATGGGCCATATTTTTGGTGGAAAATTTTGAGATTTTGATGAGGGATTTTTCATTGGACAGAGGAATATGAAAATGATTAAAGACTTTTGTAAGAATCATACCATACGGAACAATATTCTTCTTGTAGTCTTTGTTGGCAGCAGCGATCATGTGGTGAAGTATCAAATGAGGGAGGTTGAGACGCTTACAGTTGAGAAGATGGTAGATGATGAGCGCGTCATTTTCAGAGACATACTCATGACTTCCACAGTGAGGAAGAAGAGTATGCTGGCTCATGTTGTTGAAAATTTTAGGAAGAGGGCGAAGATATGTTGAAAGGTACCTAGTAGAGTTCTCTTGAAACAATTCAGAGAGAACTACAATCTCTTTAAGATTGAGAGCTGCATACCAGGATTTACCAAAAACAGCAGGACCTTCAGTGGGAAGATCCAAGATTGAGGCCAGAATATCAGGAGTTAATCTGATCTCAATTCCCTTGATGGTGGAAATTAACAGAGATTTATTAGGAAATGTTTTGGCATGACAATAGAAGGCTCGAACAACATCTGGATAGTGGGGTTCAGAGATTTGTGAAAAGGCAGTCCAACCTATGGCATCAGTAAAATGTTGGACAACATTTCCATCAACTATGAGTTTGTCAAAAATGAAAACTCGGCCAACACCAATAGGTCTCTAAGCCCATTTGTCCTTAAATAGTTTGGTGGCAGTTGGAGGAATCAGAGGAGTGGTATTAGTTTTGGTTTTCTTGGAAGGTGGAGATGGTGGGGCAGGAGAATCAGAGTCAGAGGAAGGTTTAGAGGAAGAAGAGAAAGGAGGTTGAGGTGAAAGAGGTCTTTTGGTGGTTTGTGAAAGAGAGGGAACATGAGACGGAGAACGTTCTTCTGTAGGTGAACGTTCTTGAGTGTGAGAGGGAGAATTGTGAGGGATAGGAGAACGTTCTTGAAGGGGAGAACATTTTGGAGTAGGTGTAAGGCTTTGTTGAGTTATTGGAGTGGAAGGGATGGGAGAACGTTCACTGATAGGGGAACGTTCTTGATGTGGGGTGGGTGAAGATTCACGGGTCGGGGAACATTGGGTGGGAGATAGTGGATGGTCTGGAGAACGTTCTGGATTTTGGGTGGGAGAAGGTGCCGAGGTTGGGGAACGTTCTGGAGACGAGGAAGGAGAAGGACGGAATTTTTGCTTGGGTACAGTTGTTTTGAATCTTTGGCGAATGGGTAGGTTTTTTCTTGCCAAAAATTTGGAGGTTGGCATGGTGGTTTTTGTTTTTAGGGCACGAGTTTTAGGTTGAGTGGGTGTTGGAGAAGAGAAAAATTCAATCATTAGTCTCCGTTTCTGGTTTGGAGGAGTGGATTGAGAGGCTTCAGATGAAAAAGATGAGTTTGATGGGGTTGGCTTTGAGATGATGAAATAGGCAGGTTTAGTGATTGGGGTCCTTGAAGTCCCAATTCCTGCCAAGATTCTCATTGAGCGTCTTTTGGGTGCTGGAGGATTGACAAATTTTTATGGTGGTGCGGGTTTAGAGAAGGATGTTCGCAAGTGAGGAGGAACTTGAGCAACATTTGGAAATGGACAAGAATGAAAAGGAGGAAGAACAGAAGATACAGGTTCAGGGATGGAGGTGTTAGGGTTGGACTCAGGGGACGAAGAAAGGTAGTCAGAAAAAGAGGAGTCTGATGAGTGTCTTGGAGGAGTTGGCCTGGGTGGACGTGAAGGTGAACGATTGTAGACTGGTGAGAAGGATGATGATGGTGATGGAGTGTAAGTGCTTGCATTTTTGCGACCAGATTGCTTTGTACGAGCCATTGTTTACAACTAAGAGTGATGGAATATGAAGGTTTGAGGAAGACAAAGTGTTTCTGAAGATGAACAGGTAGTGAACTGCAACACGTTTTTGCAGTTTTTCAAGAAAGAGAAAGAGCAATGATGATTTATCCTAGGGAACTGCCATGTGTTGGGGAAGGGGACAGATTTGACGGCTTGGCAGTGAATTTTGAAAGCCTAGAGACACGCGCTTTTAATGCTAGGACATGTTTTTCCTGCGTAGGAGAAAAGATGACGACTGGGAATGAGTTTTGAAAAATGGAGAAAGATGTTTGAAAAATGGAGATTGATAAACGTTCTCCGTTTTCTGCAGAAGCAGTTTTAACTTGAATTTTCAGAATTTTTCATAATTTTCAGTTTTTCTTTGATTGAATTAAAACTTTCCACAACCAAGGGCTTTGTAAAAATATCAGCAAGCTGATTTTGAGTATCAACAAAGATTAATTCAATATCCTTTTTATTAACATGATCGCGAATAAAATGATGTTTTATTTCAATATGTTTTGAACGAGAATGCTGAATTGGATTTTTTGATAAATTGATTGCACTAGTATTATCACAGTAAATTGGAATACTAGAGTGACTTACAGAGAAGTCTTCAAGTTGATTTTTTATCCAAAGAACTATTGAGCAGCAATTTGCAGCTGATACGTACTTGGTTAACAAATCTTTAATGTATTTTTCTTGACAAATAAAAATACCATTTTCATGTTGTTTAATTTGTAAACCAAGAAAATATCTTAATTCTCCCATCATGCTCATTTCAAATTCACTTTGCATGAGTTTTGAAAAGCCATCACACATCTTTTCATTAGTTGATCCAAAGATAATATCATCAACATACACTTGTACAATTAGTAAATCATTTTTATCAATTTTCTTAAAAAGTGTAGTGTCGATTTTTCCTCTGGAAAATCCATTTTTGATTAAGAATGAACTTAACCTATCATACCAAGCTCTTGGTGCTTGTTTTAAGCCGTAGAGAGCTTTTGTAAGTTTAAAAACATGATTTGGTTTCAATTGATCTTCAAAACAAGGAGGTTGTTTTACATAAACTTGTTCATTTAAAAAGCCATTTAAGAATGCACTTTTAACATCCATTTGAAATAATTTAACAAGTTTGTGAGATGCATATGCAAGAAGTATACGAATAGCTTCTAACCTTGCAACAGGAGCGAAAGTTTGATCGTAGTCTATACCTTCTTGTTGGTTGTAACCTTGAGCAACCAATCTCGCTTTGTTTCTTATTACTTTACCTTCTTCATCTAATTTGTTTCTGAACACCCAGCGTGTGCCAATGACTGTTTGATCTTGAGGATTTGGTACCAAAGTCCAAACTTCATTTTTATCGAACTGCTGTAGTTCTTCCTTCATGGCTTCAATCCAAGATTGATCAATTATGGCTTCTTTAATTGATTTTGGTTCAACTTGAGAAATCATTGCCATGTTGTTTTCATCATTCTTGAATGACCTTCTGGTTCGAATTCCGTCTGCTGTATCCCCAAGGATTTGAGTTTGAGGATGATCTCCTATTGTTCTCCAACTTTTAGGTGGAGAATGATACGGAGATTGTTTATCAATCTCTGTTTCCTGCACATCAGTTTTTTGCTGTGTGTCTGGCAGCTCTTCGTCCTCATTTGTTTTTTCCAGTACTAAGTCATCAAACTCATCAAATAAAATATGCATGCTGATTTCAACAACTTTAGTTCTTAGATTAAAAACCCTATAACCTTTAGAGTCGGTTGAATACCCCAAAAAGATAGCTTTGTCTGATTTTGAATCAAATTTTCCAAGAACATCTTTGTTGTTTAGAATATAACAGTAACACCCAGAAATATGGAAGTAAGAAATGTTTGGTTTTATGTTTTTCCAGATTTCATATGAAGTTTTGTTTATGATTTTTCTAATGGATACACGATTTAAAATATAGCATGATGTATTGACTGCTTCAGCCCAAAAATACTTTTCAACATTAGATTCTTCCATGATTGTTCTTGCCATTTCTTGTAAGGTTCTATTTTTTCGTTCAACAACTCCATTTTGTTGAGGACTTCTTGCACAAGACAAATTGTGAGAAGTGCCAAGTTCTTCAAGAAAGTTTTTGAAAGGGGCGTTTATGAATTCTCCTCCATGATCACTTCTTATAGAAATAATGCTGGATTCTTTTTCATTTTGTACCTTTTTACAAAAGATTTTAAAAGCTTCAAAAGCATCATCTTTTTGTTTTAAAAATAGTACCCAAGTGTATCGAGAGAAATCATCAACAATAACAAAACCATATTTCATTCCTCCTAAACTGGTTGTTTTGACAGGACCAAATAAGTCTATGTGAAGTAATTCAAGAGTTCTGTTTGTGGAAATAAATTCTTTTGAGTGAAAGCTGCTTTTAACCTGCTTTCCCTTGACACATGCTTCACATATTTTGTCTTTTTCAAAATTTAGTTTTGGTAAACCTCTGACAAGTTCTAATTTTGAAATTTTAGAAATGGTTTTCATGCTGGCATGCCCTGCCCTTTTATGCCAGATCCATTTATCTTTTTCAAAAGATATGAAGCAGGATTCATCAGGCAATTCTTCAAGATATAATACATAAAGATTTTTCTTTCTGGTTCCAGAAAACAGTTTTTCACCAGATTTTGTTTTTATGATTTCACATAGGTTGGGTTTGAAAATAACTTCGCAGCCATTGTCACAAAGTTGACTTATGCTTAAGAGATTATGTTTCAGACCTTCAACATATTGAACATCAGTTATTTGAGTAGAGTTTTTCTTACCAATTGTCCCTTTACCTTTGATTCGAGCTTGATTGTTATTTCCAAAAGTGACAAACCCTCCATCTTTGTTGTCGAAGGACATGAAGCAATTTTTATCACCTGTCATATGTCTTGAACATCCACTGTCCAAGAACCATAGCTTTTTCTTGACACCTTGAGAACCAACCTGTAGTTTTTGTTTCATTAACTTTTGGTACCCATTTTGTCTTGGGTCCTTGTGGATTAGTTCTAAATTTTGATTTTCTGTTAATATGACATGTAGATTCAGAGTGTCCAATCTTAGAACATGAGGAACATTTGATCATTTGTTTTTGAAAATATTTTTTTACTAGTTTTGACAGATTTTCAGAACTTTCTCCGTTTTCTTTTTTAGCTAAAGAACGTTCTTGTTTTTTTTTAGGAAAACCTGTTTTTGTTCCAGATTGTTCTCTTCTTGGTTTGTTCTTGATTTTCTCATCTCTTTTCTTAAAATAATATGCAAATTCAAGATGTCCAATTTTGCTGCAATATGAACATTTGATCTTGCATTTATTCTCTCTTCTTTCTGGAATAAAAAAGTTTTCATACATTTTGGTTTTCTGAGTTTGATTAAAACCAAGGCCAGCTTTATCAAATATTCCAACTTGAGATCCCATGATATTTTGAAATGTTTCAGTAGCTTTAATGAAGTTTAACTGGTCATTTTTTAAAAAGTTGAACTTCAGCTTTAAGAAGAACGTTCTCCTTTTGAAATGCAGAATGTTCTTGACTTTCTTGATTTTCAGTGTGAAAGTTTTTGGTCTGAGATTCTTTCAGATTTTGAATGATTTTCTTTAGCTTATCATTCAGAGCCTGAGTTTTTTCTTTCTCTTCCTTTTCTTTATAAAATTTATCTTTTAAAGAACTACACTTTTGAATGAGTAAGTTTGAATCATTTAATAAGTTGTCAAATTCTTTTTCCATTTGTGCACATAAAATGCAGGATTCAGAATTTGTTACCTCATTTTCTTCAGTGTTTGCAATTAAGCATATGTTAGCTTCTTCATCTTCTTCTTTATCAGATTCATCTGAGTTATCCCATGTGGCCATCATTGATATCTTTTTGAAAGGAAATCTGTTTGGTGTTCTTTTTTTCAGAGGACATTCAGATTTGTAATGTCCCAGCTTATTACATCCAAAACATGTAATTTGGCTTTTGTCTAATTCTGTTTTCGGATTTTCTTTTTTGTTTGGGAATCCCTTCTTGATTTGGTCTCTTCTTCTCATCATTCTTTGAATTCTTCTAGTGAGGAGAGCAATTTCTTCATCAGCATCTTCTTGACCTTTTTCTTCTGGTTCTTCCTCTGTTTTGTCAGGCATGCTTTCTTGAGATGCTTTTAATGCTATTGTTTTTCCTTTCTTGACAGGTTTATCTTCTTGTAATAATACCTCATGTGCCCTTAAGGTTCCAATTAGCTCTTCTAGTGCCAGTACTTCAAGATTCTTGGCTTGGCTTATAGCTGTTACCATTGGTCTCCATATGACTGGAAGACATCTCATGATCTTTCTTACTCTGTCTTGTACTGAGTAAGCCTTTCCCAAGGATCGCATTTCATTTACTATAGTGGTGAACCTCGAATACATTTCATCAATGGTTTCTCCTTCATTCATTTCGAACAGCTCAAATTTTCTTATGCCGATGTCTATTCTTGTTTCATTGACATGGTTTGTTCCTTCATGATGAATTTGCAATGTATCCCAGATTTCTTTAGCAGTTGTGTATTCATCGACTCTTTCGCTTTCTTCCCTGCTCAAAGCACACGATAAGAATAATTGAGCTTTAGAGTTTAAGAGTACCTTAGTTTTGTCTTCAGATGACCAGTCGATTTCTTCTTTTTTAGCAGAGTTTGAATCATTTTGATCAGCTCTTGGAATGAAATCTCCATCTGTAATGATGCGCAACATTCCTATGTCTTGAGACTTTAGAAATAGCCGCATCTTGTTTTTCCAAAAATAGTAATCAGTTCCATCAAAGTATGGTGGCATGTTTGAGGATCCTCCTTCAACAATGTATTTTGCTTTTGACATTTTTTCTTCTAGATCTTTTTCTCTAGCACTTGGTTAAAGTGTTCTTTTTAGAGACCTTGCTCTGATGCCAATTGAAGTAGCAATGTCAAGTTACAAGGAATGGGGTTTGAATTGTAATCTTTCTTATTTAAAATTTCCTGTTATAAACTTAAGAAAAACAACTCAAGAATGATCTTGGTTATGAAAACAGAAACGGAGAACGTTCTTGGTTTTGAAACAGAAAACGCAGAACGTTCTTGATTAGTTAAAATCACAGTTTTTAGTTTCTTTATTTAACTTTGAAAATAACAATAACTGAATGTAAATAGAGATAAGGAAGAGATACCACACAAAGATATATCCTGGTTCACCCTACGTGGGCTACGTCCAGTCCTTACAACTATGAGATTTTCACTAAGTGTTCAAAGAACGGAGAACAATCTTCTGGTTACACCGTTAGAGATCAACCTTGATCTGTAACTACACTTCCTTTCTACCCAGAAAGGATTCAATCAAGTCACCTAACTAATCTGCTAGGATTTTACAGTTAACTCTTTTCATCACACTCAAACTATAAACAATCCTTATAGTTATGAGTTTATACAATAATGATTTAAACGTGGTTGAATCTGATTATGCTCAACTCTTGTTTGAGAATAGAATTAGAATTAAAAGAACTCAGTAATATGATCTGTAGGTATGAAACGATTTCAGCCTGATTTCTTTTGTGATTGAGATATCTTCAAGAATGCAAGTGAATATGATTTTATGAGAATACTTGGCACTTGACGTTCTGATTTATGCTTGCGAATTTGCCTTCCTTTTATAGACGTTTTGAGCAATTAATTCTGGTCAGAAAGAGCTGTTGGTAGTGCTCTATTTTCCTTCTGACAGAAGCAACGAATCTGTTGACAAAAGGCACCATTCATGTGACAGTTTTGGGCCTTGCTGTTTGGGCCGTTTTGCTTAATTTTCACACAAACTTCGTGCGTGCTTAAAGACCCATTAGGCTTCGAAAATACTTGATGATCATTGGGCTTTGATCTGGACACTTGATTCGATCCAAAACTGTTTGGAAAGGAGTGAACAATTTCTGCAGAACTGAGAAGTCTTCTTCTGCAGAAACAGAGATTGTTCTTCTCAAAACGGAGAACATTGATTAAAAGTGGAGAAAGATGATCAATCTGGTCTGATAGTCTTCTGGACAATCTGAGGACTTATAATCAATCTTGAAGTTCAGTTTTGTTCAACTTTCTTGACAGTTCCAGACTGGAGAAAGTTGCAGTCCGTTATTTGACATGCTTAGATTCATGATGATTTATCTTGGTGATTCGAGAACCGTTTTAAGTAAAAATGATTCCTATCTGTTCCTTGCCATGTACTGATGAAATTGGTATAAAGAATTGAGGCAAAATCATTTTTAAAGTGTTGGAGAAAGATTGATGAAGTGGTTGTGACAATCATTCTTGATTTTGCTGATCTTTCTCTGTTTTGAACAGTTTATGTCTATTTTGTTTATTTGATCTGATATCTTTGCTTTGCTTGGTTCCTATCTTTAATAAAAACACTCAAGAGCACAAATTAAATTAACATAACATTTTAGAATCATAATTAATATTCTTAATTAATCTTTGTTTATTTTCATCAAAACTTATTTTGAGAGTTTGTCTTAACAAGCGGTCCTTGCACAAAGGGTTGTCAGAGCTGCCCATGTTATTTATTATGCTTCTAGGACTTTAGATTCTGCACAGGCTAATTACACTACCACTGAAAAAGAACTTTTAGCTATTGTTTTTGTTCTTGATAAGTTTAGATCATATTTGCTAGGTTCGAAGGTAGTTGTATTTATTGACCATGCAGCTTTGAAGTTCTTGCTGAAGAAACCAGAAGCAAAACCGAGATTGATCCGGTGGATGTTGTTACTCCAAGAATTTGATTTAGAGATTAAAGATAAGAGTGGAACTGAAAATTTGGTGGCAGATCATTTGAGCAGAATAGAACTGGATGAGGACCCCATTCCCATTCAAGATGATTTCCCTGATGAGCAACTGCTGCAGTTGCGTGAGGTAACTCCTTGGTTTGCTGATTTAGTTAATTATCTAGTTGCTGGAGTCTTTCCTCCAGAGGCATGCATAACACAAATACATAAACTTAATAGTGATGCCAAATATTATGTGTGGGATGATCCATATCTGTGGAAATTCTGTAGTGACCAGGTGATTAGGCGATGTGTTCCCTACCATGAGGCTCAATCCATTCTTCATTTTTGTGATGCCTCTCAAGCTGGGGGACATTTTGGTCCTCAACGGACAGCTAGAAAAGTCTTAGACTCGGGTTTCTTTTGGCCCACTTTGTTTAAAGATGCTTTTGAGACTTACAAAACTTGTGAACAGTGTAAAATAGCAGGAACAACAATCACTCGTAGGAGTGAGATGCCTCAACAACCTATGCTTTTCTGTGAAGTATTTGATGTGTGGGGCATTGACTTTATGGGCCCTTTTCCTGTATCTTTTGGTTTTGTCTACATTTTACTTGTTGTTGATTATGTTTCGAAGTGGGTGGAAGCAATACCCACTAGGACTAATGATTCTAAAGTTGTTGCAGGTTTTATCAGATCAAATATTTTTTGCAGGTTTGCAATACCCCAGGCAATCATAAGTGAACAAGGCACTCATTTTTGCAACTGCACCATGGACGCCTTGCTTCGAAAGTATGGGGTTGTGCATTGAATCTCTACACCTTATCATCCCCAGACTAATGGGCAAGCTGAAGTCTCAAACAGGGAAATCAAACAGATCTTAGAAAAGATGGTGCAGCCAAATAGGAAGGATTGGAGTCGTCGGCTAGAAGATGCTCTTTGGGCTCACAGAACAACCTACAAAACACCAATAGGAATGTCCCCTTATCGACTTGTGTTTGGTAAGGCATGCCACCTCCCAGTGGAAATAGAGCACCGTGCTTATTGGGCTGTTAAGAGCTGCAACCTTGAGATGGAGAAAGCAGGTTTGGAGAGAAAGCTTCAATTGCAACAACTTGAAGAGCTTAGACTAGAAGCTTATGAGAACTCCCGGATCTATAAAGAGAAAACTAAGTACTATCATGATAAGATGATTTCTAGGAAGGAATTTTCCATTGGCCAAAAAGTGTTACTCTTTAACTCCCGTCTGAAAATTATGGCAGGTAAACTTCGATCCAAGTGGATTGGTCCTTTTGTTGTTACTAACACTTTTCCTCATGGTGTAGTGGAAATAAAAAGTGAAAACACCGACAAAGTGTTCAAAGTAAATGGACAACGCCTCAAGCTATTTCATGAGAGCTATGTGCTTGACGATACTACCATAGAAGAACTCTCCTTGGAAAAGCCCACCTACACTGAAGTTTGAACAGAGAGCTCCATTTCCTTACTCTTAATTTATACTTGTTACTTTCATTGAGGATAATGTGTAATTTAAGTGTGGGGGGTAGTATTTAGGACTTTATTTGTTATAGGATTTCAAAAAAACAAAATAAAAAAAAAATAATAAAAAAATTAAAAATTAAAAAGATTAAAATTAAAATGTGCATTGCATTGCCGGCTTTTCATCATATTTTGTGGTTGTAAATGTTGTGAGTTTGTTTGGACTGACATGATTGGATAGTATCTTTGCATTCTTGGTAAAATAATTTGGATTAAAATGCTAAATTGTGTATCATTTGTGATAGGTCATTAACCCTTGTGAGATTTTGAGCCTATTATGAATGGAATACATTTTTCCATTTTTTGTGTGTGTGTGTGTGTGATATCTCACTCATGATTGCTAGTTATGCTAGAACTTGACTTGACTCTTGTCTGCATGCATATATTGAAATGATCTAGGCATTTGTTTCTTGTTAAGCTACTAGCCAAATAAGCCTACCCTTCAAATTATCCATTTTGTTTAAACCCCTTTGAGCCTAATTATCCCATTCTTTGTTATATAGCTCATTACAAGCTTAAAAGTGAAAAACAATGAATCGACCAAATCTTGGGGGATAAAGGAGTCTTCCATTAAATAAGTGTGGGGGTGCTCAACTTGTTTGTTAAATTTGAGGTTTATTTAATATATATATATATCCAAAAAAAATGAAATAAGAAATAAAATGAGGAAAATGAGAAAATGGTTGTGTTGTGAACAAAGAGAGTTGATAATAAAAGACAATGATATTTGGTTGAGTTACTTCCCTATTCTCTAATTTCGTGAACATTTGCAACTGCACTTTCTGGTTTACTCTAACGTCCACTTCACAAGTACTTCACAGCCCGCCGTTTTATTGCCACCATTTCAGGTTTGGTTCTCAAGTTCTTGTTTATTGAATAATAAATTTTATTTACGTAGAGATATTATTGTGAATAATTTTTTTATAATAATGTTCTACTATCATAATTGTTGATATATAATAATAATTTTGACATCTTACTTTGAGGGAGCTATGTAAAAAAAAATAACATGCCAAACTCATTTTTTTTAATAACATGTTATTGATTGTGTTATTTTATGTTCGTATGATAAAAGATTATAATTTGTTATTGATTGTATTTTTTAATGTTCGTATGATAAAAAAATAGGATTCAGCCGATATTGATTGTGTTTTTTTTTTTGTTCATATATTTGATGACTTGAGATCATTTCATCCGGATCAAATTAAAGAGGTTCGAAAACGTTGGGTGAATTTTATTTTGGAATCAATTGAAGGAAACGACAAGGCTAATATACGTCTATTGAATATTGCTACAATGTGATTTTGTAATTTTGTTAATAGTCATCTAAATTTTTTTCCGTCTTGTTAAGATTATTCAGAAATGATATACATCTTTTTTGTACTATATATCTTTTGTACAAAAATCTGATATTGTATATTTTAGTTATTAGATGGTTATATAAAATTGTGGTTGCATGTACAAAACTCTGATTTAAAATTTAATACGAAATATTTTATATGTATGGATCAGGAGCATAAAAACAAAATGAGAAGTTTATTAAGAAAATAATTATTTTAACTCTATCTATTAAGTCAGATGATCAAAAGATCCGACTTAAAAAGATGATTTGTTGAACTGAATTTATGATGCTTAAGTCGATTAAGCTGAATCGACTTAACAAGACGAAGCTCTGTTAAGTCAGTTCATGAAACGAGTTAAAAAACAACATATTTTTTAAGTCGTTTGCTGTTAACTCGGACACGGAACTAACTTAAAATGTACATTTTAACTGACTTAAAAAGGTAAAATTCTACTAGTGATAATTTTTTAGCTTGTTTCTAAACTTTGGGTTGAAATTTAATCATAATTCTACTATTTGCATTTTGACCCCTGCTCGCTCTGTAGGCCATAACTTGAGCTCTGGATATCAGATTGAAGCATGCGAGCAATCGTTGGAAAGCTAAAAATCAGAGCTACAACTTTTATGTTGGAATAAAATCTCAGTGCCGAACTATACTTGGCCTAAATTGCAGATTTCGTAATCTGGACTTTTGTAATAATTTTAAATTGCGGGCCACTTGTTTTTAAAGCCCAAAACCGAGCACTATATATTGAGAATTTTCTTTCCTTTCTGGGCATGTAGTATTTTTGGACAGAATTAAAAATATAAACACCTTTTATTTTTAATTCCATGGAAGGCTAATTTCATCAAATTAATCCACGAGTTCAGAGTTTCATCACACCTAGAGATTCAAGTTATACCGTCGATTCTAATTCATGATTCTATTTTCGTTTATTTGATTATATTGATATTCTGATTGCTTAATTTGAATTTCAATAGGATCGATTAAATTTATTTGACAGAATTCGGTTCCTAATTTAATTGAATTATAATTCTACGACGCTTGATCGTTAATTGTAATACTTTGATGATTGCGATGCTTAATCCAGTCAATGAAACCGAATTCACGTAGGATTGATTGTACGCTTGTTTGATCAATTCTATAGTCAAATAAGAATAGAATCACAAATTAGAAATTAAAACTTATTGATAGAATTTGTGATAGGTCCGAAACTCGAATAAGTGGATTAATCGTTTTGCTCATCTGTTCAACTAAATCATTATAAAAACCCCCTTTCTGAATTTGAACCCTTAATTCGGTTAATATTATATTATCAGAAACGACTCAAGTTATTACCTCTATTTACATTTATATTTTCAATCGTATTTGATCCGTGTGCGACAACGGACCAAGATGCTACTTTAATTCAATGCATGTTTTCATTTTCTTTGTCTCCTTTCCATCTTGACTATACACCCCAAAAAATTATATATATACTAATGAATTAATATCTCTAAAGTTGCAATCACAAAAACGTCATTCTAATTTAGTGCTTCATATGGGTGAGGAAAAGCTTCCCCTATTAGTCTACTACAAAGAAAGATCATATCATATGAATGCTTATTTTCTAATTGGATTTCCTATTATAAGTAGAGAATTACCAATTGGTAACTAATCCAAAATTATAGAAGATATTACTTTAATCCAATGCATGTTTTCATTTTCTTTGTCTCCTTCCCATCTCAACTATACACAAAAAAATTATATATATACTAATAAATTAATATCTCTAAAGTTGCAACCTCAAAAACGTCATTCTAATTTAGTGCTTGATACGGTGGAGGAAAAGCTTTCCCTACTAGTCTACTACAAAGAAAGATCATATCATATGCATGTTAATTTTCTAGTTGGATTTCCTATTATACTTAAATACTTACCAATTGGTAACTAGTCCAAAATTATAGAAGATACTATTTTAATCCAATGCATATTTTCATTTTCTTTGCCTCTTTCCAATCTCAACTATACACCAAAAAATTATACAGATGCAAATGTATTAATATCCCTAAAGTTGCAACCACAAAACGTCATGCTACTTTATTCTTTAGACAATCGAAGAAAAACATGTCCTACTAGTCTACTACAAAGAAATGTCACACCAAACCAATGCTTATTTTCTAATTTGTTTTCTTATTATAAATAGAGAATAACCAATTGGTACTTGATCCAAAATTATAGGAGATGCTACTTTAATTCAATGCATGCTTTCATTTTATATGGCTCCTTCCTATCACAACTATACACCAAAATATTTATACATATGGTAATAAATTAATAGTGCGTTTGTTTCAGATTTTTTCATGAAAAAAATCTATTTTTTTAAATCATAAATAATTTTTTATTGTTTGAACGGTGTTTGTTTCAAATTTTTTAAAAATCATTTTGTTAAAAAAAAAATCATTTTTTTGGCTAAAAATGAAAAGTTAAAAATAGTAGCTCTCACATTCGCTCTTGCGACAAATGAGAGAAAAAGATGCTACAAATTTTAAAAACACGGAACTTAAGTGAAAAAATGATGTAATTACCCTTACCCTTTTTGAAAAATCAAAAATTGTCTTCCATCAATTTTTACTAAGGTTTTTATTCATACTACATCAGTTTCACACACTCAATTATGACCGTTCTTCTCCTTCCATGAGACTTATAGGTTTTCATCAAGTAAATTTTCTAATCTTTTTATTTGAATCATTTTATCTTTACATTATTCATATGTTAATACGATTTTTTTTCTTCCTTTTGTAGGTTTATTTATTGCTTTTTGAGGAGTACTTAAGGTATATTAATCAATTTTGAAATATATCTAAGAAATTATAATTAAAAAGTCATGTCTTTTATGGTGATTTTGTAGTTTTAAAAATCACTTTTATAAAATTGTATACAAATCGATTAAAAATCATTTAAAAAAATTATTTTTATGATAATAAACAAACAGAAATCAAAAAACCATTTTCAAACAAATCTTTACAAAATAATCTCTAAATTTTTTTTAACTAAAAATCATTTTTATTTAAGCTCAAACAAATGCATCCAATATCCCTAAAGTTATACAAAATAGATTAAAAAAATGTGAGACAAAAATTAGTTCATTGACCTAATTACAATCCATTTTGATTAAAACCTAACTGCCAAAAATATATTAGTTTGAGATCTTATTACAAATATTTTAAGTTTAATTGCCTATTAAAAATCCCCAAATCATAACTTAGAGACTTATACAGTAATAAAACTTGTTTAAAATAATTATTTTAATTTTTTTTTTATATTTCTTCAAACACTCTTGAATATTTATCCCATTAAGACACAAAGCAATGAAGATGAAGACAATTTGAACCAAGATGAATATAAATTAAATTATATTAAATGAATTTCTCTTTGTGTGTTGTACATGTGTAAATATTAGTGATATAATAGTTGTAATTGATTGACACTGTAAAAAATTATTTACACATTTACACATACGGTATATATGAATAAAATCTATATAATAATAATAATAATAATAATAATAATAATAATAATAATAATAATAATAATAATAATATTATTATTATTATTATTATTATTATTATTATTATTATTAAAAGAGAATATTAAATAGTAAATTGATAATCGTTAAATTCTAACTTAAATATTGTTAGGTTGGATATCTCGAATTTGAATCAGGACATGTGAACCACAACAGGCTAAAAAAACCTTTTTTTAAATGCAGTTTAAATGTGGATTTAATAATGCAATATTAATTTTGTATATAACAGTTTCTTTTTATACAATTAAATTAAATGCTAAAAAACTTTTTTTTATATAACAGTTTCTTTTCATACAATTAAATGTGGATTTAATAATGCAAAATTTGTTTTCAAAATGTATTTTAAGAAATGCAATATTAATTTTTCCCAGACATTAAAGGAAAGACAAAAGTGAAAAACAAATCAATGCAAATAAATCATTACTTTAATGTAGCATAAAAATATTCATTCCTTTAACTTTGTTACCACTTGATTTTATAAATATGTGACAATCAACACACTCCTTTGCATAAACCCTTATAAAGTTCCAGTCTCAAATCTCAAATGGCTGCCATTTTCAAGCTTCTCTCCCTCACTCTCTTCCTTGGCCTCTTTTCCCAAGGTATGTTTAACTATTAAAATTACAATCTCAAATTGTTGTCATTAACAAAACAAAAACAAAAAACACGTTTAAAGTTGAATCAGTGGAGAATATTAAAGTTTTTTTTGTGATATTAGTTAAAACATAAGAAAAAATAGTTCTTTTACGATTTGACTCATTGGTATCTTTCAATCTTATGTTTGTATTTCTCCTTAAGAGTTTTATTTTGCCACATGCTCTTTGTACTTAAGTTCTATAATGGTTGTTGTTTATACCATTATCTTTTGAGCTTTTAAAACTTTTTTTATTTTTTCTAGGCACATTTTGAGCTTAGATAATTTAATATATTCTTTTTTGTCTTTCCAAACAAAAAAAAAATATGTATAATTATATTTTTATAATTTTGATACACTTTATAGCTGTTGCGACATCAACACTTGGTACATTAATATTTAGAGACTAAAATAATTGTTTAAGAAATTTTTTACGTATAGTAACTAACTTACTCAACTTATTAATTTTCTTTTTCAATTTTAAATGTTTAATTCATGCATGGTTCATACTTTTTCAGCTTATGGAGAATGCTCCTTGAAGGACATTAGCATTAATCAATACAAAACTTCAAGTTGGGCACATGGAATGCCAGTGTGGAGTTCAACATAACCAACAATTGTACTTGTACTCAGTCACAAGTGAAGCTCAACTGCAAAGACTTTCAAACATATTTATCTGTTGACTCAACAATATTGGGCAACCCATCTAATAATGAGTGTCTTGTCAATCAAGGAGAACCCATTTATTATGCTAAACCTCTCAACTTTGCCTATGCATGGGATCCTAAGTTTCCATTTCAACCAATTTATTCCGAAATTGCATGTTCTTAATTAGGGTTAGAAGAAAAAAATTACAATAGTAGTAATAAATTATGGATTGAATGAAAAATCCTGAAATTAAACCTATGAGACCAATGCAGCAATATATATGGTAATTTATCAATTCCTTTTTTTATTATTAATCAAATATTAAATTTTCATTATCTTTTCTTTTACTGATATAATCATTTGTTTTATATATGCGATTATTTTTCTCATTTATTTATGTATCTTTACTTTTTTCTCCCTGCCCTCTTATTTTAACTATAAGTGTGGATTTTATTAATTTAATTGATAATTTTCCTTACTTTTAGAACCACCATACGTTGTCTTATGATTAGTAACTCAAGTGATTGAATTTTCTCCTTAAAAAAAGCGATTAAGTTTTCATTGAAAATTCTGTTTTTTACTCACATTGAAAATTGAAAATTCTATTAATATGAATATTTTAAAATAATTATCGTTGTTATTAATTGTTATAAATTTCAAAGATACAAACCCATACTTTTTTCCCTAAAAAAATAACTTTTTTTTTTTGTATTCATTTGTTACTCTTATGTTTTTTAAACTATTATTTAAGTGTATATATAATAAGAAATAGAGGAGAGTTTGTGTAGTATTTATTATAAAGCAAATGAATTCTAAATAAGGAAATTTCTAAGTGTCATCAGGTTCATCCCCATTTCAATTTTTTTATTTCAACTCAAATAAAATATAATAATTTATTTTAGAAAATTTTTATATGGTAATCTAATGTAATAAAATTGCAAAATTGATACGGTCAAATTTCCTAATATATTTTAAATTACCTTTACTGTGCCAATATAAATTCTAAAAATAATAACTCCGTGCATATAATTTTTTATTGGTCCAAACACTAAAAAAATCATGATGCCTTGTAACATTTGAAGGCAGATGATGTTGAGTTTAATTCATAACTGCCATATAGAAGGTTGTTATACATTGTTAGTTAGTTAGTTACCTTGCATCAAACTATAAAAGGTCTATATAAGTAACATCTTGTAATGTGTGTAATGTAACAAGTGAATAATAAGATTTTTTCTATGAAGATCGATCCTGGATTGATCCAAGATCAATATGAAGATCAATCCAGAACTGAAGATCAACCTTCCTTTTCTGTTAATCATTTTCCTTCCTTTTCTCCTTACCCGCTGCGCATTATCGATTGTTCTAACAATTGGCATCTAGAGTTGGGTTAAAATCAAGCGAAATACGAGTGAAAAGTGAGGGGAACAATCAAGGGAAACACATATTGATAGATTCTTGATAGGCATAATGAATAGCAATGGTTTTCGATCACATATTCTGGTTCTTGATGGCAAGAACTGGAATCGATGGAGTGCATCAATGAAATCTTTATTTGGAGCACAAGAAGTGAGTGAAATTGTGTAGGATGGCTATGAGGACTTGGTAGAGAATCCAACTGATGCACAGAGGAATGCATTCAAGGAAGCCAAGAAGAAGGATTGCAAAGCTTTTGTTCTACATTTAGCAGAATGTTGACAACCAACATTTTGAGAAGATTTCGAAAGCCACAAGATCCAAAGAAGCATGGGACATCTTAGAAAACTATCACACTAGTGGAGAAAAGGTGAAGCAAGTGAAGCTACAATCCTATAGAAGAAAGTATGAGATGATGCAGATGGAAGCAGATCAGAAGGTAAGTAATTACTTCTCAAAATTAACAGCCATAGTCAATCAAATGAGAACTTGTGGGGAGAACATTACAGATCAGATGGTGGTAGAAAAAGAGATGAGATCTTTAAGTCCAAAATTCGATTTCATAGTTGTAGCTATTCAAGAAGCAAAGGATGTGAAGACTATGAAAATTGAAGAGCTGCAAAATTCATTGGAAGCACATGAGCTCCTGGTGTTTGATAGAAATTCTGAAAGATCAGTTCAACAAGCATTTCAAGTTCAAACTACCAAGAAGGAGGGAAATCAGAAGGACTTCAAGAAAAAGGGAAAGAGAAAAGCAAATTGGTCCAACAATGGTAAGAACAAGATTGAAGACAAAGCTGAATCTTCAAAGAAATGGGGTTTTGGCAAAAGTTAGAACAAGAAGAAGGATTTTGACAAAAGTAAGGTACAATGCTTCAACTGTGAGAAGTATGGGCACTTTTCAGATGAATGTTGGTTCAAGAAAGATCAAAAGGATGATGAAGAAGCAAATCTGGCTCATGGAGATGATTCCAGTACAGTGTTGATGATATCTACTACCAGTGATGAGAAGATTAAGAATGAAGAGTGGTTTCTTGACTCTGGATGCTCAAACCACATGGCATCACATAGAGAATGGTTGACAAGCTTTGATGCTAGCAAGAAAACAAGCATAAAACTGGCTGACAGCAGAAACCTGATGGCTGAAAGGTAGTGGAAATATAGTGATCAAAAGCAATGATGGTAGAAGAATCATTATTGCAGATGTGATGTATGTTCCTGAGATGAAGTGTAATCTCATGAGCATTGGTCAATTGGTGGAGAAGGGATTCTAAGTGACTATGGATGGTGACTCGTTGAAGCAGTTTGATGCAAAGAAGAAGTTGGTGCTCAAATCAAACATGTCAAAAATTAGAACCTACAGATGCAACATCTCAAGTGAGAATATGATGTGTATGTCTGCAGCAGTTAGTGAAGATGTCGAAGGCTTATGGCACAAGAGGCATGGTCACCTAAACTTTAGAAGTCTTAGTGATTTGAATTCCAAAGAACTGGTGTATGGGCTGCCAAAGCTAAATGTCAGAAAAAATATTTGTGAAGTGTGTGTGAAAAGTAAGCAAAGTAGGTTCCCATTTGTGTCTAAAGCACCTAAAAGAGCTACTGTAGCACTGCAAGTGGTCCACTCTGATATATGTGGTCCTTTTGAAGTATCTTCATTGGGGGGAAACAGATACTTCATCACATTTTTTGATGAATTTACAAGAATGATGTGGCTGTATACAATCAAGCTTAAGAGTGAAGCATTAGAGGTATTCAGGAAATTCAAGAGCTTAATTGAAAAAAGAAAGTGACCAATCTATTAAGATCTTGAGAACTGATGGTGGAGGAGAATACACCTCAAAAGAATTTGAAGATTTCTGTGTCAATCAAGGTATTGTGCATGAAGTGACAGCTCCATATACACCTCATCACAATGGACTTGCTGAGAGAACAAACAGAACCCTATTGAATATGGCAAGAAGCATGATCAAGCAGAAAAACCTACCACACAACTTCTAGGGTGAAGCAGTCACTGCAGCTGCTTATATCTTAAATAAATGCCCTACAAAGAAGCTAAACTTGAAGGTTCCAGAGGAAGCTTGGTGTGGAAGAAGGCCTAGTGTGAAGCATTTCAAGGTGTTTGGCTCATTGTGCTATAAGCATGTACCAGATGTTAGGAGAAGCAAACTTGAAGATAAGAGTGAGATTATGATACTTATAGGCTATCATCCCACAGGTGCCTATAAGCTTTATAATCCTGTAACTCAAAAGGTGCATATCAGTAGGGATGTAATTGTGAATGAGGCTGAGAAGTGGAAATGGGAAGAGGAACCAGTATACAGCAAAGAGAATCAACAAAGTTGCATTTATCCTGATTCCAGTGATGAATCAGAGGATGAAGAAGTGATCAATAATGATGCAGGTGAACCAGAAGAAGTGGCAGCAACAGTGAGACCTCAAAGAATCAGACAAGTTCCAAGCAGGCTGAACGATTGTGAATAAATTTCTGATAATGCAGTAAATGATGAAGGTGATATCATTCACTTTGCATTGTTAGCAGACTCTGAACCTCTCAATTATAAGGAAGCATTGAAGATAGATGTATGGAGGAAAGCTATGATGGAAGAACTCCAATCAATTGAGAAGAATCAAACATGGGAGCTAGTTAACTTGCCAGATAAGAAAAAGAAAATAGATGTGAAGTGGGTCTTCAAACTGAAATTAAATCCTTATGGGAAAATTTCAAAACATAAGGCCGGGCTGGTGGCTAGAGGATTCTTACAGAAACATGGTATTGATTACAATGAAGTGTTTTCTCCAGTTGCAAGGCTTGAGACTATAAGATTAGTGGTGGCTCTAGCTTGCAAGAGAAGGTGGTCACTCTATCATCTAGATGTAAAATCAGCCTTCCTAAATGGTCCACTTGAAGAGATTGTGTTTGTGTCACAACCCCTGGCTTTGAAGTACAAGGCAAGGAAAACATGGTGTATAGACTCCATAAATCTTTGTATGGTTTGAAGCAGACCCCTAGAGCCTGGAATAGGAGGATCGATCAGTTCCTAATTCAGATAGGCTTCACAAAGTGTTCAGTAGAGTTTGGTGTATATGTGCAGAGTTCAAGTGCAGAAGAAACAATGATAATCTATTTATATGTGGATGATTTGCTCATTACTAGAAGCAAAGCATCAGAGATTGAAAGGGTGAAAAACAAGCTGAAATCTAAATTCGAAATGACTGATCTAGGTGAACTCTCATTCTTCCTAGGAATGGAATTTTTGAAGATGAAAACAGGAACAGTGATGCATCAGCAGAAGCATATAGGTGAATTGCTGGAAAAGTTTAAGATGAATAGCTGCAATTCAGTTTCAAATCCATCAGAGACAAGCTCAAAGATTGATGAGTGCAGTGAGGAAGAAAGGGTCGATCCAACGCTGTTCAGACAAATGGTTGGCTCACTACGATATCTGTGCAACAACAGGCCTGACATCTGCTACTCAGTCAGTGTAATTAGCAAATTCATGCATGATCCAAGGAAGACTCACTTGATAGCTGCTAAAAGGATACTTAGGTATATAAAAGGCACAAAGGAGTTTGGTCTGCTATTCCCTAATGGCAGCCAAGGTGAAGGAAGTGAACTGATTGGATATTCGGATAGTGATTGGTGTGGAGACATCACAGATAGAATGAGTACATCTGGTTATGTTTTCAAGTTGAATGAAGCAGCTATATCTTGGTGTACAAAGAAGCAACCAGTGACTGCACTTTCATCTTGCGAGGCAGAATATATTGCAGGAATATTTGCAACTTGTCAAGCAATATGGCTGGATTCAGTGATGAAGGAACTAAGGTGTGAAGTGATGAAGCCTCTTAAACTCAGAACTGATAACAAGTCAGCAATCAGCCTTGCTAAAAATCCAATCTCACATGGCAGAAGTAAACACATTGATCCAAGGTTCCATTTCATTAGAGAGCAAGTGAACAATGGAATGATTGAGGTGCAATATTGCCCAACTGAAGTGCAGCTAGCAGATGGTTTTACAAAGGCTCTGAAGCTTGACAGATTTGAGTTTTTGAGAAAGAAGCTTGGTGTTATAAGTGTTCAACAGTTATGAATTAAGGGGAAATGTTGAGTTTAATTCATAACTGCCATATAGAAGGTTGTTATACATTGTTAGTTAGTTAGTTACCTTGCATCAAACTATAAAAGGCCTATATAACTAACATCTTGTAATGTGTGTAATGTAACAAGTGAATAATAAGATTTTTTCTGTGAAGATCGATCATGGATTGATCCAAGATCAATATGAAGATCAATCAAGAACTGAAGATCAATTTTCCTTTTCTGTTAGTCATTTTCCTTCATTTTCTCCTTACTTGCTGCGCATTATCGATTGTTCTAACAGACGCAATCGAAATAAAACTCAGTTTGCTTAAAAAAAAAATGTTGTCTGTACTTTTAATAGCGTTGAAATAAACAACAATTAAAAGCGTTACTTAATGCTTAAAAAAATGATGTCTAATCTTTTTTCGTTGTAGTGTTCACTATTTTTGTTTTGTGAATTGAAAAATTAGATCAAAATTTATATATGTTTTTTACTAAAACCAATACTCATTCATTCAAATTGATAAAAATTACATCGATCAAAATCAATATAATTTGATTTCCCTAAAACCAAAAATAATGAATGTAGAAACAAATTTACATCATTTAGACTAATAGCATATGGCAAAATATCTACAAATATAATAAAACCTCTCTATATATATAATAAAATTAAAGCGTTCATAATACTCATATTTTTCATATTTTTTATTGGGATTTGTATTTAGTCAATTGACGACTCTAATTTCATTCTTAACGAGATGGCTGATTTCCTTATCGATTTAAAGCCCAAATAAATATTGTAAATCCTATTATTAAAAAAACAAAAATTGTAAATCCTATATTGGTGCTATTAAGCTTTCGCACATGAGTTACATAGATGTGTAAATCCTATATTGGTGCTATTAAGTTTTTTTCATTTGCTGGAAATAGAATTGGGTGAATATATAATTACGGCCGACAAAAGATATGGTGCAAGGGAAGAGGTGAGAATAAGTTAGATCAACACGTCAGGTGTAGATTGTATGAGATTTTTTTTAAAAAAAAAACAAGGTCAAGACTTCTAAAAAAGTCTATTTAAAAAAGTTAGATTATATGTCATATAATAGGTCTTTTAGACATATTACCTATTTAAATAAATATTAATATTTTTTTTACTAGTATAAGTTTTAGATTAAATTTTAATTTTTCTTGTTAGATATTCAACTTTTAGTAATTTCCGCATATTAATTTTCATTAGTTTCTTGATATATTTAAATGTAATATTATAAAATAGAATTAGAGTAGGATGTGTATAAAGTCATATTCTTCAAAATGTCATGTTAAATATGAAAAAAAGAATTTAATTTCATTGACATATTAAGTCGTTAATTTATTTAAAGATGTATTTGATTACTTATTCAAAAATGTTAAAATAAAATAGACTTTTAAGTAGATTAACATACTTCTATGAAAGTCATGGTCAAACCTAAAAAATAAGTCTACAACGGACCACATATCATAATTAAATCTTAAATTTTTTGACAAACTCAAACCTTAAAAAATCTAACTCGACATAGCATATTTCCACCTCTACCAAGAGATAGACATGCTCCATTAGTTAACGAGCATTTGATAAAACCAATATTCCCACAAAGGAGATAATTAAAATGAGATTTCAATTATTGCATTTACATCGAATTAATTTAATTAGGTCTTAATTCTGTTTTTTTACAAATTAATTCTCCGCTTGGTATCAATGGCGATTTCCCAAAGGAAATTAAAAAAAAATCAGTTTTTTATTTGAATTTTTATTATATATATAATTAATATAATTCATAACAAAAATAACAAATATATATATATAATTAATATAATTAATAAAAAAAAAATTCAGTTTTATTTTTATTTTTATTATATATATAATTAATATAATTAATACCAAAAATATATATATATAATTAATATAATTCATAACAAAAAAATATATATAATTAATAAAAAAAATTTCAGTTTTTTTTGAATTTTTATTATCTATATAATTAATATAATTCATAACAAAAATAACAAAAATATATATATAATTAATATAATTCATAAAAAAAATTCAGTTTTTTTTTTAATTTTTAATATATATATAATTAATATAATTCATAACAAAAATATTTATATAATTAACACAATTCATAACAAATATATATATATATATATATATTTAATATAATTCATAAAAATAACAAAAATATATTATATATAATTAATATAATTCATAAAAATACATAAATATAAATTTTAAATTACATAAAAATAATTCATAAATATAATACATAAATAATTCACAATTCATTCAGTACAACATAAATACAAATTTTAAATTACGATAAAAAATTTTAAATTACATAATTTATTCATAAAAAACCACAAATTTTACAAAAATTACGATAAAATTAATGTTGAAGGTGACCTCCAGTACCACATTGTCGAGGTTTTCTCACACGTACGGGATTTTGACGACGCCTTGGTACATCACGAGTTTGTTCTTCTTCTTCTTGATCTTCGTCTTCTTGCTGTTGAGGATGTCTAGGAAGAAGTGATGTAGAAGAACTATTTCCACCTTGAGTCCAGTTGGATATTTGATTCAACGGAGTATATGCATTCCCAAAGCTTAGAATTTGAAAGCTTTGTTGACACATATTATTCAGTAACTGGTTAGCGGACTTAGGTGTATTATAACGTGTTATACAACAAATCATCTTCGCTAGATGCAAAAGATAGTCGACGATTGTCTTCTTGATGTGGTTGTTGGCTGTCAAAATTAAATTGTTCCCCTGGCGTGAACCCGTAAGATTGATATGGTGTGTGGGTAAAAGTATGAGGATGTGGTGTTTTGGTAAAGGTTTGAGGAGGCGGTTGAGTGTCAGGAGGTGTTGGTATATAATATTGGTTTTGTTGTGTTGTGTTGGGCATTGATTCTTGAAAAAAATGTTGGCTAGATTGTGGTGGAGGTTGGGGTGGATTGACACGACGATCAACCAATTGGTTTTCTACAGAAATAAATCGTTTAGAATTTTTGCAATATCAAACCATGTATTCATAACTTGGTTTAAATTCAACATTTAGAAGTTGACCATGAAGAATATGATTCTCTCACTCATTCCACTCTTTGTTCTCGTTTTCGTAGAAGAATGTCCAACTATAGTCAACTTGTTTATGCAAATCTACCTTATGATACTTTTCCATGTTCCTCGGGGGGTGTGGAATTTCTTGAGGTAGTCCAAATTGTAGTTTCACTCTATCGGTTTGATGCATTTCTATTAGAAACAAATCAAATATTTAGATGCATTCCATAGCCAATTATCTTCTGGATTATCGTATGTTAGATGTAGGTAGGGCCTCCAGAGAAACTGATATATAACAAGTTTGTTAGTAATATATGCATAAGAAGAAATAAAATAATATAAATAAAGTAATGTTTTAATATATTACATCGTTAACGGTCATGTGATCAATTTTTGATCGATATCCAACGGTATGAAAACGAGGTGTATCGCCAAATTTCATACCCTTTCCACTATATCTACGAAAATAAATTTTGATGTTAGTGAATTAATTAATAGTTTTATAAATATAAAATTTACCTTTTTTGATATTTACCTTTTTAAGAACAGAAAGTGAGACTCAATATTACATATTGGTGCAAGAAATGGCATATGGTACCATGCCCAAGTTTGAAGTAGATGTGAACATCCACCGATACACATAACACCGGGTTCAGATGCACGACACAATTCTCTATAAACTGTTGCCAAGCACGCTGAACCCCAACTATATTCTCCCGTCTCTCGCAAATCTCTCAACAAGTGCAACCATATAATATGTACTCTGTTGTGGGATTTGTCAGACATTAATATGTCGCCAATCAATTCTAAAATGTATGCTCTACAATGTATAATTATTTCTTCATTCGATGATTCGGGAGTTAACATTGAAAATGTTTCCCTTAGCCATTTTAATTTTATAAAATTCCCTTTTCTTTGAGATTCAGGTGGCATGACTCCTAACAAATCTAAAAAGTCATCTGTCCATGATACCATAGTTGATCCAGTTACTGCTTTACCCCCAACACGTAAGCCATGTAGCAGTGCAACATCTTATAATGATATGGTACATTCACCCGTTGGATGATGAAACGTGTGGTTTCAGGTCTCCATCTTTCAACTAAAGCAGTAATAAGTGAATTGTCTATTTTATAACTTTCTATTTGTGATACGATACCAAACCCGGCTTGATGCAACAATAGAACTATTAAAGAATTTGGTGCAACATGTTTATGGCTAAGTGATCTTAAATTTTGAGATGAATCCTGTAATAAGCAACGATTAAAAATATATTTGAAGATATTAGAATGAGATGAAGACATATAACAAAAGATTAAAAATATAACAAAAGATTAAAAATATAACAAAAGATTAAAAATATAACAAAAGATTAAAAATATAACAAAAGAAATATAACAAAAGATTAAAAATATAACACAAAGTATTGTATTGCTTACAAAATTTTGAATCTGGTGTAGCGCTGATCTGTGATTATCATCATTCCATAACAATGCCATTTAGATGACAATAAATTTTTTACTAAGAGCAGAGAAGAAATATAAAGAGTAGAAGAGTGAAAATATAAAGAAGAGTGAAGAAATATGGTCATAAACTTAGCCTATTTATAATGAAAAAATATGTATACTTGACCAATATAATCCTATGCAAGGCTTCACACAAGAAAGTACTTTGAAAATGTAAAATTCTGGATGGAGAAGACTGAATGAATGCATAGATTAGACTGGACAGATATCACATTTTTGCAACTTCCCAACGTGGGAATATATTATGATTCCTTCTAAATCGCCTTTTTGAATGGCGATTTCTCAAAGCATTCCTCAAGGTCGCCTTTTGGAATGGCGACTTGCAGCAAGGTCGCCTTTTGGAATGGCGACTTACCAAAGGCATTGTCACGAGGTCGCCTTTGGGAAAGGCGACTTGCAAGGATGTCATGCATGCAGCTCCGTATATTGGTAGTTTGGCAGGATGCATGAATCAGAATTGGTTGCGTATAAGTATGACATATTGTTTTCATTGCATTTCATCTCAATCTCAATATCTCATTTTCATATCAACGGCACCAAAAAATATAGTTTTTCTGATTTATTAGCATTTGTGTTTTATTATTCACATTCATAGCGTATTTTAAATTTTTACAAGATTGTTATATTTTTTATATAGAATATTAGTAAGGAAAATCGCGAGAGGGCAAAAATTATTCCCCACCCACACAAGAAATCTCGTATGGGATATGCTCGTCTAGAGCAAAAACTTGTAAGTAATTAAACATCACTTTTATATAATGTGGTACATTATAAACTATACTATCTAACTAATATTTTGTTTATGATCTTAACGAGAATAGCTACAAGACACCCAATCCGATCAACCGTTGGGTCGTGATATATTGTGGAAGGAAGCTCGAGTAAATAAAGACGGAGTGGTTGATAATGAAAATGTTCAAAAAGTAATAGAACTTTGTGTAAGTATATTTAACACTTTAATATTTTTTAATATTGTATTTTAAAAATGATATTGAACTTATCTTTTTAATCCTACGTGTATTTTAGGCGAATCTTGAATTGGAAAATCAAGAGGACAACAAGGCTAGTTGCAGGGACATACTAGGTAAAGTGTTTAATGTTACTGAATATTCCGATCGCGTGAGGGGGAAAGGATTTGGCGTAACTCCTAAAAGCTATTTTTCACTAGAGAAGCGCCAAAATCCTTCTAACGAGGAAGTATTAGAGAAGATCAAAGTATTAACGGAGCAAGTGGCCCTCTTGGTGAAGACAAATAAAGACATACAACTTGCGGACAGCCCCAACGTGAAATTCACATGGAGAGTGAAAACGCAAGTTGCAACGTTGGTCTCAAAAGTTTTCCTGAGGTAATTAATTACTTAATAAAATAAGAAATTCATTCAAGCTAATTGTTTCACATACTTATGTATTAATCATTAAGTTAGGGTGTCACTCCATGCGTGCTGTACTTATCCTCCCCTACTCATCGGAAGGTCGGAAAAGGAACATTGTGCAATACTCTGGGCGAAGTATTGCACAACACCCGATCCCTGCGGGCCATGTCAAAGTATCGCCAGTTAATGCTTTGGAACCAAATGCACCGTTGCCTATACCGGACAACGATGCAGATCTGAATTATTTGGGCGAAGCAATTGGCAACTACGTGGCATGCCCCAAACATCTTGTTGCCCTTGATAAGGTATGTTTAATTAATTGAAATGTATGTTTAATTGATTATATTTAATTGCTGAATTTTTTCCGATGTTAACTTTAATTTCACATTTATTTAGATTCAAACAAAGTCTAAAGGGAATGATAAGAAGATTCCCAGAAAAGGTTTGTCACATTTATTCTGTAAGGTTTGTCATTTTTTTAGATTCAATAAACTAACAAACTGATTAACCTCATTTTTTTAGATTCAATCCAATAAACCACCCGCATAGCAAGCCAACAAGCCAGCTGCCGCACCACGACTGGATGTTCGTGGTAAAAATAAAGCCGGAAAACTTCAAAAATTGGAGGGTAATAAAGCTGGCAAACTGCAAAAGCTGGAGGGTAATAAAGCGGCCAAAGTTGCTGCTCAAAAATTGGAACGTGTAAAATCAGTTGCTGCTCCTGCTCCTAAAATAAGTCAGCCACGACTTGCTCGATATGGGTCATGTCTTGACATACAGGAAAAAAAAATATGGGCAGCGACAACGATTCACGAATAATAAGCATGGATAAAGCTATATTCGGAGATGAGTATGAAGAATTTTTTGAAAAAGAGCACATATACGAACTTCTCGACCATAAGGAGCTGAGTGCTACTGTCATCAACTTATACATGAGGTAAAAATTACTTTTAATCGCATTTATTTGTAATTAATTTAATTTATTGGTAATTAATCTAATTTGAAATTTCCATTGAAGGTTTTTGTATGAGAAGTTCGTGTGCACACGCAGATTGTCAAATAGATTTTCATTCTTGTCTCCGCATAAGATTTCGATGCTTAAACACGATCCAGTGAATGTAAAGAAATACGTTGTAGATATACTATTAGGAAATAAAGAGAAGGATAAGTTGTTCCTTGCACCATATAATTCAGGGAACGTAATTATATATTCATTATTTATATCTTTTTTAATTTATGAGATCTTAATTTATTAGTTGTGTAAACCAAATTTTTGTTGTTGTAAGGCACATTGAGTGCTATTTGCAATCAATGCGACCTCTGAAGTTATATACTACCTAGATCCCTTGCACGACCATTACAACAATCGTCCCGAGATAAAGACTATGTTCGACACTTAAGTAATATTCATTTATTTTTTACATATATATATATAAATAATGTGTTTGTTAATGCTATAATAATCACATTTATTTATTCGATAGTGCTTTACAAGTTTTTCGAGCTCAAAGAGGTGCTACAGTGTCGAAGCAAAAGTCAAATAACATCACATGGATTCCAATAAAGGTTTGAAATATGTGCTTTTAAAATTTCATTTACAATCAATGCACAAATAATTATTGACTTATATGTTTTATTTTATAGTGCCCTCGTTAAACTAACAACATCGACTATGGGTACTATGTATTACGATTCATGAAGGACATTGTTGATAAGAATCAAATTATAATCCCAGAAACGGTACGGTATTTTCATTATTTGATTTTCATATATAAACTATGTATATATTTGATTCTAACTTGTTTATGTTCAATGTTTATATCGCACAGTACTTTGACAATTCCAGTCCAACATATTCTGAAGAAGATCTAACAGAAATAAAGGAAGATTGGTGTCAGTATGTGATTGAAATGAATATTATTTGATTTGCTGGGAAATGGCATGCTGCAAGGGATATGGTAGTTCTGTGCTGTTGTGAATATGTAGTTGTGAACTGATAGTTGTGAATATGAATATGTAGTTGTATGAATATGATAGTGAATCTGATAGTTATATGAATAGGTAGTTGTGAATATGTAGTTCTGGGCTGTTGTGAATATGGTAGTTCTATTCTGTGCAAGGAATTGTTGTATACATGTAGTTCTGTGTTGTTGTGAACTGATTGTGTAAATATGTTAAGTTATATAGTTGTAAATATGAACTGATTGTTGTGAATATGTAGTTCTGTTGTTGTTGTGTACTGATTTTGTGAGATGATTGCGAACTGATTCTAGATGAAAATGATTTTGGAATAAAAACTAAAAGACGGCGCTTTCTAAAAAAGCGCTTTTTAAAATCTACAGCATTTTTAATAAAACTAAAATAAGAAAGAAAAAAACGCCTTTTACAGCGCTTTCTCAAAAAAGCGCTATAAAACGTGCATTAGAATGCACCTACTACAACGCTTTTTTGAAAAAACGCTGTAAAAGGTGCATAATAATGCATCTATTGAAGGCACCTACTACAACGTTTTTTGGAAAAAGCGCTATAAAAGGTGCATAACAATGCATCTATGTGAGTGCACGTATTACAGAGCTTTTTTGGAAAAACGCTGTAATAGATGCTTACTAATAAAACAATTAAATGCACCTATTACAACGCTTTCTCAAACAAGCGCTGTAATAGGTGCATAATAATGCATCTATTGAATGCACCTATTACAGCGCTTTTTCACATAAGCGATGTAATAGGTGCATGCATATGAAGCGATATTGCAGGGATTTAAAAAGCGCTGTTACAGGGATTTACAACGCTTGTTTAAAAAAGCGCTGTAAAACGAGTGTAACAAGCACGCAATATATCCACCTTTTTTACAGCATTTTTCTTTATAAAAAAAGCGTTGTTGTATCTTTTTACAGCGCTAGTAACTACAACGCTTACTTTTTTGAAAAAACGCTGTAAATGGCTTAAAAAAAGCGCTGTAAAATGCGTTTTTTCGCGTAGTGATAATTCCCATCAGCGGGTAGCCGTCCGAATCTGTCATGATTTGAACAGAGAAAATCCGTTTTAATTGGGAGTGGATGTGGGTGTGAGTTTTTCTCGAAATGAAAATTCGGGAGCGGGGACGGGTTGGGGGTGTTGATATCCACCCCGCACTCGCACCTGAACCCACCCCGTTTGTAATATTATTATCATTTTTAAATTTTATATACATGTAAATATTAAATATACTTAATAATTTTTTAAATATTAAAAATTATAATCTCATCTCTATAGAAATTTTTTATTTTATTTTATTATTGTCTAATAATAATTATTTTATTATATTAATTATAATAGATATGATTTTTAAATTTATAATTTAATATATATATGAATGGATGTGAGTGTGAGCGTGGGCGGAGAAACCCGAACACCAGTGCAAGACGGATGGGGGCTAAATTTCACATCTGCTAAATAACATAGATGTGTGTGGAGGTGAAGGAAGCAAAATCCGTCTTCGCTCCGCCCTGTTGTCATGTCTAAATGTCATTGACGACATGAAATGAAAACGTTGTTTAAGGTAAAAATGACATCATTTTATGTAATTGTGAATGAAATGTTTTTGACAAGTGGGAGAAAAAACACCATTGAAGAATAAGAAATTTTAAAAGACTAGGTTTTACTTTGTTGTTTGTCTCCCTATTTATCTAAATAAGTTTATTTTAGTTAGAGTATTTATCTTTTTTGAAGTTATGTGTGTCATTGTATGGTTTTGTAGAATGTGAAGTCATAGATAATGGTGATAGATTTCGGGTTGTGATTCATAATAATGTGTTATCTTGAAAGTCCAGCACAAATAGTTTAAATAATGAGTTAATTAGATACATTGAATGTGATTCAAGAAAAATGTTATGAATTTAAATTTGAGAAATTAACGTAACAGCTAATTTACAGAGATATATATATATATATATATATATATATATATATATATATTCATCTCTAAAAATATTATAGAGTATAAGGGGATTGGAAATGAATCGTGGTTGTGTCACCATGATAGATTGTCCTATTTTTATATATAGAACACTTAAAGTTAGTCCCTTTTAAGATAGAATATAAATTCTTTGATTCATTTACTAAACCAGCGAAGATACAACCAAATACATTTTAGCCATACCTACTACTTCAAATACATCTTAATAATGCCTCCCTCCTATAAGTATATAAGATATGGCAAATTATATTATTACTAAAATGATGTCTAACAAAAAATAAAATAAAATAATAATAATAATAATAATAAAATAAATAAATAAACTAGCTAGCTAAAATGCTGACTAACAACTATCTTTTTCTGCACATCAATGATTTTTATCACTTGGTTATCTAGTTCCTTTGTTTAAAAATGACAACACCATTCTCATCTATGCTAGCATAGCAGCAGCAATAGTACATTCGGTCACAGATGCATCATCATACCAAATTACCAATCAAAGAATTCACACTTATTATTTTAACTTGACCCATTTCTACGAGAATACATAAATATTATCTTTGTCTTTAATTATAAATATTGTTATTTTTCACTTTTTTTAATAAAATTAAAAAATAAATTTAATGTATTTATTTTATATGTTGATGTTATTAAAATATTCTATATATAAATGTATATAATTTGTCTTTTTATTTTTCAAGACAAAGTAGTATAATTAATAAGAGATATGGTTAAGAAATTATCAATAATTGTATCTGATAAATTAAAAGAAAATTTATAATTAGAAACACTTTTTTTCTCTATTAATAGTTATAATTAGAGACTAGAAAAAAGTTAAGAATTTAATATGATTCTAAACAACATGCGTAACAATAAAACTCACCAAATTTTTTTTCCAACCCCAAAACTTTCTCTCAAAGTTCATGTCTGTTCCAGCCGTCCTCATCGCAGCCAGCATATCATAGAAATATTGGGGTAGTTATACCTCAGATTTTAACCATCCCAATTTCTCTCTAAAATACCCGACTTCTCCGTTTATAAAATTCTTTATTTTGTATCGTTCTTCTTCACCGTAACTCCGATTTGAGTGAAACCAACGCCAAAACGATCGTGTGAAAAATGTCTATATTATCCACTAATTGGTTTTCTGATTTATGGTAAGTTTTCTTGACCGAATTTCATTGGTTTAATTGGTTTTCTGATTAATGTGCAAATATGGAAATTGTGAGGTTAAAATATAGAATAGAAATATTTGTAAGATGTTGATTGATTTAATTTCTTTAAATGTGTGGTATTTGATGTTATTGTGATATTGATTGTCGAATTAATTTTATATATATGTTTGATTAGATGAGTTTATGTGATCTGATAATAAAAAATGGATGTGTTGTGATAATTTTATGTGATGATGATGATGTATGAATAATTATTGTGATTTTATAAATTTGTGATAAGTTTATGTGATGAGGTACGATTGATGATAGTGATGCTCTAAATTTGTGATGAGTTATGTAATGATGATGATGTGTGATTTATAATAGTGATGTTATGAATTTGTGATGAAAATATTGAAGTAACCCCTTATGAAATAATTGTGATTCCAATTTGTGTTTGATATGAAGGTCTTAATGGAGTATCATAGGCCAACAAGGGGAGCAAATAAATATTGAGAATTTGTGAAGTCGAGATTATTTTGTCATCATATAGGTAGGGCCTGACAAGCCTAGTGATTTTGGGGAAGTACAACTGAATTGAGACTAATGGTGGTGGTCTACTGTTGAGCCTTAAGGCAAGATTGTTAGACCTTGGAAGTATCATTTGATGTTATAGTGAACTATATTGTTTTTCCTTGATTTTGACTATATAATGTCATGTTTTTCTTTGAAGAATGTTTGTGTAATGTTCTTCTTACTTATATTATACTATCAACATGATTTCAAAACTCACCTCCTTCGTTGTTTGCGTTTGACTGGCTTGGCCCTGCGTTTGGGAAATCGCAGTTATTACAGGTTAATGAGTCTTGAAGTTCAAGTTTGGGAGGAACCCCGCTCTGATAGGTGATACCGGGAATTAAGAGTTGTAATGTGTATTTTACTTATCCAATTACAAATGACTTTTTGTATGAAAACCTTAGTATCAGTAAGTCTTGGGAATTAAATTAAGAAATTCTAGTTAAATCAAGTTCATTAATTTTTAATTGAGGAACAAAGTTGAATTGTTACATGTGTATTTAGAGAAACGTGATATCCTAAAATAGATATAAAAGTTTTTATTTTCTTGAACAGATTTTCTTCATCCGCTGCGAGTTTTCTTCAAATAATCTAGTATAAATTATTATAAATGTTATTTTGGGGTTTAGGGTATCACACCCGACATTAATTAACCGCTTTAGAGTACTTCTTTAACTACTAAATCCCAGTACTCTAAAGTGGTTAACCACTAAATCCCGCTAATGAACCCTCTTTACTCATTATTTTCAGAGTTATTTTGAGTCAATTGTTTAACTTATTTCTTTCAATTTAATGTTCATTTTAAAGTTATTTTGAATAAATGATCCTTCAAAAAAATAAAGTGTTTATGTTTTCATTTTCACGATTAACCAACTATTTTATGTAGTTTTGTATTGTTTCATTTGTTTAGCGCAATGCTGATCTTTGGTGAAAAAGCAACATGACTCATGTGCAGTATTTTATTCATATATCGAGTTGTAGACGTCCAAATGGAGTCAAATTAGTTGCAAATGAAAGGTAGCATCCATAGCTATAACATTCATAATGACTCGAAATCCAATTTGGATTATAAAAAGTGTGAAAAGTCAAGTCAAATCAGAGGGAAAGTTGTTTTAAAGAACAAAAGTGTTTATTTAACACTGTAGAGCATTGTGCTCAACTATGCGCTACAATGCATTTGGTGGCACAATTTTATGTCCAGAGAAGAACTATACGCCAAGGATCGTAGCAATGCGCTAATAAGCATCCTAAAGCCCTATTTAAGATAAAAATTCAAATTTTACAAGGGTTCTGACCTAAGAGACCTTGGAGATCATATTGGGAACATCTTGGAGGCTAGGAACTTAAAGATTTTACTCTTGGTGTTCCTTTAACTTAGATCAAACATCAAAGGATGCAACGTAAAGTCATATAAAATACCTGATCAGGGAACTGCACACTTAAACAGAATATTAGTGCTTTAAATGTTTTCCAGAAAGTAATTTTGTTATCATCAAAACAGGTAAGAGTCATAGTTATTCAAACCAACTTGGTTGTAATAGACTGGGCATGGTCAATAATGTGGCATACCTCACAAAATAGAGGTAATTTTTCATATTCTACATCGACCAGAAAAAAAAAATCCTTCACGTTCAACAAGATGACTTTCATGAAGAGGTAAAGTTAGGTCAATATCAACACTCGTGCAAACTGATCGAATGTACGATTGCGCATGGCTTCACCAAGAGACTTTGGAACCATGAAATCTCACCTTGCGCGATATTTTGATGCAAAAATTAAAGGTTAAAATCAAGAGACCAAGCCGAAAGACGAAGGATACCCCAATTGAGATTCCACAACCCAATGGATGAAACAATACTTTGCTCCACCATAGAAATAAAACTGAACTCGAAAAATCCTTTACCAAGTGAAACCATTTTCCAAGGACAATAACTTTCCAAAGTTTCTATAGTTATCGCGTAATACATCAATTTTAAATTGAACAACTCCCTTGGATAGAATGACCTGACCATGTAGGAAATTTGTGCATGATGCAAAGTGCAATATTCATTTTCTAAAATGAAAACGACGAGAAGTTTATCCTTTATGCAAGGTTTGCGCAGTGCACTGAGAGGAAAATCAAAAGAGTTATGATGAGTTTGAGTGAATTTTTTCTTGAAAGCCGGAGTGGATGAAGTTGAATGTATGATTGCATCGACATTGTGATCGATTGATAGGCCATACATGGACAAGCGAAATTGATTGCATCGACAACAACCATGCCTAATCTCAAAAAGTGCCTCCATAAAACCACACACAAACGAAATTCAGACCAACGAACCCTATCTCACAAATATAAATAGATCCCTATGAAACTAGAATCACGAACAAAAAGCAAGATCGCAACAGAAATAGATCTGGACAGAGGGGTTGACTACGGGACATATCAACAGAAATTACTAGACCCATAAACCTAGAGTTAGATCCCAGCGGAGGGGACAAAGGGGAAGATGGCGTCCGAATCCACTAGACCCACGAATTCAGACAAACGCTGGCGGACTCCGTCCATGTATTTAAGAGACACCTAATAATGATTTACACATAGAAAGGGTTTTTGGTTTAGTTCAATGTGTACTAATATGTATTTAATTGAAGTATAATGTTTGTTTTGATCCTCATTATAATATAAAAGGAAAAAATAAGAAAAAAATAAAATAATTTAAGGTTCGTAAACAAGAATGAACTCTAATTAACAAATAATATTTCTATAGGAAGATCTATTCTAAGGTCAAGTTATCAATTACATTAGTTGAAAGGACAAACCTGATACATCAATGTACATTAGAGACACTTATTAATTATTGTAATGAAGGGTTTTTGGCACTAAAATAACTCCTAAAAGCTTTTTAATTGAAGGAAACATAACATTAGGTATTTATTATATAAGGTGATCAAACAATTGTCTATTTGTTGCATAAAAAGATAGAAAAAAATGGCTAAAACTCTCAAGGTGGTTTACACTATAATCCTTTTAGTGTCCCTATTTCTTCTTCCATTCGCCGAAGGTGGTACCTTCATTCTCATATTTTCATGTTATACAAAACCTTCCATCATTTTTAAATAACATTTCTTTTATTTTTATTTTACATTACAGCAAAAATGAAATGTACAAAAGACGAAGATTGTAAAAAATATCGGTGTCCGCCTCCTAAAGCTAAAAGACAAGTCAAGCGTTGCGATATGATTGAGGGTTTTTGTTATTGTAAAAAGTAACACTTAAATTAAAACTCATTTCTCTGTTATGTTAAAGCCTTTAATTTTCTTTACTCATCGTTATGTTGTTTTTCTTATATATATATATATATATATATATATATATATATATGTTTTCTCTCACAATTTTTTATATATTTCTTTCAAACTTTCAATTTCCTAATAGCTTTAGAATCATGTAAAAAAATTATTAAGACTTAGGTGTTTGATATATCATCTAAAAAACATAGAAGTTAAGTTTAGACTTCACGGGAGGAGAGTGATTTATTGAGTTTTACATTTTGGGGTGTTGTCTATAGGATGTCTTCGTACAACTATATACTATATTGACCGATTACTTGATAGTATCGTCTTTGTGAGAGTGCACACAATACATATAATTTAGAGGGGTGTTGCAATTTGCGTATGACATAAAGCATAACTTCTCCATCCAAGTTTTCCTACATTAGTTTGGCACCACATGGATTTTAAGGAGTGCATTTTGAGCATTGAAAGATCATCCATTTATATCATGTGATATTATATTATCGTGATTTTTGTTATCATGCTATATATGATTCATGAATGCATGGTCATCTATTTTTGACTTATTCATTCATTTTACATGATGTAAGATCTACTCACATCTTCTGTGCTCCTCTTATTATATATTTATATGCAGACTTAAGCGGTGACAAGAAATCAATGGAGCTTGTGGAATACCAGAGGTTTGTGTTTAGCTTTATTATATTTTGAGCTTTTTTAATATTGTTGATTTTGTTGTATGAGTAGAGATTCCTTAATTTCAAATGCAACTCTAAACTTCCGAGTTATAACATAATTTTTATTGTATGTTTTATTTTAGGCTAAATAACATACGCGGTCCCTTAACTTAATTTCAATTAATGTTTTAGTCCTTTATCTTTTTTTTCCTTCCAATTTGGTCCTTTATTTTAATTTTAAGTGACAATTCGATCTTTTATGTTTTAAAATGTCAACAATGTTATCCTTTTTTTTTTATTTACAAAAATTCATCAAAATTTTCAAAAAAAACCCATAAAATTAATTATCATCTTCAATATAATGCAAATTTCATCAAATTCATAACTTAAATCTTTAAATAAACTCATATTTTCATGCTTAATTTGATGAATTTGATGTTGTTGGAGATGAAAATATGAGTTTATTTGAATATTTGAGTTATGCATTTGATGAAATTTGCATTATATTGAAGATGATAATTAATTTTATGGGTTTTGTTTGAAAATTTTGATAAATTTTTGTAAAAAAAAAGGATAACATTGTTGACATTTTAATACATAAAAGATCAAATTGTCACTTAAAATTAAAATAAAGGACCAAATAAGAAAAAAGGACTAAAACGTTAACTGAAATTAAGTTAAAGGACCGCATATGCTATTTAGCCTTTATTTTATAACTTTAACATTATAACATTATTGTAATTATTTATTTTTTTTATTCGTCAAAAAGATATGTTTTTGTAACGTGAAAACAATTACGTGTTTCCTTTTTATTCTGAATTAGTATCTTCATATTTTGATTATAAGTTTTTATCATTATCTTATTTACAAAAATTAAAAAAAGTGGGTAAATTGTATCCGTGGTCCTTTAACTTAATTTCAGTTAACGTTTTAGTCATTTATCTTTTTTTTTTTT
>JBBPBQ010020321.1:17322693-17358694 GCA_037974755.1 Cicer yamashitae | reverse complement strand
ATATTAAATGTATGTGCACTTAATTATATTTAATTATTTCTAAATATATCTTATTTTAATTATTTATTTTATAAATAATTATCTTGAGATAGTAGTAATGTTATGTTTGATTTTATTTATTTTTATATACTTATTTTGGAAATGTGATTTTATATATATATTTATTATGATTTGGTAATTAACATAAAATATTGTTGTTATATTTATTTATTTTATAATTTTGACTATTCTCTAATGATAGTATTATTATAACGTGAGTATTTTGAAAAATAAGTATAATTATAGTGATTAATTTGGATATGAGAGTTTGGGTTGTTAATAATATGTACTTTTTTAAAAGGTTAATTATTTTAATTACTCTAATTTGTCATATTTTAGTTATGAAATATTAGTAATGTTTTGAAAATTTAATGATGTTTGGAAGAGTATTAAAAATGAGATTGAGTAACAATTAATTTTGTTTTAGCAAAATAAAAATAATAGTAGTAAAACATAAAATAAATAAGGAGACCAATGGGCTTGACCCATGTGAACCCTAAAAAAAATAAGAAAGGGAGCTTCAACATCCGCCACAACAACAACCTATCATTTGACACCGGTGTATATTTATTTATTTTATAATTTTGACTATTCTCTAATGATAGTATTATTATAACGTGAGTATTTTGAAAAATAAGTATAATTATAGTGATTAATTTGGATATGAGAGTTTGGGTTGTTAATAATATGTACTTTTTTAAAAGGTTAATTATTTTAATTACTCTAATTTGTCATATTTTAGTTATGAAATATTAGTAATGTTTTGAAAATTTAATGATGTTTGGAAGAGTATTAAAAATGAGATTGAGTAACAATTAATTTTGTTTTAGCAAAATAAAAATAATAGTAGTAAAACATAAAATAAATAAGGAGACCAATGGGCTTGACCCATGTGAACCCTAAAAAAAATAAGAAAGGGAGCTTCAACATCCGCCACAACAACAACCTATCATTTGACACCGGTGATCGATAATTATTCCAGAAAATTTCCTCCGTTCTCGTCCAAATTTCAGTATGTTGTTTTATTCATTTAGCTTGTCAAATAAACATACTTCCTCATATTTTTAACCATCCCAATTTCTCTCTAAAATATCCGACTTCTCCGTTTATAAAATTCCTTATTTTGTATCGTTCTTCTTCACCGTAACTCCGATTTGAGTGAAACCAACGCCAAAACGACCGTGCGAAAAGTGGCTATATTATCCACTGATTGGTTTTTTGATTTATGGTAATTTTTCTTGACCGAATTTTGAATTTAGTTTTTAGAGTAGTTTCTCATAATTTATTTTTGACGTTTACCCATAAACTGTCGAGTTAGATCGATTGAAGGACAAAGAGTCAAAGAACAAAGACTGTTTGCTCGTGGAATCTTATTCCTGTGTAAAAGCATCGAAATGAGGTAATGGGTGAGAGAGCATTTGAATTCATAAGTGTAATATATTGTGAGATGAACGGGAAAACCGTATTTCCCAACGATTCATCCGGGGCTTGCTATGTACGGCAGTAGCCCTTTGAAGGATAAATTAATTAATGTGCAAATATGGAAATTGTGAGATTAAAATATAGAATAGAAATATTTGGCAGGTGTTGATTGATTTAATTTCTTTAAATGTGTGGTATTTGATGTTATTGTGATATTGAGTGTCGAATTAATTTTATGTATATGTTTGATTAGATGAGTTTATGTGATATGATAATAAAAGATGGATATGTTGTGATAATTTTATGTGATGATGATGATGTATGAATAATAATTGTGATTTCATAAATTTGTGATAAGTTTATGTGATGAGGTACAATTGATGATAGTGACATTCTAAATTTGTGATGAGTTATATAATGATGATGATGTGTGATTTATAATAGTGATGTTATGAATTGGTGATGAAAAGATTGAAGTAACCTCTGATGAAATAATTGTGATTCCAATTTGTGTTTGAGATGATGGTCTTAATGGAGTTTCATAGGCCAACGAGGGGAGAAAATAAATATTGAGAATTTGTGAAGTGAAGATTATTTTGTCATCATATAGGTAGGGCCCGACAAGCCTAGCGGTTCCGGCGAAGTACAACTGAATTACGCCTAATCGTGGCGGTCTACTGTTGAGCCTTAAGGTATGATTGTTAGACCTTGGAGGTATTCGGGTGGGGAATTTCTAGATGACTTGGAGGTAGCACTCCAAATGTCGGGAGCTACCATGCAACACACGTTTACCTCGATTGTCGCGTATTTGTTTCTCGGGTTGAGTTGAGGGGATCTATGAGGACAGGGCCAATTTGAATTGTACGTCCACCGGGATGGTGGCATAGTATCAGGCCTCCTAACCAAGTACTTCAGAGTTAGAATGGTACCACATTGTGAAGTAGAGTCTAGACTCATGCATACCATTGCATTTTCTTGTGATGGTTTTGTTGTGATTAATATGTATCGTGTGCGATAATAATTTCTGCGATGATTTGATGTTATAGTGAAATGTATTGATTTTCCTTGATTTTGACTATATAACGTGATGTTTTTCTTTGAAGAATGTTTGTGTAATGATTAATTGGGTGTTCTTCTTACATGTATTATACTATCAACATGATTTCAAAACTCACCTCCTTCGTTGTTTGTGTTTGACTGGCTTGACCCTGCGTTTGGGAAATCGCAGTTATTACAGGTTAATGAGTCTTGAAGTTTAAGTTTGGGAGGAAACCCTCTCTGATAGGTGATACCGAGAATTAAGAGTTGTAATGTGTATTTTACTTATGTAGTTGCAAATGACTTTTTATATGAAAACCTTAGTACTAGTAAGTCTTTGGAATTAAATTAAGAAATTCTAGTTAAATCAAGTTCATTGAATTTTAATTGAGTCACAAAGTTGAATTGTTACGTCTATATTTAGAGAAACGTGATATCCTTAAATAGATATAAAATTTTTTACTTTCTTGAACAGATTTTCTTCATCCGCCGCGAGTTTTTTTCAAATAATTTAGTATAAATTATTATAAATGTTATTTTTGGGTTTAAGGTGCCACAATAGTGGTATCAGAGCAGGTCTGTCCAATCAGGCCGAGTGGGTGGAATGTCGATTCAGTGTTAGTCGAATGTCAGTCATGTCAATTGTGTTTACTTGAGTAATAATTATTTTCACTAACATGTTTTTTTTGTTCCCCGTTATATTATTGTGTTAAGTGTTATATGCTTTTGTATTATTATACATATTTTTGAGATTACTGATTAACTGTTTATTTTTTGCTTACTCTAATTGTGTTATGGATTCTAAGTTCCTACCTAAGTGAGTAAATAAACCATGAAATTACTTGTTAAGATTTGAGTTAATTTTAATTGTTGACAAGATTTTGTTGGTTACTTGTTGAATGATCTTGTTGCTTGTTTCTTGTCTACCAAACTATGATTTTGGCACTTTTGTTTTATGTGAATAGTTGGAAATAATAATTTTGATTGACCACCTAGATTTTGGCACTCTTGTCTACCAAGGTTTCTAGAGCATGTCCAACCACCTGTTTGGAGACCTCAACGAGGACTCCCTGAGCATGTTGTGGGTGTTCTCAGAGCATGGTTGTTTGAACACTTTTTGCACCCGTAAGTGTGTTATTACAATCTTATCATTATCTTATGAAGCATTGACACATTCATGGATATCAGACACAATATTAATCAGTAGACACTGATAATATTTTAAGAAAATAGAAGTGATTGAATGTGACAATTATGTATTCAATATGAAATGTCATTGTTACAAAATCAAAAGGATTTTAAAGTGTAGTCATGTCATAATAACATGAATCCTTAATATTGTGGAGAATTGTGTTCAAATGTGGTTGATGTAGCCTCAATTTTGGTGACATAAATTTTTTGATCCCCCATTTAAATAGATTGGGGACAAATAATTTTTTTTAACCATTTTAACAAGCAGTGCTTCATCTTTGATATAAGCTTTGTGTTTCTCTTTTTCCATCATCATCTGAACATTACATTTTCATGTATGTATTGGTATATAAGACATGTATTTAGACTACTTATATGTTGTATTCTTGTTGCAGTTACCCTACTGATACTGACAAGATAATGTTAGCAAAACAAACCGGTCTGTCTCGTAACCAGGTGATTATTTCAAGATAAAAGCTCTATATTCTGCATCATTTCATATTTTCATTCATGATTTCATATTTTCAAGATAATTTTGGTAACATATTTTCATTTCATATTGACAATGTCTATGTGTTTCAGGTGTCTAATTGGTTTATAAATGCAAGAGTGAGACTATGGAAACCAATGGTAGAAGAGATACACATGCTTGAACCACAACAAACTCAAAAGGAACCACAAATAGATGAGAATCCATCTACCTCCACAGACAAATTTCAGAGTGTCGCCTATAAACAGACTAGAAGCGAACTTTCAAATATGTCGGTGCTGAATCAACAAGTTGGTAGTAATGGAGTGAGCATGGGGAATAACGTTGCAACGAGCAATAATGGTGTGTCTCTCACACTCGGTCTTCATTAGAATCATGGTATTGGGTTATCCGAGCCGTTTAACATAAGTGCCGCCCAACGTTTTGGCCTTGCACTTCAACCAGATAGCTACGTCACGAGTACTTTTTAATCACAAAATAGACAATTTGGTAGAGACCTTTATGGACGGCAAATTTTGCACGACTTTGTAGGGTGAAGCTATAGATATGCTTGGACTTAATTCAATTAGGGTGATACACTATGTTTCTATGATTGGTTTCATCAATCACTAGAAATTAGGAAAAGAAGAGTTATTGAAATATTGGCCTGCAAAAGTCTTATTGAAGAGACCTAGTTTGGGATTAAGTGGTCTTGTACATTCATTTTTGTTTTAGTAGGGGGGAAAAATATTGTTATAGGCAGATTGATCCATTTCACCCTTCTGTGTTGGCCTTGTGGGAAAAGTGTTTGTTGTTGTCCTTTTTAGGTAAAATAGATACATTTAAGTAGGCGACAGTTTAATCTTTTTTAACATGCATTATTCATAAGGATCTCTCCAACTATGTTTTTTCTCTCTCAAAAATAAAAATTTTCATACTTTTGAATTTATTGATCTTGACCAACGATCATTGATACTCAAACTGTGTGATTGTGGATTCTCCCTGCAGTTAACCTGAATTGGTTTATTTTCACGACTTGTGTGTCAGGAAGCAATGGAAAATGTAATTTTTAATTGTTGATGAAAGAGAAAAATATTGAGTTTGAAGTTGATATTTTGATAGAACGAAGAATATGATATAAATAGAATAAGGTATACATTTATATAATAATCTTCATGAGATAATTAAAATAACTAACTTTGATTTAATCATAATTAATTTTTAATTATCTTAAATTAATTCTAACAAATATATATCTATATCTAACACCCCTGTAAGTTGGAAATGTGTATCAACATTTTCAACCTTTGATGAATAATATAAACCAGAAAAAATCACTACGCCAAAAATGACATTTTATAGCGTGTCTTATACAGCGCTTATTAAATACAAGCGTTGTTGTATAATTTTTTAAAAATAACGAAGGATACAACAACGTTTTTTTGACAAGCGCTGTGAAAAAAGCGCTATTATAGGATCATATAGGGTCACATAGCGCTTGCACATAATGTTTACAACTCTTTTACAGCGCTTTTTGAAAAAGCGCTGTAAATTGAAGCGCTCTCACATAGCTTTTACACCCTTTTTGAGCGCTTTAAACACAAGCGCTGTAAAATGTAGCGCTCCCACTTTATGTTACATAGCTTTTAAAGCACTTTTTGTAAAAGCACTGTAAAAGGCTTGTGCTTTCACATAATTAAATGACCTATTAGAGCACTTTTTATACAAGCGCTGTAAAAGGATTGCGCTTTCACATAATTAAAGGACCTATTAAGGTGCTTTTTATACAAGCGCTGTAAAATCATTCACATTAAATAAAAATCATTCACTTTAAATAAATAAAAACAAATATAATACGTTGTCCTAACCCTACGAACCCTCATCTCCTCTACTCTTCGAACCCTCCTTTCCTCTATTTTGCGCCCATCTACTGCTCCTCCTTTAAAACAAATTGGATACGTTGTCTCAGGTATTGTATTTATTAATTTTTTGTTGTCACTAACTGATTACATAATAAATCATATAAAATCTATTCTTTTTTGAAATTTGTTGATCTATTCTATTTTGAAATCAGACTTGGACCTTGGTTTCCATTTTCCAATATTAGATATGTGTACTATACATTGGTATAATGTTATCAGTAGCTTATTATTTGTGTAACTGCATTTATATAGGTCATATAAAATGGATCGGAAATGGATGTCTGCCAATCGATTGTCAAAAGAGTATGAAAATTGAGTGAAAGAGTTTGTTGAGTTTGCAGTGAAGAATGAAAAAGATCCAAATAGAGTCGTTTGTCCTTGTTTAAAATGTTGTTTTGGAAAACGCATTAGAGTTGATGAATTGGAAGGACATTTAGTATGGTAAGGAATTGATCAAAGCTATACATGTTGGATAAGACATGGTGAAAAAAAAATGGAAACACCCGCAGAGATACATATGCTTCAACTGATTTCGACACAGATACATATGAGCCGGACCGAGTTGAGGAGATTGCAAAAGCAGTTGAAGAAGATCTTCGTGATTGTCCTAAAATGTTTGAGAGCTTGTTGAGTGATGCAGAGAAACCATTATATAATGGTTGTACTAAATTCACAAGACTGTCGGCGATATTAAAGTTGTACAACTTAAAAGTGAGTAATGGATGGTTTGTTAAAAGCTTCACATAATTACTAACACTCTTAAAAGATATGTTGCCAGATGATAATGAACTTCCCAGTCGAACCTACGAGGCTAAACGAATTTTGTGCTCTATTGGTATGAGTTACGAAAGGATTCATGCGTGTCCTAACAATTGCATTTTATTTCGAAATGAATATGAATTACTAAAGGCGTGTTCGCAATGCAATGTCTCTCAATATAAGAAGAAAGAATCTACTCCAGCAAAAGTCGTTTGGTATTTTCCTATAATACCAAGATTTAGGCGCATGTATCGCAATGAAGAAGATTCAAAATACTTGACATGGCATGCAGATGAAAGAATTAGTGTGACACGCAATTAATATTAATAGTATCATATAAGTAAGGAGAACACGCAATTAATTCTAAATAAACCGTATCATTAGACAAACATTCTTCAAAGAAAAACACAACATTATAAAGTCAAAACCACTCAAGGAAAGCCAATACATTTCACTATAACATCAAATCATCTAAGAAGAATTATTATCGCACACGACACATATTAATATTAACAAAACAATCACAAGAAAATGCAATGCTATACATGAGTTTAGACTCTACTTCACAATGTGGTACCATTCTAACTCTGAAGTACTTGGTTAGGAGGCCATGATACTATGCCACCATCTCGGTGGACGGACAATTTAAATTGGCCCTGTCCTCATAGATCCCCTCAACTCAACCCGAGACACATATACGCAACAGTCGAGGTAAACGTGTGTTGCATGGTAGCTCCCGACATTTGGAATGCTACCTCCAAGTCACCTAGGAATTCCCCACCCGAATACCTCCAAGGTCTAACAATCTTGCCTTAAGGCTCAACAGTAGACCGCCACGGTCAGACTCAATTCAGTTGTACTTCCCCGGAATCCCTAGTTAGCCTATGATACTCCATTTCACAAATTCTCAATATTTATTTTCTCCCCTCGTTAGCCTATGATACTCCATTAAAACCATCAGAGGTTACTTCAATCTTTTCATCACTATTATAAATCACACATCATCATCATTACATAACTCATCACAAATTTAGAGCATCCTTATCATCAATCATACCTCATCACATAAACTTATCACAATACATCCATCTTTTATTATCATATCACATAAATTCATCTAATCAAACATATACATAAAATTAATTCAACACTCAATATCACAATAACATCAAATACCATGCACATTAATTAATTTATCCCTCAAAGGGCTACTGCCGTACGTAGCAAGTCCCGGATGAATCGTTGGGAAATACAGTTTTCCCATTCATCTCACAATATATTACACTCATGAATTCAAGCGCTCTCTCACCCCTTACCTTATTTCGACGCTTTCACACACAAATACGATTTCACGAGCAAACAGCCTTTATTCTTTGACTCTTTATTCTTCAATCGATCTAACTCGACAGTTTATGGGTAAACGTCAAAAATAAATTATGAGAAACTACTCTAAAAACTAAATTCGAAATTCGGTCAAGTAAAATTACCATAAATCAAAAAACCAATGAGTGGATAATATAGCCACTTTTCAAACGATCGTTTTGGCGTTGGTTTCACTCAAATCGGACTTACGGTGAAGAAGAACGGTGCAAAATAAGGAATTCCACAAACGGAGAAGTCGGGTATTTTAGAGAGAAATTGGGATGGTTAAAAATCTGGAAAAGTGTGTTTAATTGACTAACTAAATGTATAAAACAACATACTGAAATTTGGGCGGAAACGGAGAAAACTTTCTGAGACAGTTATCGATGATGGGTACCAATTTTCTTCCTTTTCTCTCAATTTTGCGGCTGCCGTTTGTTAACCTACGGCTCATCTCTCTTTCTACTTCTTTCTCTTTTCAATTCAATTCAATTCATTTTTTTTTTAATTATTTAATTATAGTTTACTTTTGCATATAGGCTTAACCAATAAAACACATTTACTCATTTTTGTTTATTTATTTATTTTAAATAAAACAAATAATTACCAATACTATTTTTTTTAAACACAATTTAATTACAAAAATATTACTAATATTTTAAAACTAATATTTTATAAAATAAAATACATTAATAATCAAAACTCTCATATTCAAATTAATCACTATAATTATACTTATTTTTCCAAATACTCACGTTAAATTACTACCATCGTTAAAAAAATATTTGAAATTTTTTAATAAATAAATATAACATCAATACTTTATATTAATTACTAAATCATAATAAATACGTATAAAATCATCATCCCATAACATCTATTTAAAAATAAAGAAAATCAAACACAATATTACTACTATCCCAAGATAATTATTTATAAAATAAATAACTACAATAAGAAATACTTAGAAATAATTAAAATATAAATATGTGCACACTTAACTACGAAAACATATATTCACGTAAAATCGCTTAAAATCTTATTTTATAAAATATGTACACTAAAATACTATTATTTCTAGAAAAATATATAAAATATTAAAATATAATATTTGTTATTTATATCACTCATTTAGTCAAATATGTACAAGATTAGAACATCATAGAAAGCGCACATATAAAGAAAATTAATCAACATATATTCTAAAATAATTTTAACATCAAATTAATTATTTAAAATCATATTTCATTAATAAAATAGTTTATTATAAATTTTGGAGTGTTACAATTCTCCCCTCGTAAAAGATATTTCGTCCTCGAAATTTGTACTGAATAATAAGCGAACTGATATTTAACTAACCTCCCTCAAGATTGAAACTTAGTCTATAAACATATTTAAGACATTCACTATCCAAAGCATGTCAAAAATCAATTAGCTTAGCATGATACGCTAACATGACACAACAAGTTAATTAAACACATCACATTCAACAACTCAAATATGAAAAAAAAAATTATTATGATTAATCATTATCGTTTATAGATAAAACTAAGCATGTGAATCTAGTCAAAAACACTTACTACATTCAGTTGAATCAAATAACACATATCTCAAATACGTTTTCGAGTTCAACTAACTTCTCAAACAATACTCCACTAGTTTCAATCTCTTAAAAGAATGTTTAAATCATAACAACAATTACTCTACATATTTCACAAAAGTTAGGCATATAAAGAAACATTTAAAATATTTTACGCCTTCAAGAATTACAAACAGAAATGTATATAACAACTCAATGACATACAATCACTTAATTTTTTTTTTTATAGAAACGAATGTGTATAATCATAGTGGAATAAGACAAATATTTTAACATATAGTTTCAAACACACTCAAGGTGTAACACCCCGATTTTTAAAAGCGCGAGTGTAATTATTTTTCAAAATAAATGGATAAAAACACCAGGTTAACTCTATAAATGAAGAAAATACTTTTGGACAAAACATTTAAGTCGTAATACAAATTACCAAGTCGTAACTCAAACGACAAAAGTCATAATTTATTTCCTCATAATTACAACGAATTAAAAAGGTTTTTGAATTGATAATCCAAATATAAAGTACACCGGCTCCAATAGTTTGATTCAAATTCACGAGTTCCTTTTTCTACAACAACTTGAAATAAGAAAGGGAAATAAGTAACATTCTTAAATAGAACCCTAAGCTGATCATTAATCTATCTGAGGGTGACTGGGTATTGAGAATCCACGAGCGGCATCAAGCCCCCTGCTTTCGGTCACACAACCAACCCATCGCTGTACCACGCCTTAGATCGACCCTAGTTCTCATCTGAGGGCAAAGCCCAGTTTTCCACAAATTGTAAAGGGTCACCAACCGAAATTAACAAATACCACGTAGCATTCAATTTTAAATGCACAAAATCACCTTTCAACTTAGCATACATCTAGAAAGGGTTTGCATATGTTAAACATGCATAAACAAGGTTGAAAAATGAAGTTTTGGACCAAACAACACTGTTGTATACGAATACACCCTATGTGTAGTCGAATACACTTGCGAAAACAGCAGAAAAACAGCACTGACAGCACTACTGTATTCGAATACAGCCTGTCTGTATTCGAATACAGCATTCCATTCAATTGTATTCGAATACAGCACCTTGTGTAGTCGAATACACTTCAAAAAAATCAAGTCAGTATCTAATTTAATCATCTGTATTCGACTACAACACAAGTGTAGTCGAATACACCTGTCAAAACAGCAGAAAATCAGTTTTTAACCCTTTCAAAAATATTCCAACACTTCCAAATTCATTCCAACACTTTCAACACCAATTCAATGAATCACAAACACCAACACAACACAAATCCCTCGTCACAATCAAGTACGCATATACAAACATCATAACATGTCAAACGTGACTCGCGTGCCAAGCACCCTAATGCAATGCGTATATGCCAATGCACATGATTGTGGAATATCAACAAAACCCTCCTCGAAGGGGCGTAAATCATAATTGTACAGCCTCTCACAGACTAGTACTAATTACCAAGGTGCAGTCTCTCACAGGCTAGCACGATTTACTAATGTGCAACCTCTCACAGGTTAGCACGACGCGATAATCAATGTAATGGTAAGATTAACCATCCAATCACGTGGAATCATCCCCTATACGGATAAGATGAACCATCCAATCACGTGGAATCATCCCGTGGCCCATCCGGCCACCACTATCACCGATGCGATAATCCATGTAAGGATAAGATGAACCATCCAATCACGTGGAATCATCTCGTGGCCCATCCGGTCACCACTATCACCGACGCGATAATCCCCGTAAGGATAAAATGAACCATCCAATCACGTGGAATCATCTCGTGGCCCATCCGGTCACCACTATCACCATTTACTATGAAATGCATGAGCATACTCTGACTCTCGACAACACAATTATTAAGTAAATGCAGCTATTAAAAGATTCCCCATTTTTAATGCTCATTTAACACTAATGATTCTCAAATTTAACACAGAGCATACTCAACGCATACAATTCTCAAATCACATGAAATTGAATTCACAAATCATATTGAATTCAAATCACCACATACACAATCTCATCAATTCATTTCACACCAAATCAAAATTCACACATAAATTGCATTTATTCAAAACCCCACATCTACAAACATCAAGCATATCTCAACTTTCATAAAATTACCCATAAACATATCAACCACGCCAAGTAAAAATCACCATCACCCACACCTCAAAACTCATTAAATTCAATTTCACCATTTTTCCCACAAAATGCATTCAAATTCATTTCTCACAACATCTCACCTCAAACCCACCCAATTTATTTTCCAAACATTTTCAACCATAATACCCAAATCAAAACTCAAAATCGTTAAACATAAACCACCAAATTTCTTTTCCACAACTCACATAAATCCCATTAAATTCCGTTTCCCAAAATTCACACATAACCTCCATCAAAACAAACCCCACAAATACACATATAGAGTCCTATATGCAAGCTAAAAATTTGGAAGGAGCCCTTACCTCGCTGGTAGCTTGAACGACCGATTACGGCACCACGATAAATTCCGATAAAAATCTCGCTTCGCACGATGCTTCGAAAGTTAGTTCACAAGCACCGCAACGTGATCACGATCAACTTTCTCTTCAATCGCTTCGCAAGATAAAGCTTAGATCTAGGTGATATGTGAGGTTTTGTGTTTGGCGGTTTTGAAACCCACCAACACCTTCTTCGTGAAACAGAAAGAAAGAAGGAGAAGAACGTTCGCGGGCTAGGAGGAAATGTTTTTCCCTTTCTAATTCCTCCTTCACTTAAACTATATATACATATTAGCTTACTAACTCAATATATATATATATATATTTACTCCCTCACCAAATATATATATATATATATATATAAATACATATTAAAATTAAACCAAACCAAAAATAATTGAAACTCTTACACACATCACTCCCATCACCAATTATTTTGATAAAAAAATCTATTCCCGTTGCAGCTCAATTGACAGGTAAAATTTTCAGCAACCAGAGATATTTTTAACAAAACTGTCTGGTATTAAATTCTCTGTACCGTAAATAAATTATTCTTCAACGAATAATTTTAACCAGATCTAAAAAATATATATATAAAAATATATATACAATAAACATATAACAAACTCTAATAAAGTATGCTTTTGGTATTTTAATTCACAAAATGAATTAAAATTTGGCTAAATGCTTCAGCAATTTAACACCAAATATACTAAAATGGCATAAATTAGAGTTTGAAAATTAAGGGTCTTACATTACTACCCTCCAAAAAGAAGTTTCGTCCTCGAAACTTAAAGTAAGAGTAGTAGCCACACTAGGTCTACACTCAAACCCACCATACATGCTAGAACTCGTTTCGTCTGGCCTACTCGAAGAAAGTGTCGTCTATTCGTTCTCATAGGGTACTTTAATAACTTTACGCATTATTATAGCCGGTAAGACTCGCCCGTCCCACTCAACATGATATTGTCTACTATCAACAAGAGATTGGGGATGATCAGCTCCTCAATTTGTCAATAAGTAGTCAATGACCATGATGATGGATTAGACCATCTTAACCCAACCGTAATAACGCTCCCTTCGACTTGTACTTAAAGCTATCCCGAGGCACAAGCGGTCTAACAATCTTCTCAAGGTCCATTGAGTTTCCCTTAATTTCCTATCGACGAAGTACAATCGCCCAAAACTATGCCACATAGCCTCATATACACCCACTTGATACGAAACATCCATTAGGTTCCAAATTAAAACTCTAAGTGTGACACCAACACCCTGAGCATAAAACAATCATTATTGCCAAGAACTCCCTAATTTCTCCATTGTCCACAAATCCTCGATTTTCTTTAGTCGCACAACTACACCAAACTACAGTGTTCTCATCAAAATGTTGGTCTAATTATAACTTTAATAATCACCTCCCAACATTCGATTGGTGATCAAAGTTTCCTAAAATATTTTCGACAACATGCCAGGGTTATACCACCCACAACACACAAACTTCCTTAGGTTTAGTGCTTCATTTCCAGAGTCACGTCTCTAATAAAATCCAATTTGAATTTCATTCATTGGTTAAGACCTACATTTGTCTCATTCCTAACACCTCAAATTCACGTTTCATTAGTCAATTTTTTTTTTACATACCTTGCAACTCTGGACAAACCCGAAAATAATTTTCCTCTATCTGCTGCCAACATTCATTCTGATACTTCTCAATTCGCTGTGTCCTTTATTTGCAGCTTGATGATTATCTTTTTATTATGATAGGTCAAACACATTGTATTCACTCCATCGCTTTTCCATTTATACAAACCTTAAATGTCTACCTCGAACCTTAATACATCTTCATTATTTCGAAATCATTACTTAGCTTACTCTTGTATGTCTTCTTCCACAAGTTGCTCTCTCCTTTGACAGCCACAATTGATACACACCATTGTGCGTCATATTCCAAAATATCATCCAACTTAACTTGATCTTATTTTTGTCTTTCCTCTTACTCTTAAACTTTTCTTCCTTCAGATAAGATTGTCATCCTGGTCTTTAAGAATTTCTTCAACATTTCAACAAAATCTTAATTCCTCCAAATTTCCACACTTCCTATGAAATATTCTACATCTGAAATATATCTCAAACATTTTTCACCTCTACCGTCATTCAACCGTCCATGTGGTCAACATCTAGAGTCCTTTATTTGCTTAGCTCATCTGCCATCATACTTCCTCTTGGTTCATTATAGTGATTTCAATAATTCAAGCCTTATTAGTTCCCACCAAACTTTCCATTCCATGCTCAATTCTTCCCTACCAAACAAACATTTAACTCTTTTGATTGACGAACACAATAACGTACCCCTATGACATGCCTTCAAGTAGTTCCTTTGAATTCATTGGCGTACTCTTCTAATAACAATGTCTGATTTTCGGATGAATAATTCATTTCATGAATCCTTAATTGATATAAGCCATATACCTATGTGCTGCTCCTACAAGTTTCATGGTACGTTTTCCAAAAAGGTGGTCCACTCACTAGATTTTCTTATTCATTCTCAACCTTCACCAAGGTACCAACTAAAAGAATCCCGACAATCGAACGTCCTAAAGAACTAATTCTTAAACGTTCCCAATAAGCATCTCTTAAAGAATAATTATCTTTAAACTAGATCCTCATAACTTAGCGGTAAAATATCTCCAAGACCCACATACCTTCTTCGTCCATCTAGTAACTGAAACACACTTTTCAAATCTTAACACTGGGCTTCCCAAGAACAACAAGTAAACCATAAATCATTCGTTACATTTCTTCCTATTCACGCTATGTCATTGAATAAAATTAGAAAATCTAATCCTTGAAATCTTCAAATACTCATTACACCGTCTAAATTTATCCATGACATCTGAAGGTATAACACAAGGTCTTATTCATCATTGACTCTAACCGTCTTAGTAATATCACTAATGAAAACTCTTCTAATCATAAACCAACATTATCAGTAAATCTTCAAACACTCCCATCCATAACATGAATCATTCATCACCTGCCTACCTCAACTCCCTTGATCATACAAGTTTAAGGTGTCACTTGGTCATCCATCCAACCTTGTGGGTTTTAAATCGTTGGCTTTAGGATCAACCATCTTAGGGTCCCAAATCAAATCTTGATTAATTCCTCTAACTTATCAAAATATTCTCACACTCCTAGTATATACCATCCTTTAATAGACACTCCAAGCTTACATTGTAACAATCTCTAAGTATTCATGTACTCTGTACTTCCAATTCCACTTAATAGTAATATGAGGTTCAGTACATCGAGGCTCAACTCCTTATGCTTACGCAAACACCACTCAAAATTCACACTTACGCGTCAATAGTTTCATCTACAATCACTATTCATACTTATTATCTCCTAAACCACACAGAGATTTGTCACTTACCAACAAAATATATAGTCTCACTCCTATAACTGTCATGAGATTCATACTTAACAATCTAAGTCACGAATCTAGTTTAACTCGTACGCTCGACCTTACACCTCAAGGTATCGACTATTCCTCACAGCGTCCTTTGCCTAACCAAGGTAATATTCACGCCTCATGTGTAGCGCACCTTAACTTCAACACAAGCCTCTTTAGTTGACACCTGAGCACCAGATGTTATTCCGAATGGAAGCCTCGTCTTCTCAACAATTCCATGGTGTTCACATCTCTTTGACAGTTATCAAACTTCATCCAGTCTCGTCATGAAATCGACCGAGAAAACATCTAATACTTTTCTTAAAAATGAATTCTCCACTTAGATCTTTACTTGAAATCCCCTATCCGTCTCACACCAATAACATCTTCGAGTTAACACCAATAACATAGCCTCTATATCCTCGGAATCATTTCATAAATCCTATGCCGTCATGATCCGCTTCAACCCTGTCTTTCCCAACAGATACGTTTCAGGAATTCATAGACACTCATCGACCAAAGTCGACTAATGTTCTATGGTTTAACTACTCTTCCAACTAAAGGGCCACAAGGCACCCTGTTTCGTATAAGAAACAATAAACTAATTAAGCACATCATGCTTGACCCAAGAAACCAAAACACAACGTACGCGTGGACTCCAATAACTTGATACCCCTAACCTCGACTCTTGATCAGCTTAGGACACCCAACTCACTGCCCCAAAGAAATTTAAACCAAAGCTCTGATACCACAATGTAACACCCCGATTATTAAAAGCGCGAGTGTATTTTTTTTTCAAAATAAATGGATAAAAACACCAGGTTAACTCTATAAATGAAGAAAATACTTTGGGACAAAACATTTAAGTCGTAATACAAATTACCAAGTCGTAACTCAAACGACAAAAGTCATAATTTATTTCCTCATAATTACAACGAATTAAAAAGGTTTTTGAATTGATAATCCAAATATAAAGTACACTGGCTCCAATAGTTTGTTTCAAATACACGAGTTCCTTTTTCTACAACAACTTGAAATAAGAAAGGGAAATAAGTAACATTCTTAAATAGAACCCTAAGCAGATCATTAATCTATCTAAGGGTGACTGGGTACTGAGAATCCACGAGCGGCATCAAGCCCCCTGCTTTCGGTCACACAACCAACCCATCATTGTGCCACGCCTTAGATCGACCCTAGTTCTCATCTGAGGGCAAAGCCCAGATTTCCACAAATTTTAAAGGGTCACCAACCGAAATTAACAAATACCACGTAGCATTCAATTTTAAATGCACAAAATCACCTTTCAACTTAGACATGCATAAACAAGGTTGAAAAATGAAGTTTTGGACCAAACAGCACTGTTGTATTCGAATACACCCTATCTGTAGTCGAATACACTTGCGAAAACAGCAGAAAAACAGCAAAAACAGCACTGACAGCACTATTGTATTCGAATACAGCCTGTCTGTATTCGAATACAGCACCGTCTGTAGTCGAATACACTTCAAAAAAATCAAGTCAGTATTTAATTTAATCATCTATATTCGACTACAACACAGGTGTAGTCAAATACACCTGTCAAAACAGCAGAAAATCAGTTTTTAACCCTTTCAAAAATATTCCAACACTTCCAAATTCATTCCAATACTTTCAACACCAATTCAATCAATCACAACCACCAACACAACACAAATCACTCGTCACAATCAAGTATGCATATACAAACATCATAACATGTCAAACGTGACTCGCGTGCCAAGCACCCTAATGCAATGCGTATATGCCAATGCACATGATTGCGGAATATCAACAAAACCCTCCTCGAAGGGGCGTAAATCATAATTATACAGCCTCTCACAGACTAGTACTAATTACCAAGGTGCAGTCTCTCACAGGCTAGCACGATTTACTAATGTGCAACCTCTCACAGGTTAGCACGACGCGATAATCCATGTAATGGTAAGATTAACCATCCAATCACGTGGAATCATCCCCTATACGGATAAGATGAACCATCCAATCACGTGGAATCATCCCGTGGCCCATCCGGTCACCACTATCACCGACGCGATAATCCCCGTAAGGATAAGATGAACCATCCAATCACGTGGAATCATCTCGTGGCCCATCCGGTCACCACTATCACCGACGCGATAATCCCCGTAAGGATAAGATGAACCATCCAATCACGTGGAATCATCTCGTGGCCCATCCGGTCACCACTATCACCGACGCGATAATCCCCGTAAGGATAAGATGAACCATCCAATCACGTGGAATCATCTCGTGGCCCATCCGGTCACCACTATCACCATTTACTATGAAATGCATGAGCATACTCTGACTCTCGACAACACAATCATTAAGTAAATGCAGCTATTAAAAGATTCCCCATTTTTAATGCTCATTTAACACTAATGATTCTCAAATTTAACACAGAGCATACTCAACGCATACAATCCTCGAATCACATGAAATTAAATTCACAAATCATATTGAATTCAAATCACCACATACACAATCTCATCAATTCATTTCACACCAAATCAAAATTCACACATAAATTGCATTTATTCAAAACCCCACATCTTCAAACATCAAGCAATTCTCAACTTTCATAAAATTACCCATAAACATATCAACCACGCCAAGTAAAAATCACCATCACCTACACCTCGAAACTCATTAAATTCAATTTCACCATTTTCCCCACAAAATGCATTCAAATTCATTTCTCACAACATCTCACCTCAAACCCACCCAATTTATTTTCCAAACATTTTCAACCATAATACCCAAATCAAAACTCAAAATCGTTAAACATAAACCACCAAATTTCTTTTCCACAACTCACATAAATCCCATTAAATTCCGTTTCCCAAAATTCACACATAACCTCCATCAAAACAAACCCCACAAATACACATATAGAGTCCTATATGCAAGCTAAAAATTTGGAAGGAGCCCTTACCTCGATGGTAGCTCGAACGACCGATTACGGCACCGTGATAAATTCCGACAAAAATCTCGCTTCGCATGTCGCTTCGAAAGTTAGTTCACAAGCACCGCAACGTGATCACGATCAACTTTCTCTTCAGTCGCTTCGCGAGATAAAGCTTAGATCTAGGTGATATGTGAGGTTTTGTGTTTGGCGGTTTTGAAACCCACCAACACCTTCTTCGCGAAACAGAAAGAAAGAAGGAGAAGAACGTTCGCGGGCTAGGGGGAAATGTTTTTCCCTTTCTAATTCCTCCTTCACTTAAACTATATATATATATTAGCTTACTAACTCAACATATATATATATATATATATATATATATATATATATTAACTCCCTCACCAAATATATATATATATATATATATATATATAAATACATATTAAAATTAAACCAAACCAAAAATAATTGAAACTCTTTCACACATCACTCCTATCACCAATTATTTTGATAAAAATATCTATTCCCGTTGCAGCTCAATTGACAGGTAAAATTTTCAGCAACCAGAAATATTTTTAACAAAACTGTCTGGTATTAAATTCTCTGTACCGTAAATAAATTATTCTTCAACGAATAATTTTAACCAGATCTAAAAAATATATATATATATATAAATATATATATAATAAACATATAACAAACTCTAATAAAGTATGCTTTTGGTATTTTAATTCACAAAATGAATTAAAATTTGGCTAAATGCTTCAGCAATTTAACACCAAATATACTAAAATGGCATAAATTAGAGTTTGAAAATTAAGGGTCTTACACAAGGTCTAAATTAGTTTCAAAATCTTATACACAAGATTCATTTATAGAACTCATACCATAGTTCTAGGTCCTTACCAAATGAGACAATATAGAACAAATAATAAGATACTAACACAATGAGCTTATTTATTTCCAGCAAGTTACTTAGAAGATCAAACCTATTTAATTAAATATTTAATTTATGTACGCACCTCCATACCAATTCATGTCACATGAAACAGTTATTAGCATTTGACATTGATGTCACTTATGACTTATAATGACTCAAAATTACGTAAGAGATGAATATGGTTTTTAACTATTTCAAAAATAGAATTAACAAGTATTTTTTACAATAATAACAACGGGTTATTGTTGCCTCTTTTATTGACGATGAGTCATCGGGGGTAGCTAGTCCTTCCTACTCATGTAGTTAACTACTTAAGGTAACTATAACTACAGTCATTCAAATTCAAACATGGGTAACTAAAAATATCTTTAACGCGGTTCAGGAGTGCGAAGGCGACGCCACAACTCCTACTCCTTACTTCAAGTTAAAAACTCACTTAATTACACATTCACAATAATTTATTTGTAATTTACAAATAGTTACAACAACAAAAGAAATGACACTAACATCATTATATAATCAACAATTCGATTGAAGAAATATAGAACTATTTCACTTTTAGATGCTCTCAACTACTCTAAACTCTATACACTAATTTCCAACAATTAGAACACTTGAAACACAAACAATTTAATATTTACATAATCATATACACATTCACATAGTTAATCCAGAAATTAGCACCAACATTTTACGTTCATCTCATAACTCAAACGATGAGTCAAACACATGTAACATACTCTCATAGAAGGCTAACTGCTCCAAATTGATCACGCTCAAATTTTCTTTTGAATTAATCATCACTTAAAAGTTACAACAAAATAAAACATAGATTTCCAAGTAGCAAATAAGATAAATAATTATTTACTAGAAGACACAACACGCTACCAAACCAAATTGAATCAAGTAGTACATAAACCACTTTAAAGGTTACACATTTAGCACAGAAAAAAAAAATCCTTGGGAATTCAAACCATTTCCTTAAATCCCTTTTCAATAAATCACGTCTATATAAAAACAACTAAAAGAAATCATATTTCTAAATACAATTAAAAATAAAATAAATCACATGTATTTTTAAAATCTATAAGATTTCTAAAATCACTCGTACTTTAATCGTCAAAAACACATTTCTAAATAATTTATCATTATAAAAATCATTATTTTCAACTTATATTTTGAAAGAAGATTTGAATTACATATATAGATAGATAAAAAGTTTTCTAATAAATTGACATTCCCAAGATAGTTCCAATTTATTTTCTTATTTTCTCAAAATTTACAAAAAAAAAACAAAATTGTATATTTATATACATTAAAGTAGTGCACATGACACAAAACATAAGGCATACTTGGTTATGATAATGAATTACACTAATTGACAAATCTACAAAATAACATTCTCCTTTCACATGAATTACTCAACATGTCTATAGATACATCATCAGTTTCTATCAAGGCACAAAATTGGTCTAAAGCATAACACACCATCAATTTTACAAACAGCATGTCACTTTCTCATATTAAACTCAAACATACATTTCAACAATGATAACACAACAACTATAATTCTACTCATAACTTACATCGATTATAGAATCTAAAATTTAGATAACTTTTCAAAAAGAGTTTCACTATTGAGATAATTCTTTTAAAAACTTTGTTTTTCTTCTCTTTCTCAATTAGTAGAAACTTTATCATTTGACCCCCTTTCTTTTTAATTAGTTCTTTTTAATTATTGATATCACTAATGAGTTCTTAAAATCTAAAACTCTAACATCAAGTTAAACTCTAATGAGTTCATAATATCATAATCTATAAATTAATAATTTCAAACAAATATCCCAATCCGCTCACATTTCAATATTCACACCATCCCCTAACCAACATAACTACAACTTTTTTTAATTTTCTTAAAAACAAGACATAATAAAACATGCTGTAAATTTTAAGCTATTTTAAACATTAAATAAAATCAGTAGTATAGAATTATTGTTATTTTATAAATCAACAAAAATTCAACTCAATTTAATTTCTTTAAAATAATCAAGAGTAATTCAAATAAAAGTTATTTTCATCATACAAAATAAGTAAATTTTAACTCCTTCAAAATGTCATTTTAAAAAAATTCTAAGTTCTACCAACCTCTAATATTCAAGAATTACTATTGCTAATAATATGAATTTCATACTATTTAAAATCATGATGATCATTCTAAATTATTTTCAAAACCAATATCAAAACTCTACTCATATGGATACAACCATCAACACTATCAAGTGATTTAAAGTTAACATTCACAATTTAAAATTGATTATTTTCTTCACGCAAGCCAACACAAAATCAAAATAAGAATTTTTTTTTTGTCAAAATTAAAACCGTAAACATAAAACACATAATTCTTATCTAACTCAAAGTTTAGAACGAAACATCCTTTTTTTTTCTCTAAATTGAGTTTCAACAAAAATAATAATAATTTGTACCTAGTAAAAGTCAATACTTGAAGTTTTAAACATATAATTCATACGGAAATCAATGTTTCAATCAATTAGTTATTAGATCAAACACTTTAAACAGGTTCATATCAAGACTAAATATTTTAAATTGATTAAGGGTGAAAATGGAACTTTAAAACAAATAACTGGTGAAGTATGACATTTGATAACTAGGTTACGTGAATGAGATTAATAACTTGAAACACCCAAGTGGTCAATCAAAATTATTATTTCCAACTGTTCACATAAAACAAAAGTGACAAAATCATAGTTCGTTAGAAAAGAAACAAGCAACAAGATCATTCAACAAGTAACCAACAAAATCTTGTCAACAATTAAAATTAACTCAAATCTTAACAAGTAATATCATGGTTTATTTACTCACTTAGGTAGGAACTTAGAATCCATAACACAATCAGGGTAAGCAAATAATAAACAGTTAATTAGTAACTTCAAAAATATGTATAATTATACAAAAGCATATAACACTTAACACAATAACATAACAGGAAAAACATGATAGTGAAAATAATTATTACACAAGAAAACCCAATTGACATGACTGACATTCGACTAACATTGAATCGACATTCAACCCACTCGGCCTGATTGGACAGACCTGCTCTGATACCACTAATGTGACACCCTAAACCCCAAAATAATATATAATAATTTATAATAGAATTTTTAACTTTAATTTGCAGCGGATAAAAAAGGAAATAAAAACTTTTATAATTAATTTGAGATATCACATTCCTCAAAATTCAAAATGAACACTTTAAACTTTTTTCCTCTTATAAAATAGTGCAATCTCCATAAACTTTGATTTAACTAGAATTTCTTAATTTTATTCCAAAAATTTACTAGTTATAAGGTTTCATACAAAAAGTTGTTTCTAATTAAAAAATTAAAAATACAACTTATGACTCTCATTCCCGGTATCACCTATCAGAGAGGGGCTTCTCCCAAACTTGAACTTCAAGACTCATTAACCTGTAATAACTGCAATTTCGCAAACGCAGGGTCAAGCCAATAAACCACAAACAACGAAGGAGGTGAGTTTTGAAATCATATTAATAGTATAATATAAGTAAGGAGAACACGCAATTAATTATAAATAAACCGTATCATTAGACAAACATTCTTCAAAGAAAAACACAACATTATAAACTCAAAACCACTCAAGGAAAGCCAATACATTTCACTATAACATCAAATCATCTAAGAAGAATTATTATCGCACACGACACATATTAATATTAACAAAACAATCACAAGAAAATGCAATGCTATGCATGAGCTTAGACTCTACTTCACAATGTGGTACCATTCAACTCTGAAGTACTTGGTTAGGAGGCCATGATACTATGCCACCATCCCGGTGGACGGACAATTCAAATTGGCCCTGTCCTCATAGATCCCCTCAACTCAACCCGAGACACATATACGCGACAGTCGAGGTAAACGTGTGTTGCATGGTAGCTCCCGACATTTGGAGTGCTACCTCCAAGTCACATAGGAATTCCCCACCCGAATACCTCCAAGGTCTAACAATCTTGCCTTAAGGCTCAACAGTAGACCACCACGATCAGGCTCAATTCAGTTGTACTTCCCCGGAATCGCTAGGCTTGTCAGGCCCTACCTATATGATGACAAAATAATCTCCACTTCACAAATTCTCAATATTTATTTTCTCCCCTCGTTAGCCTATGATACTCCATTAAGACCATCATCTCAAACACAAATTGGAATCACAATTATTTCATCAGAGGTTACTTCAATCTTTTCATCACTATTATAAATCACACATCATCATCATTAAATAACTCATCACAAATTTAGAGCATCCCTATCATCAATCGTACCTCATCACATAAACTTATCACAATACATCCATCTTTTATTATCATATCACATAAATTCATCTAATCAAACATATACATAAAATTAATTCAACACTCAATATCACAATAACATCAAATACCATGCATTTAAAGAAATTAAATCAATCAACACCTTACCAATATTTCTATTCTATATTTTAATCTCAAAATTTGCATATTTTCACATTAATTAATTTGTCTCTCAAAGGGCTACTGCCGTACGTAGCAAGCCCCGGATGAATCGTTGGGAAATACGGTTTTCCCGTTCATCTCACAATATATTACACTCATGAATTCAAGCGCTCTCTCACCCCTTACCTTGTTTCGACGCTTTCACACACCAATACGATTTCAAGAGCAAACAGCCTTTATTCTTTGACTCTTTATTCTTCAATCGATCTAACTCGACAGTTTATGGGTAAACGTCAAAAATAAATTATGAGAAACTACTCTAAAAACTAAATTCGAAATTCGGTCAAGGAAAATTACCATAAATCAGAAAACCAATGAGTGGATAATATAGCCACTTTTCACACGATCGTTTTGGCGTTGGTTTCACTCAAATCAGATTTACGGTGAAGAAGAACGGTGCAAAATAAGGAATTCCACAAACGGAGAAGTCGGGCATTTTAGAGAGAAATTGGGATGGTTAAAAATCTAGAAAAGTGTGTTTAATTGACTAACTAAATGTATAAAACAACATACTGAAATTTGGGCGGAAACGGAGAAAATTTTCTGAGACAGTTATCGATGATGGGTACCAATTTTCTTCCTTTTCTCTCAATTTTGCGGCTGCCGTTTCTTAACCTATGGTTCATCTCTCTTTCTACTTTTTTCTCTTTTCAATTCAATTCAATTCTTTTTTTTTTTTAATTATTTAATTATAGTTTACTTTTGCATATAGGCTTAACCCATAAAACACATTTACTCATTTCTTTTGTTTATTTATTTTTTTTAAATAAAACAAATAATTACCAATACTATTTTATTTAAACACAATTTAATTACAAAAATATTACTAATATTTTAAAACTAATATTTTATAAAATAAAATACATTAATAATCAAAACTCTCATATTCAAATTAATCACTATAATTATACTTATTTTTCCAAATACTCACGTTAAATTACTACCATCGTTAAAAAAATATTTGAAATTATATAATAAATAAATATAACATCAATACTTTATATTAATTACTAAATCATAATAAATGCGTATAAAATCATCATCCCATAACAACTATTTAAAAATAAAGAAAATCAAACTCAATATTACTACTATCCCAAGATAATTATTTATAAAATAAATAACTACAATAAGAAATACTTAGAAATAATTAAAATATAAATATGTGCACACTTAACTACGAAAAGATATATTCACGTAAAATCGCTTAAAATCTTATTTTATAAAATATGTACACTAAAATACTATTTTTTCTAGAAAAATATATAAAATATTAAAATATAATATTTGTTATTTATATCACTCATTTAGTCGAATATGTACAAGATTAGAACATCATAGAAAGCGCACATATAAAGAAAATTAATCAACATATATTCTAAAATAATTTTAACATCAAATTAATTATTTAAAATCATATTTCATTAATAAAATAGTTTATTATAAATTTTGGAGTGTTACAATTAGAGATGGAAAGTTTCGACCCCCTGCAGATTCTCCACAATGGGCAAAAATTGATCACGAGTATCCTGAATTCGAGATAGAGTCAAGAAATCTACGACTTGCACTTTTTACTGATGGAATGAATCCACGTAGTCATCAAAGCATCTCACACAGCACGTGGCCTGTGATTTTGTTGATTTATAACCTACCTCCGTGGTTATGTATGGAGCGTAAGTTTATGATGTTGTCTTTGTTAATTTCTAGATCCAAACAACCAAGGAATGATATCGACGTATACTTGGCTCCTTTAGTTGAAGATTTAAAAATTATGTGGGAGACATGTGTGGAAGTTAATGATGGGTATAAGAAAGAATGTTTCAATTTGAGGGCTATGTTGTTCGGCACAATTAATGATTTTCCAGCATATGGTAATTTATCAGGATATAGCATTAAAGGTCAGTGTGCATGTCCAATATGTGAAGAGAGTACAAATTGGATGCGGTTGAAACATTGTAAGAAGAATGTATTTCTTGGACATCGTAGATTTTTACCTTATAGTCATCAGTATCGTGGGTGGAGAAATGCATTCAATGGAAAATCAGAGGAAGATAAAGCTCCTTTAGCACCGACTGGATATCAAATACTTGAAAAAGTACATGGTTTGACCAATAAATTCGATATGGACCCCGGTTCAATTTCACCGACATTCAGGTGGCTAGCTAATGGTCCGAGTTTTCATGTCTTTTCTTACAACGGTTATGTAATTAACAGCTACACATTTTTATACCAAAGAACAAGATGATCAAACCACTATGCAAAATAGCGGAGTCACTCTAGTAGCTGAAGCGATGCATATATCAAGTGCAAAAGACAAACACCCAATATATGCAAATCTATCATATTTTAGGGTTATCGAGTGCACATGGGAGTTAGACTACACAATGTTTCGTGTTCCCATATTTGGTTGCAAGTGGGTCGATAATAATAATAGCGTTCGGATTGATGAGTCAGGGTTCTTGCTTGTCGATTTTAATAGGGTGGGATACAAAGATGAGCCATTTATTTTAGCGTTGCAAGCTCAACAAGTGTTTTATGTCACTGATCCTGCTGATGATAAATGGTCTGTTGTCCTATCGACCAATAAAATAAGTGATGATAACAATAATGATGAACATTGTAAGAGCCTTAATTTTAATTTGTACTTTTTGTATTTTGACGTGTTTTTATGTTGAAATTTGAGGCGTTTTAGCAAGTTTTATTGGTATTTTGGATGTTAAATGCCATAGATATTTTTTGTGGGTCCCGTTTTAAATTATTTGGTGAGAAATAATTTAATTACGTTGCAGAAAATTTATTACTGGACTATTTTGTTAAAAATATCTATAGTTCCTAAAAAATTTACCTGTCAATTGAGTTGCAATGAGAATAAATATTTTTATCAAAATGGTTGGGGTGTGTGTGAGAGTGTTTGAAATTTGTTGGTTTGGGATATATATATATATATGAAAGGAAAGGAAGAAAAGAAAAAGAAAAAACATTTTCTCTGCCTGCGCACGTCACTCCATCTTCTTCCTCTCTTTCCTTTGTTTTTTTTTTTTCAAAAACCCCAAACGTAAAACCTCACATATCACCTAGATCTAAGCTTCCTCTCGCGAAGTGACTGAAGAGAAAGTTGCTCCTTGTCACGTTGCGGTGCTAGTGAGCTAGTCTTGGAAGCGTCGTTGCGAGTGAAGTTTTACCGGAATTTTATCGCGGTGTCGTAATCGGCCTTTTGAGCTACCATCGAGGTAAGGGGCTCATTCCAAACTTTTAGTTTTCATTTAGGACCTTATTTGTGAGGTTGGGGAAAATAAATTTGGTGGGTTTGAGGTGTGATGTTGTGAGAAATCAATTTAATGCATTTTGTGGGTAAAATGGTGAAATTGAATTTAATGAGTTTTGAGGTGTGGGTGATGGTGATTTTTGCTTGGTATGGTTGACATGTTTATGGGTAATATTATGAATGTGGAAATTTGCTTGATGTTTGAGGATGTGGGGTTTTGAATGAATGCAATTTATGTGTGGATTTCGATTTGGTATGAAATGAATTGATGAGATGGTGTATGTGGTGATTTGAATTCAATATGAATTGTGAACTCAATTTCATGTGATTTGAGGATTGTATGCGTTGAGTATACTCTGTGCTAAATTTGAGAATCTGTAGTGTTAAATGAGCATTAAAAACGGGGAATCTTTTAATAGCTGCATTTACTTAATGATTGTGGTGTTGAGAGTCAGAGTATGCTCATGCATTTCATAGTATATCGTGACCAGATGGGCCATAGTGATAGTGGTGACCGGATGGACCACGATATAATTGCTCATGCATTTCATAGTATATGGTGGCCGGATTGGCCATGGTGATAGTGGTGACCGGATGGGCCACAATATAATTCATTTCATAGTACATGGTGTCTGGATGGGCCATGGTGATAGTGGTGACCGGATGGGCCACGATATAATGCATTTCATAGTACATGGTGACCGGATGGGCCATGGTGATAGTGGTCACCGGATGGGCCACAATATAATGCATTTCATAGTACATGGTGACCGGATGGGCCACGAGATCATGCATTTCATAGTACATGGTGACCGGATGGGCCACGGAATGATGTCATGTGCATTGGCATATACGCATTGCATTAGGATGCTTGACATGCAAGTCATGTTTAATGTGTTATGATGGTTGTATATGCGTAATTGATTATGGTGGGTGAATTGTGCCGTATTTGGCGTTGTGATTGATTTAATTGGTGGGGAAAGTGTTAGAATGATTTGGAAAGTGTTAGAATGATTTGGAAAGTGTTTGAATGATTTTGATATGTTTCAAAACTGAAAATCTATCATTTTGGCAGTTGTATTCGAATACACATAGGTTGTAGTCTAATACAGTTGAATGGTTTTGCCTCTGACTTGCATTTTTGAAGTTGTATTTGACTACACAGGGGATGTAGTCGAATACAGTTGAATGGAATGCTGTATTCGAAATACAGAGAGGCTGTATTCGAATACATTAGTGCTGTTTTTGCTGTTTTTCTGTTGTTTTTGCAACTGTATTCGACTACACAAGGGTGACCCTTTACAACTTTTGTTAGTCATGCCTGATCGGAGCGGTGTCAGGAGTTTTGTGCTGGGCGCGTGGAGATCACCCGAATTGATTAGCTTTTTGTAGCATGATCAGATTAGGCGACTGTATAGGATCTAAAAGTCTTTCTGTTTGTGGTTGTAATTATTTATTTTGGGAAGATTGTACCTATATTGTCAGCCTGACTTATATTTTGATGGGTCCTTGTAATATTTTTTTGATGTGACTTGTAGAAGTTTAAATACTTTGGGTTTGTAATTTCAAAAACTATTCCATTGTTGTAAATGTTGTTGGCTTTTGTCGTTGTGATACGACATTAAATATTTCATCCAAAAGTATTTATTCATTTATTTACTTATTTATTTATGGAGTTAAATTTGTTTTAAAAAAAATATGGCTGTTACAATTGTGGTATTAGAGCTTATGGTTATAGATTGTAGGTCAACCTGTAGGTTGGGGTTATCTGATCATGCGTCAGGGTGATTTGTCTGAGTTGTCAGGTTCGGTTTAGCTTTGTGATTGGTTTAGTCGGAAGTTATTCTTAGAGTTATTCGAAGTGGTGTTGAGATATCTTCTTGATGCTGGTGTTGTAGGAAACCATGCCACCAAGAAGGAATGACGCTCCAAGGGTCAGCGTTAATAGGGATGACCTATTGGCGGAAGCTATGATTAACATGGCTGCTTCTGTTGCTGCACAGACTATTGCTAAGACTCAACGGGGTCTAGAGAAAAGGGAAAGAGAGATCCGTGCCGCTGAGTCAAGAGGATTAGAAGACTTTCGTCGTTACAATCCACCCAAGTTTAGGGGTGATGAAAATTCGGAGAAAACGGATCAATGGAGGAGTACAAGACTTTTAATGGGATCGAATCATGAGGAGGTGAATTGGGAGTCATTCAAAAGGAAGTTTTTAGACAAATACTTCTTGATGAGTGTCAGGACCAAATTGGGTGATGATTTTCTAAAACTTCATCAGGGGAATATGACCGTGGGTGAATATGCCGCTAAGTTTGAGTCTTTGTCAAGGCATTTCAGATTTTTCTGTGAAGAGGTTGATGAACCATTTATGTGCCATCGTTTCCAAGCCGGATTGAAGTATAAGATTCAAGATTCTGTTTTACCCTTGGGAATTCAACGTTTCCAAGTTCTTGTGGAAAAATGTAGAGAGGTGGAGGATATGAAGAATAGAAGGGCACTTTAGTTCAAGGGGGCCTAGTCGGGTGAGTTATCAGGGCAACAAGAGGAATCAAATTGCTAAGCCCTATAACCGACCGCAGAACAACAACAGGGGTTAGAATCACCTGGAGAAATAGAATTTCAGAAGGCAACTGGTACAAGGAAATCGATGTTTCTAATGTGGTGGAGAGGGACATTATGCTAATGTTTGCACCTCTAAGGGACTTACTTGCTACAATTGCCAGAAACAAGGACATATTTCAAAGGATTGTAAAGCTCCGAAGGTGGAACCGGTTGTGAATGTAACTAGGGCTGCTCGTCCTACTGCTAGAGGGCGCGTTTATTGCGTGGGTGTTGAAGCTGGAAATCCATTTGGAAATCTGATTCAACGTGACTGTGAGATTGCAGGTAACACTCTTAATGCACTTTTTGATTCGGGGGCAACCCATTCCTTCATTGCTATGGATTGTGTGAATCGTCTGAAGTTATCTGTGTCGCCTCTACCTTTTGATTTGGTTGTTTCTACGCCTGCTAAGACGTTGACAGTGAATACTGCATGTTTATAGTGTCTAGTGACTATTCAGAATAGTGATTTCTTGATTAATTTGATTTGTTTACCTCTACAATCACTCGAGGTGATTCTCGGTATGGATTGGATGTCGTATTATTATGTGATTTTGGATTGTGCTCGCAAACTGGTTCTTTTCCCTGAAGCAGAAGTTGTTAAGTATCTAGCTGCTAACAAACTCAAAGTGTCCAGGAGTACCCAGACGTATTTCCAACAGAAATTCCCAGATTACCACCGGTCAGAGAAGTGGAATTTTTCATTGATTTGCATCCAGGAACCGAACCAAATTCGATAGCGCCGTATCGAATTACCATCAGATCAGAGTAAGAGAACAAGATATTCAGAAAACTACTTTTAGAACTCGTTATGGACATTATGAATATCTAGTCATGCCATTTGGAGTTACCAATGCACCGACAATTTTTATGGATTACATGAATAAAATCTTTAGTCCATTTCTGGATAAGTTTGTTGTGGTGTTCATTGATGATATTCTGATTTATTCAAGGACTGCGGAAGAACATTAAGAGCATTTGCGCCAAGTTCTTGAAATCTTACTCGAGAAGCAATTGTATGCCAATTTATCGAAGTGTGAGTTTTGGCTGGAAGAAGTGAATTTCTTTGGTCATGTGATAACTAAGGAACGAATCGCTGTAGATCTGGCAAAGATTGAGTCAGTTCTTGCTTGGAAATAGCCTCAGACTGTCACTGACATACGAAGTTTCGTAGGGATGGTAGCTTACTACAGGAGGTTTATTGAAGGTTTTGCGAAGATTGTAGCTTCGTTGACGCAACTTACCAGAAAGGATCAACCGTTTGCATGGATGGGGGAGTGTGAGGAAAATTTTCAGTTACTGAAGAAAAACTTGACGACCTCACCGGTTTTGATCTTACCGCAACCAGAAGAACCGTATGAAGTTTATTGTGATGCGTCTCACCAAGGTTTGGGATGTGTTCTGATGCAACACAAGAAAGTTGTAGCTTACGCCTCAAGGCAATTAAAGATTCATGAAATGAACTATCCTACTCATGATTTAGAGCTTGCTGCTGTAGTTTTTGCATTGAAGATTTGGAAGCATTACTTATATGGAAGCACGTTCTTAGTGTTCAGTGACCATAAAAGTTTGAAATATATGTTCGATCAGAAGGAGTTGAATATGCGACAGAGGAGATGGATGGAGATCTTAAGGATTTTGATTTCACACTGCAGTACCACCCTGGGAAGGCCAATGTAGTAGCTGATGCGTTGAGTAGAAGAAGTGTAACGGTGTCTTCAATAGTGATGGCTAGACAACAAGAGTTGTGGGAAGCATTTATAGATCTACACTTGAACGTAGTGTTTGCACCGGGAATTTTGAAATTCGGAATGATTAAGATTTCGAGTGGACTACTTGAAGACATTGCGAATTTTCAAAATGACGCTTTAATTCAAGAGAAGAGAAATCTAATAGTGCAAGGGAAAACGACTGCATTTAAGATTGGGCCGGATAATATTTTGAGATGTAATGGGAGAATTTGTGTACTAGAAGTTGCAGATCTGAGGAAAACAATTTTAGACGAGGCTCATAAGAGTAAATTGAGTATTCATCCTGGAGCGACAAATATGTATCAGGATTTGAGACAGAATTATTGGTGGCCCGGAATGAAAAGGCATGTGGCGGAGTATGTGTCAACTTATTTAACTTGTTAGAAAGCGAAACTGGAACACCAACGGCCTGCTGGAATGTTGCGACCTTTAGACATACCAGAATGGAAGTGGGACAACATTTCCATGGATTTTATAACTGAATTGCCGAAGACAAGGAGAAAGAATGATTCTATATGGGTGATAATGGATCAACTGAATAAATCCGCACACTTACACGGAGTACTGTCGAGTATTGTGTCAGACCGTGATCCGAAATTCACGTCGCACTTTTGGGGAGCATTGCATGATGCGTTGGGAACGAAACTAAGGTTCAGTTCAGCTTACCATTCGCAAACTGACGGATAGACTAAGAGAACAAATCAGTCCTTGGAAGATCTTTTGAGAGCATGTGTATTGGATGATAGAGGGATTTGGGATGATGTACTACCGTTGGTTGAATTTACTTATAACAATAGTTTTCACGCAAGTATTGGAATGGCACCATATGAGGCTTTATATGGGCGCAAGTGTCAAACGCCTTTGTGTTGGTATAAGGATGGTGAAAGTATGATTGTAGGACCTAAGATGGTGCAACAGACTACAGATAAGGTGAAGAAGATAAAGGAGAAAATGAAGACTTCACAAGATCGTCAGAAGAGTTATGTGGACAAGCGTCGCAGACCTCTAAAATTTGAGCAGGGTGACCATGTGTTACTGAGAGTCACGCCTACAACTGGAGTTGGTAGAGCCTTGAAATCGAAGAAATTGACTCCTAAATTTATTGGACCATATCAGATTTCTGCACGAATCGGACCGGTAGCTTATCGGATTGCTTTGCCTCCGATACTATCTAATATTCACGACGTGTTTGATGTGTCGCAATTAAGGAAATACATTTCAGATCCGTCCCATGTGATTGAACCGAATACAATTCAGCTGAAGGATAACTTGTCATTCGAAGTACCACCTGTCAGAATTGATAACAGAAAGATTAAGCGATTAAGGAACAAAGATGTTTCGTTGGTCAAAGTGATTTGGAATCCAACTACCGGAGATACGACTTGGGAATTGGAGAGCAAGATGAGGGAACAACACCCTAAGTTGTTTATCGGCCCGTAGTTTCGAGGACGAAACTATGTTTAGGGGGGTAGAATGTAAGACCCTTAATTTTAATTTGTACTTTTTGTATTTTGACGTGTTTTTATGTTGAATTCTAAGGCTTTTTAGCCAGTTTTATTGGTATTTTGGATGTTAAATGCCATACATATTTTTTGTGGGTCTAGTTTTAAATTATTTGGTGAGAAATAATTTAATTACGTTGCGGAAAATTTATTACTGGACTATTTTGTTAAAAATATCTATAGTTCCTAAAAAATGTACTTGTCAATTGAGCTGCAATAAGAATATATATTTTTATCAAAATGGTTGGGGTGTGTGTGAGAGTGTTTGAAATTTGTTGGTTTGGGATATATATATATATATATATATATTTTATGAGTAGTATATATATATGAAAGGAAAGGAAGAAAAGGAAAAGAAAAAAAAAATTTCTCTCCCTGCGCACGTCACTCCATCTTCTTCCTCTCTTTCCTTTGTTTTTTTTTTCAAAAACCCCAAACGTAAAACCTCACATATCACCTAGATCTAAGCTTCCTCTCGCGAAGTGACTGAAGAGAAAGTTGCTCCTTGTCATGTTGCGGTGCTAGTGAGCTAGTTTTGGAAGCGTCGTTGCGAGTGAAGTTTTACCAGAATTTTATCGCGGTGTCGTAATCGACCGTTCGAGCTACCATCGAGGTAAGGGGCTCCTTCCAAACTTTTAGTTTGCATTTAGGACCTTATTTGTGAGGTTGGGGAAAATAAATTTGGTGGGTTTGAGGTGTGATGTTATGAGAAATGAATTTAATGCATTTTGTGGGTAAAATGGTGAGATTGAATTTAATGAGTTTTGAGGTGTGGGTGATGGTGATTTTTGCTTGGTATTGTTGACATGTTTATGGGTAATATTATGAATGTGGAAATTTGCTTTATGTTTGAGGATGTGGGGTTTTGAATGAATGCAATTTATGTGTGGATTTCGATTTGGTGTGAAATGAATTGATGAGATGGTGTATGTGGTGATTTGAATTCAATATAAATTGTGAACTCAATTTCATGTGATTTGAGGATTGTATGCGTTGAGGATACTCTGTGTTAAATTTGAGAATCATTAGTGTTAAATGATCATTAAAAACAGGGAATCTTTTAATAGCTGCATTTACTTAACCCGAGACACATATACGTGACAGTTGAGGTAAACGTGTGTTGCATTGTAGCTCCCGACATTTGGAGTCCTACCTCCAAGTCACATAACAATCTTGCCTTAAGGCTCAACAGCAGACCGCCACGATTATGCTCATTCAGCTGTACTTCCCCGGAATCACTAGGCTTGTCAGGTCCTACCTATATGATGACAAAATAATCTCCAATTCACAATTCTCAATATTTATTTTTTGCCCTCGTTGGCCTATGATACTCCATTAAGACCGTCATCGGAAACAAAAATTGAAGTCCTTCATCAACTATGAGGTTACTTCAATATTCTCATTACAAATTTATAACATCACTGTCATTAATCACACATCATCATCATCACATAAACTCATCGCAAATTTATAACATCACAATTATTAATCATACGTCATCATCATCACGTAAAATTATCACAATGCATCCATCTTTTATTATCACATCACATAAACTTATCTAATCAAACATATACATAAAATTAATTCGACACCCAATATCACAATAATATCAAACACCACACATTTTAAAGAATTTAAATCAATCAACACCTTATAAATATTTCTTTTCTATATTTTAATCTCACAATTTCCATATTTGCACATTAATTAATTTATCCCTCAAAGGGTTATTGCCGGACGTAGCAAGCCCCGGATGAATCGTTAGGAAATACGGTTTTCCCGTTCATCTCACAATATATTATACTCATGAATTCAAATGCTCTCTCACCCCTGACCTTCTTTTGACACTTTCACACACGAATACGATTCCATAAGCAAACAACCTTTGTTCATTGACTCTTTGTCCTTCAATCGATCTAACTCCACAGTTTATGGGTAAATGTTAAAAATAAATTATGAGAAGGCACTCTAAAACTAATTTCGAAATTTGGTCAAGGAAACTTACCATAAATCAGAAAACTAATCAGAAAACGAATTGCACAAACGGAGAAGTCGGGTAGTTTAGAGAGAAATTGGGATGGTTAAAAATCTGGGAAAGTGTGTTTAATTGACTAACTAAATGAGTGAAACAACATACTAAATTTTGGAGAAAAATGGAGAATATTTTCTGGAACACTTATCGATCACCGATGTCAAACGATAGGCATGTTATTGTGTTTCCTCTTGCTTATGGCGGCTGTTGAAGCTCTCTTTCTTATTATTTTAGGGTTCACATGGGTCAAGCCCATTGGTCTTCTTATTTATTTCATGTTTTACTACTATTATTTTTATTTTGCTAAAATAAAATTAATAGTTACTTAATCTCATTTTTCTCATTTTTAATACTTCTCCAAACATCATTTAATTTTCAAAACATTACTAATACTTCATAACTAATATATGATAAATTAGAGTAATTAAAATAATTAACCTTTTAAAAAAATACATATTAAACAACCCAAACTCTCATATTCAAATTAATCACTATAATTATACTTATTTTTTAAAATACTCACGTTATAATAATACTATCATTTGAGAATAGTCAAAATTATAAAATAAATAAATATAACAAAAATATTTGATGTTAATTACTAAATCATAATATATATATATATATATATATATATATATATAT
>JBBPBQ010020321.1:17247955-17322362 GCA_037974755.1 Cicer yamashitae | reverse complement strand
AATCAAACATAATATTACTACTATCTAAAGATAATTATTTATAAAATAAATAATTAAAATAAGATATATTTAGAAATAATTAAATATAATTAAGTGCACATACATTTAATATTAGTCAAACACACAAGAAAATATCGTATTAATTACCAACTCACATATACACGTAAAATCTCTTAAATCTTATTCTTTAAAATATTTACACTAATATACTATTATTTTTAGAAAAATATATAAAATAATAAAATATAAAATATATTATTCATATAACATATTTGGTCAAATATGTACAAGATTAGCACATCATAGAAAACACACCTATAAAGAAAATTATTCATAAAACTAATCCACATATATTCTAAAATAATTTTAACACCAAATTAATTATCTAAATTCCTATTTAATTAATAAAATAGTTTATTATAAAATTTGGGGTGTTACATATAGTGCCCTCGTCAAACTAACAACATAGACTGTGGGTACTATATATTGCGATTCATGAAGGAGATTGTTGATATGAATCAAACTATAATCCCAGAAACGGTACGGTATTTTCATTATTTGATTTTCATATATAAACTATGTATATATTTGATTCTAACTTATTTATGTTCAATTTTTATATCGCACAGTACTTTGACAATTCCAGTCCAACATACTCTGAAAGAGATCTAACTGAAATAGAGGAAGACTGGTGTCAGTATGTGATCGAAATGAAGATTATTTGATTTGCTGAGAAATGGCATGCTGCAGGGGATAGTTATATGAATATATGGTAGTTATGTTCTGTGTTGTAGTTCTGATAGTTATATGTACATGAATAGGGCACATTTGATTTGTTGTGAATATGTAGTTATATGAATATGTATATAGTTCTGTGCTGTTGTCAATATGTGAATATGTATATGAATATGTATTCTGTTCTGTTCTGTAGTTTGTTGTGAACTGATTGTGTAAATATGTAAAGTTATAAAGTTATATAGTTTTGTTGTGTACTGATTGTGAAATGATTGTGATGAACTGATTGTGAACTGATTCTGGATGAAAATGATTTTGGAAAAAAAAATTAAAAGAAAGCAATTTCTAAAAAAATGTCATAAAAAACCTCAAATAAGCGTTTTTAAAAATTCCATTTACAGCGTTTTTTAATAAAACTGGAATAAGAATGCACCTATTACAGCGCTTTTTTGAAAAAGCGCTGTAATACGTATATAATAATGCATCTATTGAATGCACCTATTACAGCGCTTTTTTGAAAAAGCGCTGTAAAACGTGCATAAGAACAAGCAGCGTGTTTGTATAACAAGCGCGCTATATATCCACCTATTTTACAGCAGTTTTTTATTTTAAAATGCGTTGTTGTATCGTTTTACAGCGCTTATTTTTTTGAAAAGCGCTGTAAATGGCTTAAAAAAAGCGTTGTAAAATAGGTTTTTCACGTAGTGAATACAATGTGACTAAGTAATAAAAATTACATATACCAAAAAATAAAATGATGAAGAAAATAGAAGCAGTCGTGCATAATTTTCGATGAAATTTTCAACCTACTCTGGGCTAATTTGAAAGAATGATAAATTCCAACCTTGATTCTTCAAATATTAAATTTGGTTAACAAAACTAATCACATAGGATAAAAGCACAAAGAGAATGAGAAATGTCTAACTACCATAGGGTAGAATAACAAAGAGAATAATAATTGTTTTACTACCACATGCAAAATTAACTATGCTTAACTTTCATGTGGCAACCAAGCTTGCCTTTGAATGAAAAATGATTCTTATATTCAAGTTTAATCACTCCCAACTACAATAAGAACAATCATGAGTTGCAAGAAACTCCATTGTTTTAAAATATTGCCTTGCATTTGAAATTAATGGCTTTGAGAAGAAAAATATGTAGAATAACAGGAGAATTATATTTTCTTTGGTAATAATTACGATCATTTCTTCAGAGAGGATTTCATGTCTCTTGATATTATGATGAGAAGTATGACGGAGCTAAAAGAGAAATAATTAAAAGAAATATTGAATTTAAAGTTGATAATATATAACATACGATACAATTAGATTATAACACACATTTATATAACGCTCTTTAGATAACTAATATAACCAACTTCTTATTGCCTTTAACTAATTAGTACTTTCTATGTTTGATTTTTTGAAGTTGGAAAATAACGAGATCTATTCAATCAAAGTATTTACATTAGTGGGACTATCTCACTTAAATTTAATACATATGTTAGAACATTTTTCATGCAATCATAATAATCTTTAGGCTAAATTGCATATGTGGTCCCTTAACTTAATTTCAGTTAACGCTTTAGTCCTTTATCTTTTTTTTTCTTCCCGATTTGGTTCTTTATTTTAATTTTAAGTGACAATTTGATCTATTATGTTTTAAAATGTAAACAATGTTATCCTTTTTGTTTTGCAAAAATTCATCAAAAATTTCAAACAAAACCCATAAAATTAATTATCATCCTCAATATAATGCAAATTTCATCAAATTCATAACTTAAATCTTTAAATAAACTCATATTTTCATCTCTAACAACATCAAATAAAGAATAAAGGACCAAATCGGGAAAAAAAAATAAAGGACTAAAACGTTAACTGAAATTAAGTTAAGGGACCACAGATGTAATTTAGCCTAATCTTTATCATCTCCTACTAATCTACTATCTACTAAACTATCTATAAAAACTAATATCTACTACTATTATCTTCTCACCTTTATCTAATTTTATGACACTTCACCTTTTCAAGGGTTAGTAATATTTTCAAACTTATATCATCTTTCCACTTATATCATATTTTCATACTTTGTATTCTATTTTCAATTATTTTCTCTTAAATTTTTCATATTTTATTACTTTCTTTCATTTTTCTTTTTCCCTTTTATCCCTTTTCTCTCTCCTCATTTTAAGTTTCAAACATTCAAAAAAAATTTATTCACTCAAATATTAAATGTCTTTTACAAAAAAAGAAAATAGTAATTATAATTTAATCCAAACTGTACACATGACAAATATGCATTATTGATCATTTAAATCAAATATGATATTTCATTGATCAATTAATTAAGAGAGAAATATGTATTTGATTATCAATATATGTATTTGATTATCAATATATCTATTGCAATTTTTTAGATGATAGTGTACAAAAAATTATCCTAACAAAATATAATTTACTTTATAAATCATACACATTTAATGGAGTGAGTAGCTTAGGCCAGTGAGAGGAGAAACTGAATGTTAGGGGTATTTGACGTGAAGATTATTTTTTCATCATATAGGTAGGGTCTAACAAGTCTCGTGACATAATATCAACCTTCTAATCAAGTATTTCAGAGATAGAATGATACCAAAGAACAAGAAGAAGTTTAGAGTATAAGATCATGCATAACATCTTGTGGATTTGTGATTGTCTCATTTTGATGCTATGAATTAATATGTTATTATATCATGACAAAATTTATTGTGGTGTAATTGATACAATATTTACTTGATGTTCTAGGTATTCATTTCACCTTTTTAAAATTATTACACGCTTTCGAAGCTCACCGCTTTCGTTGTTTATGTGTGCACATTTGCGGAAACGCAAATATTATAGGTTGTATTTAGTATCTTGAAGTGAAGTAGATGCCTCTTTGAAGATTCTATTTTTCTGGTTGTACTTTGGGAAATTCTCAGTTCTGATATGTGATATCGGGAATGATATTTATAAGTTGTATTTTACTTATTTAAGTAGAAAATGCTTTTTGTCAATTTTTTTTGTTAGTACTAGTAAATTTTTAGAATTAAATTAAAAAATTATAATTAAATCAAGTTTATTAAGATTACATTGTTTTATTTGAGGAAACAAATTTAAATTGTTTCATGTACGTACCTTGAGAAATTAAATTCCTAAATCATTTAGAAATGTTTATTTTTTCTTTTAAAAGGAGTTTCATTTATCCACTACAAATTTTTACAAAAATCTAGTATAAATTATTATATATATTAATTTGGGTTTATGGTGTCACATTGTGCCCTAAGATTGTAGTTCAAATTAACTTGGTCAATTTAATAAAATTTCTAACTACCTTAACCTTAGTCGACTCATCTTTTTACTTGGTCAATACCCTTTTCACATTAAAATGGATAAGCAACCTCAATAGTAGTCGAGAAAATTTGACTATATCGAATTCAAATAACTTATATTGGGATCTCTTTTATCTTGGTTGTAGATTGTATTTAGCTTAAAATTGGTTTGGGTGTAAAAAGTACATCAAGGCTAAAAACTATTTAATTGAAATAAATAGAATGTTACCCAAAAATGAGGGTTAAAACTGTTGGGTATTGGGCTCCCTTCCTATGTAGAGAAAAGCCCAAATATTGTAGCCCATGTGTCTCACTTGTTTAAGTGGAGAGTGGTTTAATTAGGGTTATAAAAGAGAGACTATTTTGAGAGGAAAGGCAATCACCAAAAGAGAAAAAAGAAGAGTAAACCCTATTCCGAATTTTGTTAAATCAGTCTCAGAAAAACATCGATTGTGCATTCATTAACCGTTGGATCGGGCTGAATTTTGGACAGTAGGTTCGCAATTCACGGCTTTGTTTTCAACAGTTAGATTGGCGAAACGATTTCTGGAGACGGAGGAATCGTGCTCGAAAATAGCAGGTTTTTTAGTGTTTTTCTTGTTTTTTATTTGTAAGCTTTAGTGCTTTGTTATTTTGGCTGGTTGTAGGCACACTTTTTGCATCTTTTTGAGACTCACTTGTACCCTTATTTGATTATTGTGGAGCTATTTCTTTGGTCTGGACGAGCCGTGGTTTTTACTTTTGCATTGAGGGGGTTTTCCACGTTCAAATATCGGTGTTCTTTACGCTCTTTTATTTTGATTAATTTGCTGCCATATATTTGTTGTAGCTCCTCACGGGTTCTTGCAAGTTGGGGGAATTTTATATCCGCTGCATATTACTTGTTATTGTGTTTCTGTGTTTATTCCCCATCAGAGTGGCATCAGAGCTCTTGGTTAAATGGTTATTTAACTTGCTTGAAGGATGGAGGAAAATATGAATATAAAGATGGTATGCTTGAATGGTACTAATTACCATTTGTGGAAGGGCACGATGAAATATTTGTTATTTGTGAAGAAAATGCATCTTCCTATTTTTGATTCTAAAAAGTCGGATAATAAATCTAAGGAAGACTGGGATTTTGAACATCAACAGGTATGTGATTTTGTTAGGCAATATGTAGAAGATAATGTTTATAATCATATTTCTAATGAGACAAATGCAAAAACTATGTGGGATAAGATACACACTTTGTTCATTTCTAAATCAGGGAATAATAAATTATTCTTGCGTAATAGTTTCATAAGTTTGAAATATAAGGAGGGAACCTCTATTTCGGACCACTTGAGTGAATTTCAGGGGCTCCTTGATCAAATTTCTGGAATGGGTATGAAGTTTGATGATGAGCTATTAGGACTATTTTTATTGTTATCTTTACCAGAGTCTTGGGAGACATTTCGGGTTTCTATAATGAGTTCAGCTCCTAATGGTGTTGTTTCTTTGGAAACGGCTAAGGGTGGTGTTTTGAATGAGGAGATGAGAAGGAAGGCACAGGGTTTTTCATCTCAATCTGAAGTTCTTGTCACTGAAAATAGGGGGAGAAATCAGAAAAAAGAACCGAAGGGTGGTAGAGAAAATAACAGAAGCAAGTCCAAGTCTAGATACAAAAATGTGGAATGTCATTATTGTCATAGAACACGGCACATACAGAAGAATTGTTTTCTGTGGAAAAAGGAGAACAAAAGCAAGAAGCGTAAGCAGAAACAAAGGGGTCGTGATGATGATAGTGATGATGACCGTGTTACTACTGCTACTAGTGATGATCTTGTTATTCTCCGTGACTATGAGTTAGTTAATCTTGTATCATATGAGAGCATGTGGATAATTGATAGTGGTGCAACACTACATGTTACACCGAAGAAGGAATTCTTCACATATTATACTTCAGGTGACTTTGGAGTTTTAAAGATGGGTAATGATGGTGTATCTAAGGTAATTGGTGTTCGTGATGTATGCTTGCAAACCAACATGGGAATGCAATTGTTGCTTAAAGGAGTCAAACATGCTCAAGATGTTCGCTTCAATTTGATCTCTGTGCATATGCTTGATGAAAATGGTTTTGATAATCAGTTTTCTTCTGGAAAGTGGAAACTAAGTAAAGGTAACTTGGTTGTGGCTAGAGGAGAGAAAAATAGTAAATTGTATTGGACAAAAGCTTTAGTTGCAAAAGAAAGTGTGAATGCCGTGGATATGGAATCATCTTTGTGGCACCGAATGCTTAGCCATATCAGTGAAAAGGGGATAAATTTCTTAGCTAGAAAGGGTGTGCTTCCAGGATTGAAGAATGTAGATTTGGAGAAATGTTCTCACTGCATAATTGATAAACAAACTAGATTATCCTTCAAAAGGCATCCTACCTCTAGAAAGTCAGAGTTGCTTCAGTTGGTGCATTTTGACGTCTGTGGCCCTTTAAAGGTAAAATCTTTTAGTGGTGCACTTTATTTTGTTACTTTTATTTCGAACCACTTGGTGAATTTCAAGGTCTCCTCTATTTGAAATATAAGTTTGAAATATAAGGAGGGAACCTCTATTTCGGACAACTTGAGTGAATTTTAGGGGCTCTTTGATCAAATGTCTGGAATGGGTATCAAGTTTGATGATGAGCTATTGGGACTATTTTTACTGTTATCTTTACCAGAGTCTTGGGAGACATTTCGAGTTTCTATAACGAGTTCAACTCCTAATAGTGTTGTTTCTTTGGAAACAGCTAAGGGTGGTGTTTTGAATGAGGAGATGAGAAGGAAGGCACTGCATAATTGGTGAAATTTTCTCACTGCATAATTGGTAAACAAACTAGAGTATCCTTCAAAAGGCATCCTACCTCTAGAAAGTCAGAGTTGCTTCAGTTGGTGCATTCTGACGTCTGTGGCCCTTTAAAGGTAAAATCTTTTAGTAGTGCACTCTATTTTGTTACTTTTATTGATGATTGTTCCAGGAAACTATGGGTTTATGTTCTAAAGTCAAAAGACCAAGTGTTGGAGAAATTGAAACAATCTCATGCTTTGGTTGAGAGGCAGACAGGCAAGAAGCTGAAACGTGTTCGTACTGACAACGGTGGTGAGTATTGTGGACCCTTTGATGTCTATTGCAAACAATAGGGTATAGCACATGAAAATACTCCTCCTAAAACTCCTCGGCTGAATGGTTTAGCAGAGAGGATGAATCAGACACTGGTTGAGAGAGTGAGGTGTATGCTCTCTGAAGCTAAGTTGCCTAAACATTATGGGGGTGAGGCACTGTACACGGCGGTGCATGTTATTAATTTTACTCCTACTGTTGCTTTGAATAGTGAGGTACCAAACAAGGTATGGTTTGGGAAGAATGTCAAGTATGATCACTTGAGAGTCTTTGGTTTCAAGGCTTTTGTGCATGTTCCGAAGGATGAAAGATCCAAGTTGGATGCAAAATCAAAGCAATGTATCTTCATTGGTTATGGTGAGGATGAATTTGGCTACAAGTCGTGATGTAATGTTCATGGAAGACCAAACTATTGAAGACATTGATAAGGTGGAGAAGACTACACCTGAGAGAGATAAAGTCTTAGCTGATGGTGATCCAGTTCGTTCAAGGAAGTCCACTTCAGGCTATATGATTAAATTTGCAGAGGGAGTTGTGGCTTGGATGTCGAGATCACAGAAATTTGTAGCATTGTCTACAATTGAGGCAGAGTTCATTGCCATTACCGAAGCATGCAAAGAGTTGATTTGGTGGAAGAAATACTTGCAGGAGCTTGGGTTTATTCCGGGGAAATATGTATTATTTGTCGATAGTCAAAGTGCTATTCATCTTGGTAAGAATTTGACGTTTCATAGCAAGTCCAAACACATTGATGTGAGGTATCATTGGATACGTGATGTTTCGGAAGCTAAGTTATTGGAGTTGGCTAAAGTTCATATTGATTATAATGGTTATGATATGATGACTAAAGCATTACCAAGAGGGAAGTTTGAAACTTGTTGTGATATCGCCGGTTTGGCGATTATCTCCACATAGTTGTGAGGGGGAGATGTGTTGGGTATTGGGCTCCCTTCCTATGTGGAGAAAAGCTCATATATTGTAGCCCATGTGTCTCACTTGTTTAAGTGGAGAGTGGTTTAATTAGGATTGTAAAAGAGAGACTATTTTTAGGGGAAAGGCAAGGGAAAGGCAATCACCAAAAGAGAAAAGAGAAGAGTAAATCATATTCCCGATTTTGTTCAATCAGTCTCAGAAAAACATCGATTGTGCATTCGTTAACCGTTGGATCGGGCTGAATTGTGGACAATAGGTTCGTAACATTCAGGGCTTCGTTTTCAACGGTCAGATCGGCGACACGAAATCTGGAGAGGGAGGAATTGGGCTTGAACAGCAGCAGGTTTTTGAGTGTTTTTCTTCTTTTTGGTTTTCATTTGTAAGCTTTAGTGCTTTGTTATTTTGGCTGGTTGTAGGCACACTTTGTGCATCTTTTTGGGACTCTCTTGTACCCTTATTTGATTATTGTAGAGCTATTTCTTTGGTCTGGACGACCCATGGTTTTTACTCTTGCATTGAGGGGGTTTTCCACGTTAAAATATCGGTGTTCTTTATGCTCTTTTATTTTGATTAATTTGCTGCCATATATTTGTTGTTGTTCCTCACGAGTTTTTGCAAGTTGGGAGAATTTTATATCCGCTGCGTATTACTTGTTATTGTGTTTCTGTGTTTTTTCCCCATCAGAAACGACTAAAATTACAAGTTTTTATTATACATTCAATTTCATTTGACAATACTTTGCGTTTATAATTAAATATGCAATCACATCTTCAGAGGCCATTAAAGAAATAAAAAATAATGAAAGATTGATAGATAAAAGAATGAACTCTTATGATGAAAGATTTAATATGAGATCCATACTAAGATCAAGTGACTTTTGAGTGGCCTAAAGGAACAAACATGCCACATCAATATACTTAATAAATATTTTAACATAGAAAAGGTTTTTGTTTTAGTTCAATGTTTTCTAATAGCTATCTAATTGAAGCATAATGTTGGTTTTTCATCGTCATTCTAATGGGAAAGGATAGTGGATAGATAAGAAAAAAAGGGTTTGCAAAACATAAAAATGACCAAACGATGTTAACAATATTGAATCAATGAAACCAATAGAAAAAACAAACGTGATTTGGGCAAACAAAGAGAAACATAAAAAAAACATGCATGAAAGAAGCCAATATGCATAGGAGATAAGCAGTAAGGAGCCGCAGGGGCCACGGCCTTATATATATATTTTATTTATTTATAAATAATGATGATAGGTTTCTTTCTCTCTGCTCCTTGATTTTCTCTAGTCCCCTCCTCTCGCTGCCTGTTGGCCAGTCTCTACACAACGTCCATGCGTGTCTCCGTCTCAGCCCTTTCTTTGTGGCCTTTCGGTTTCTCATGCAGACTCTCTCTTCTCACAACTCCATTATCCAGTCTCCCCCTTTGCCGACCAGCGCCACTGCTTCTCGTGTCTCTCTATGCTTCTCCATCTTATTTCACATTTGCAGCGGCCAGCCGCCAACGTCGCCTCTTGGTCTTGGTACTCATACTATCTCAATCTGCTTCTTAGATTTTTCAAGTACTTACTCTTTGTCTCTTCTGCTATTTGTTAATTGTGAATTGTTTTAGTTTAAAATTGTGAACTAGTAGTAGTGTGTAAATTGTATTTGTGACTTTGTGAATTGTGAACGATTTTAGTGTGAGAATTGGAATTGTAAACTTTAACGTCTAAATTGTGACTTTGTGATTGTGATGATTAGTGTAGTATGAATGTGAGATTGTGAATTTGTGAATTGTTTTACTTTGTAAATGTGAATTGTAACCTTGAAAAATGTGAACTGTTTGTTTGAATGCCTTGTGTAACTAATTTGTGTATTTTGTTAGAAGTGATACGATGTTTAAACATAAGAAAATTAATGCATTTTTCAAAAAGAAAGTTTCCGACAAAGGTGAAAATTTTAAAGCAGATACATTTTATTTGATTGAATTGTGTGAATTGCGTGAAGCTCCAAAAACTTATGTGAATTGTGAAAATGGAAAAACTTGTGTGAATTGAAGCTCTAACTTTTCCATTTTGTCGACTATTTATGAATTGCGTGAAGCTCTACAAAAACTATATTGTTTTATGAATTTCAATTATAATATTTTAGTTGATATTTCTCACTCATTTAATATTTTATGCAAGATTCGCCACTGAAGATAAAATAAAGAGAAAAATAGAAAAATGAAGAAAAGATCAATTTGGACAGTGAAATGGAGAAAATGAAAATAGTCTGCAAATGGACAAATAGATTGTTGCACGGTGTGACACCCTAAACCCCCAAATAATGTATATAATAATTTATATCATATTTCTATAAAATTTGCAGCAGATAAATAAAGATATGTTTCCAAGAAAATAAAAACTTTTATCTTTAATTTAGGATATCACGTTTCTCAAAAATCAAAAGGAACACTTTAAACTTCTTTACTCCTATAAAATAGTGCAATCCCAATAAGCTTGATTTAAGTATAATTACTTGATTTAATTCTAAAAACTTACTAGTACTTATAAGGTTTTCATACAAAAATTCGTTTCAAATTAAAGCGGGATTCCTCCTAACTTGACATTCAAGATTCATTAACCTGTAACAACTGCAGTTTCGCAAACGCAGGGCCAAGCCAGTCAATCACAAACAAAGAAGGAGGTGAGTTTTGAAATCATGTTAATAGTATAATATAAGTAAGAAAAATGCACATTTGATCATAAATAAACTGTATCATTAAACAAACATTATTCAAGGAATAACATCACATAATAAAGTCAAAGTAAAAATCAATACATTTCACTAAAACATCAAATCGTCTAAGAGAAATTATAATCACATGCTATACACATTAATCACAACAAAACAATCACAAGAAAATGCAATGCTATGCATGAGCTTAGACTCTAGTTCACAATGTGGTACAATTCTAACTCTGAAGAACTTGGTTAAGAGGCTTGATACTATGTCACCATCCCGATGGACGGATAATTCAAATTGGCCATGTCCTCATAGATCCCCTCAACTCAACCTGAGACTCATATACGCGACAGTCGAGGTAAACGTGTGTTGCATGGTAACTCTCGACATTTGGAGTACTACCTCCAAGTCACCTAGGAATTCCCCACCCGAATACCTCCAAGGTCTAACAATCTTGCCTTAAGGCTCAACAGCAGACCGCCACCATCAACCTCATTCAGCTGTACTTCCCGGGAATCACTAGGCTTGTCAGGCCCTACCTATATGATGACAAAATAATCTCCACTTCACAAATTCTCAATATATATTTTCTCCCCTCGTTGGCCTATGATACTCCATTAAGACCATCATCTCAAACACAAATTGGAATCACAATTATTTCATCAACTATGGGGTTACTTCAATATTCTCATCAAAATTTATAACATCGCTATCATTAATCACACATCATCATCACATAAACTCATCACAAATTTATAGCATCACTATCATCAATCATACCTCATCACATAAACTTATCACAAATTTATAACATCACAATTATTAATCATACATCATCATCGTCATCACATAAAATTATCACAATGCATCAATCTTTTATTATCACATCACATAACTCATCTAATCAAACATATACCTAAAATTCATTCGACACCCAATGTCACAATAATATCAAATACCACACATTTAAAGAAATTAAACCAACCAACATCTTACAAGTATTTCTATTCTATATTTTAATCTCTTAATTTCCATATTTTTTCATTAATTAATTTATCCCTCAAAGGGTTACTGCCGTACGTAGCAAGCGCCAGATGAATCGTTGGGAAATATGATTTTCCCGTTCATCTCACAATATATTATACTCATGAATTCAAACGCACTCTCACCCCTTACCTTATTTCGACGCTTTCCCACAAGAATACGATTCCAGGAGCAAACAGTCTTTGTTCGTTGACTCTTTGTCCTTCAAGCGATCTAACTCGACAATTTATGGGTAAACGTTAAAAATAAATTATGAGGAGGCATTCTAAAATTAATTTCGAAATTCGGTTAAAAAATCTTACCATAAATCAGAAAACTAATCAGTGGATAATATAGCCACTTTTCACACGATCATTTTGGCGTTGGTTTCACTCAAATCGGACTTACGGTGAAGGAGAACGGTGCAAAATAACGAATTCTACAAACGGAGAAGTCGGATATTTTAGAGAGAGATTGGGGTTTGTTAAAAATCTGGACAATTGTGTTTAATTCACTAACTCAATAAATTAAATAACATATTGAAATTTGGACGAAAATGGTGGAAGTTTTTCTAGACAGTTATCGATCGTCGGGACCGATTTTCTTCCTTTTCTATGTGCTGCCGCCAATAGTTCTCTTCTCCTCCTTAATTTCTCATTCTTTTCTTTCTTTTCCCTTTTCAATAAATTTTGTTTATTATTATTCAATTAGCTTTTAGTCTTCCATATAAGCTAACCCGTAAAACCACACTTTACTTCTTCTTTTATTTATTTATTTGTTTTTAAATAAAATATACAATTACCAAAACTATTTTTTTTTAAACACAATTTAATTACTAAAATATTAATAATATTTCAAAATTAATATTTTGTAAAATAAAGTAATTAATCTTTAAAATACATTAATAATCAAAATTCTCATATTCCAAATAAACACTATAATAATACTTATTTTTCCAAATACTCGAATTAAAATATTACCATCATTTGAGAATAGTCGAAATTATAAAATAAATATAATATCAAAACTTTATATTAATTACTAAATCATAATAAATATATATAAAATCACAATGTCATAACAAGTATATAAAAATAAAGGAAATCAAACACAATATCACTACTATTCCGAGATAATTATTTATAAAATAAATAACTAAAAATAGAAAATAATTATAAATAATTAAAATATAACTACATGCGTACTTAATTCAATCAAACGCACAGAAAAATATTACATTAATTTGGTACAAGTATATACACGTAAAATCTTCTAACATCTTATTCTTTAAAATATTACACTAAAATACTATTTAGAAAAATATATAAAATATAATATTTGTTATTTAGATTACTCATGTAGTCCAATATGTATAATAGTAGCACATCATCTAAAGAACCCATAAAACGAAAACGAATCACAAAATTTACATTATGTATTCTAAAATAAATTTAATACCAAATTAATTATTTAAAATCATATTTTATTATTAAAATAGTTTATTATAAAATTTGAGGTGTTACACACGGAAAATGTCAATTAGTTTTAGTTGGGTGTGGGAATTAAGAAGACGAAGAGTTTGGGCATGTTTAGACGAGATTATAGTGCAATTAGGCGGCAATTATTTTGGGCAAGTTAGTTTGCTTTAATAAATAAAGGATTTTCTTTGCTCATTATAACGTTGTTTCTTTTATTTATAATTTCTCTCATACTTTCATATATTTTTTTCGAACTTTCAATTTCTTTAATAGCTTTTGAAGCGTGTTAAGTTTTATTGTGAAAGTGTTTGTTAAGCTTTGCTTATATATATGTGTGTTTTAAAGATAAATATGTATCACTTAGAATTTACTGAGTTTACACTTTGAGGTGTTATCTTGAAAATGTTTTCGTAAAACTATATTGACAAATTACAAGATAGTATGGTCTTAGTGAGAGTGCACACTATAATATATATAATTTAGTAATTTAGAGGGGTGTTGCATTTTGCATATGACATGGAGCATAACCTATCAATCCAAGTTTTCCTAATTTATTTTAACCTCACATGAATTTCAAGTAGTGCATGTTTTAGCATTGAATGTTTGTCCATTTATTCGTGTTATACTATATTGCCGCGATTGTTGTGATCATGCTATATATGATTCAAGGATACATGTTAATATATTTATGACTTATTCATTTTACATGATGTAAGACGTACTCACATTTTCTTTGTGCCTCCTCTTATAAAGTATTTGTATGCAGTCATGACAAGCAATCAATAGAGCTTTTCTTGTGAAAATGGAAGACTAAAGGCTTGTGCCTAACTATACTTTATGAGTTTTTTTTATTACTAAAAAAACTGGTTTTAGCTTCCATATTTAGCATCGGCACCTAACACCGACGCTAGTTAGCACTTGCTCATACTCTAAGGATGACCATTCACTGTAGCACTTCCGCATCGACTCCAACTGTAGCACTTGCTCATACTCTAAGGATGACCATTCACTGGACGAAGTTTGATGTTGTAGTTATGCTTACTTTCTTGTAGTCTTTGAACAATAAATTGAATTTAATGAATCTTAAATATTAATTATTTTATTAAGTGAAAAAAATAATTTGTTGATGCAAAAAAACACAAGGAGTTGTAGTGTAGCGTTGGCCAGACAGACGCCTCATGTTTTGTTGATAATCAAAATGTTGCCTTTAGCGTTGGACGAACTAATATATTTATAGAGTTGACTTTCATTTATTGTATATTTCTTTTAGTTGACTTTAGTGTTAGTCTTTCCAATGCTACATGTTTCTTTTACTTAATGTTGTCTTTAGCGTCATTAAGCCGACACTATTGATTCTTCTCAGATGACGTGTCAATTGATTAATACCAGCGTCATATGTGCTATTTTCAACGTTTGAGTTAGCTTTGAATCGGTTTGGATGATGCTAAATGTAAATAAAATTAAATTAAAGACCATTCAAGGAAACCAAAATATAAATCTAATGAGTCAAACAATAGTATAGAAATTATCATTCAAATATTCATCATTCATCGTCAAAAACTATAAAATATGCTATAAAAAGTTAATGACGACACCATACCAATTCACAAACTATTACAAACATGAAGTTAAAATCATGAAATAATGAAACCTTAACCAAGTCCTCTAATATTTTGTAACACAATATATATGTTTGTGCTATTAAGCAATTTGAATACTTCGTTAACCTCTTTCTTTTTAAACATATATCTCATTAACTACTAAAATACCCGACATTAATTAACCACTTTAGAGTACTTCTTTAACCACTAAATCCCAGTACTCTAAAGTGGTTAACCACTAAATCCCGCTAATGAACCTTCATAACTCCTTATTTTAAGAGTTATTTTGAGTCAATTGTTTAATTTATTTCTTTCAACTTAATGTTCATTTTAAAGTTATTTTCAATAAATGATCCATAAAAAAAATAAGGTGTTCATGTTTTCATTTTCACGATTAACCAACTAATTTACGTAGTTTTGTATTGTTTCATTTGTTTAGCGCAATGCTGAACTTTGGTGAAAAAGCAACATGACTCATGTGCAGTATTTTATTCATATATTGAGTTGTAGACATCCAAATGGAGTCAAATTAGTTGCAAATGAAAGGTAACATCCACAGCTATAACTTTCATGATGACACTGAAATCCAATTTGGATTATAAAAAGTGTGAAAAGTCAAGTCAAATCAGAGGGAAAGTCGTTTTAAAGAACAAAAGTGTTTATTTAACACTGTAGAGCATTGCGCCCAACCATGCGCTACAATGCATTTGGTTGCACAAATTTATGTCCACAGAAGAACTATACGCCAAGGATCGTAGCAATGCGCTAATATGCATCTTGAATCCTAATTTAAGATAAAAACTCATATTTTACAAGGGTTCTGACCTAAGAGACCTTGGAGATCATATTGGGAACATCTTGGAGGATAGGAACTTGAAGATTTTACTCTTGTTGTTCCTTTAACTTAGGTCAAACATCAAAGGATGAACATCAAAGGATGCAACGTAAAGTTATGTAAAATACCTGATCAGGGAACTGCACACTTAAACAGAATATTAGTGCTTTAAATTTTTTCCCCAAAATAATTTTGTTATCATCAAAACAGGTAAGAGTCATAGTTATTCAAACCAATTTGGTTGTAATAGACTTAACATGGTCAACAATGTGGCATACCTCACAAAATAGAGGTAATTTTCATATTCTACATCGACCAGAAAAAAAAAACCCTTTACGTTCGACAAGATGACTTTTGTAACATCCGCTAAATTATTATTTAAAAATAATTAGAACCTATCAATATTATTCAATATTAAATTATGTGTGATAATTATTTGCCTTGTTCGATTTTTGTAGTTGATAAAGTTATCAGTAAGAATTATTTAAATGGGGAGTTTAAATATAATACATATATATATATATATAAATATATATATATATATATATATATATATATATATATTTAAGTAGAGATATATTATATGTAGATGTGTTTTCCTAGTGCAAGAAGAATTTGGGCTAAGGGTTCGAGGCTTAGTGTGACCCAACCCACTTGAATGAGTATAAATTTGGGCTATGTGTTTGTGGCTTGGTTTTTATGATCAAGGTTAAAAAATAAAAAAAAATAAAAAAAAAGTGACATTTTATCCCTCTTATTCTTCATTTAGGCCCAACATTATCTAACCAACAATTTCCACTTTAAATTTCCCTAAGTCCACAATTTCTGTATACTCACTAATAAGAAACAAAAAGAATTCCGAAACCCTAGCCACCATCACCTTCACACCTCATTTTCTTCGTGTATCCAAGCTTGGAACTTCTTTTCCTTGTGAACAACTCCGTGGGGTTTAAAGCTTTGTACTAGGAAGAAAAGCGGCCAAGGTAAGGGCTTTTCCCCACACAAATTAGAGTTAGGCCGTTGGTTGGATGACATGAAATAAATAATCGTGATTACTTCTATTTTAAAATGAATAAATGTAGACTAATGAATTAAAATACTAAAACCCCAATTTTTGTTGACATTGAATTGTAATATATGATTTCTATGGAGTAAAGTATGAAATTTTATGCTATGTGTGATAAAATTGTAGTTTTACGATGAATAGGAAATAAAGTTTGAATTTTTACCTTATATGTGATAAAGTTTTAACTTTTATTATGTATATGAGTGGGAGTTTGAATTCCTTTCTATATATGTGAAAGTGTAATTTTTATGGCCTATATGATATAAAGTTTCTATTCTTATGTGTATGTGGTGAAAGTAATAATTTTTATGACTATTTGTCTATGAATATGTGATAATCATGATAAGGATGTTTTGTGTGTGTTCTTAGTGATATGTGAATAAGAGATGATTATAAAAAGTAATTTTGAATGCATATGACATGATTCTTAGTGGGCTGTGTGGGAATATATTTGTTTGATACTATATCATCATGTCATGGCATATGCATCTTTGTGGGAGTTGCCTTAGTGACAGGTTTGATTTCCCCGTTGGTATGGGTGACCTTTCAGTGTGGAAGTTGCCTTAGTGGCAGGTTTGATTTCCCCATTGGTATGGGTGACATTTCTTTGTGGAAGTTGCCTTAGTGGCAGGTTAATATTCGGATCATATAGTTTTAGGAGCATGCATTATGCATATGTTTTGATATACAATTTACCGGTGTGCGCATTTTTTTTTATTTTAAATTTGAAGTTTTTACTTTTATATGTTTTGTGTTATTCTTCTATATGTTTAGCTTTGGTTTGATGTGGATGATGGAAAAAAAACTGACCCTTACAACAACATTTTAGGTACTAATGAGTTCAAGAAGATTCAAGATTAGTTAATGAGTATTGATGTGCGGCGAACGTGGGGTAAAAATGGGTTTTTCAAGGCAATTTTGTAACAATAGAGTTGTCGCAATATTTCTAAGTTCTTTTTAATCTTTTGTCATAAACTTTTAAAATGTACTAGAATTTTAGAAATACGGAAGTGGTTCCCTTCCGTTAGGAATAATTGTTTTTACTTTGTTTTAAATTTTGAATAACTATTTTCTTAATGATATTAAATAACGTGTTTCTTACTAATTATTTAAATGAATAAATGCTAAGTATACAAAAAAAAATATTCGTAAACTTTTCTAAACAATAAGTATTTTTTTTAAGTAACGTTTTGGATTAAAAATCCGGGGCGTTACAACTTTCATGAAGAGGTAAAGTTAGGTCAATGTCAAAACTCGTGCAAACTGATCGAATGTACGATTGCGCATGGCTTCACCAAAAGACTTTGGAACCATGAAATCTCACCTTGCGGGATATTTTGATGCAAAAATTGAAGGTTAAAATCAAGAGACCAAGCCGAAAGACGAAGGATACCCGAATTGAGATTCCACAACCCAATAGATGAAACAATACTTTGGTCCACCATAGAAATAAAATTGAACTCGAAAAATCCTTTACCAAGAGAAACCATTTTCCAAGGACCAATAACTTTCCAATGTTTTTATAGTTATCGCGTAAGACATCGATTTTAATTAGAACATCCCCCTTTGACAGAATGACCCGACCATGTAGGAAATTTGTGCATGATGCAAAACCAGTGCAATATTCATTTTCTAAAATGAAAATGACGAGAAGTTTATCCTTTATGCAAGGTTTACGCAGTGCATTGAGAGGAAAATCAAAAGAGTTATGATGAGTTTGAGTGAATTTTTTCTTGAAAGCTGGAGTGGATGAAGTTGAATGTATGATTGCATCGACATTGTGATCGATTGATAGGCCCTACATGGACAAGCGAAAATGATTGCATCGACGACAACCATGCTTTATCTCAAAAAGTCCCTCCATAAAACCACACACAAACGAAATTCAGACCAACGAACCCAATCTCACAAATATAAATAGATCCCTATGAAACTAGAATCACGAACAAAAAGCAAGATTGCAACAGAAATAGATCTGGACAGAGGGGTTGACTACAGGAAAGATCAACAGAAATTACCAGACCCACAAACCTATAGTTAGATCACAGTGGAGGGGACAAATGGGAAGATGGCATCCGAATGCACTAGACCCACGAACTCAGACAAACGGTGGCGGACTCCGTCCATGTATTTAAGAGACATCTAATAATGATTTAAATATAGAAAGGGTTTTTGGTTTAGTTCAATGTGTCCTAATATGTATTTAATTGAAGTATAATGTTTGTTTTGATCCTCATTATAATATGAAAGGAAAAAATAAGAAAAAAAATAAAATAATTTAAGGTTCGTAAACAAGAATGAACTCTAATTACAAATAATATTTTTATATGAAGATCTATTCTAAGGTTAAGTGATCAATTACATTAGCTGAAGGGATAAACATGATACATCAATGTACATTAGAGACACTTATTAATTATTGTAAGCATAACATTAGGTTTTTATTATATAAGGTGATCAAACAATTGTCTACTTGTCGCATAAAAAGGTAGAAAAACATGGCTAAAACTTTCAAGGTTGTTTACATTTTGTTCCTTTTAGTGTCCCTATTTCTTCTTTTAGTTGCCGAAGGTGGTAAGTTCATTCTCATATTTTCATGTTATACAAAATCTTCCATCATTTTTAAATAACATTTCTTTATTTTTATTTTACATTACAGCAAAATAGGAATGTAAAAAACACGGTGAATGTAAAACATATCGGTGTCCGCCTTCTAAAGCCAAAAAACAAGTCAAGCGTTGTTTTCGGGGTTATTGTATTTGTAGAAAGTAACACTTAAATTAAAACTCATTTCTCTGTTATGTTAAAGCCTTTAATTTTATTTACTCATCGTAATGTTGTTTTTCTTATATATATGATTTCTCTCACGATTTTTTATATATTTCTTTCAAACTTTCAGTTTCCTTAATAGCTTTAGAATCATGTAAAAAATTTATTAAGACTTAGGTGTTTGATATATCATCTAAAAAACTTAGAAGTTAAGTTTAGACTTCATGGGAGGAGAGTGATTTATTGAGTTTTACACTTTGGGGTGTTTTCTATAGGATGTCTTCGTACAACTATATACTGTATTGACCGATTACTTGATATAATCGTCTTTGTGAGAGTGCACACAATACATATAATCTAGAGGGGTGTTGCAATTTGCATATGACATAAAGCATAACCTCTCAAACTTAGTTTTCTTACATTAGTTTGGCACCACATGAATTTCAAGGAGTGCATTTTGAGCATTGAAAGATCATCCATTTATATCGTGTGATATTATATTGTCGTGATTTTTGTGATCATGCTATATATGATTCATGAATGCATGGTCATCTATTTTTGACTTATTCATTCATTTTACATGATGTAAGATCTACTCACGTCTTCTGTGCTCCTCTTATTATATATTTATATGCAGACTTAAGCGGTGACAAGAAATCAATGGAGCTTGTGGAATACCAGAGGTTTGTGTTTAGCTTTATTATATTTTGAGCTTTTTTAATATTGTTGATTTTGTTGTATGAGTAGAGATTCCTTAACATCAAATGCAACTCTAAATTTAATTACTAGATTTAAAACTGATCATAGCACTTGGGCACATGTTTCTATCCTTTTGTTTTAGTATTTTTAAAATCATTTTATAGCTTAGAATAATTTTTTAGCTTATTTCTAAAATTTTGGGTTGAAATTGAATTACAATTTTATTATTTGCATTTTAACCCCTGCTCGCTTTGTAGGCCATAACATGAGCTCTGGATATCCAATTGAGGCATGCAAGCAGTCGTTGGAAAACTAAAAATCAGAGCTACAACTTTTGTGTTGGAAAAAAAATTTGAATTCCGAATTCTACTGAGCCTAAATTACAGATTTTTTAATCTGGACCTTTGTAATAATTTAAATAGCGGGCTACTTGTTTTAAAGCCCAAAAGCCCGAGCACTATATATTTGGGATTTCTTTCTTTTCTTGGATCAGATTATTTTCGGACAGAATCATAATAGAAACACGTATTTTTATTTTCAATTCTATGGAAGGCTAACTTCATCAGATTAATCCACGAATTCAGAGTTTCATCACACCTGGAGGTTCAGGTTATACTGTCGATTTTTGATTCATGATTCTATTTTCGTTCATCTGATTATATTGATTTTCTGACTGCTTAAACTAAATTTCAATAAAATCATTTAAATTTATTTGACAGAATTCGGTTTCAATCTATAATTTAATTAAATTATAATTCTGCGACGCTTGATCGTTAATTGTAATATTTTAATGATTGTGATGCTTCATCCAGTCAATGAAACCGAACGTAGGATTGATTGTACGCTTGTTTGATCAATTCTGTAGTCAAATAAGAATAGAATCACGAATTAGAAATTAATTAAAACTCATTGATAGAATCTGTGATAGGTCCCAAACTCGAATAAGTGGATTAATCGTTTTGCTTATCTGTCAAAACTAAATCATTATAAAAACCCCCAATTTCGAATTTCAACTCGGTTAATATCATTATATCAGGAGTCCTTGCGAAACCACTCGGGTTATTACCCTTTTCTGCATTTATTTTAAATCGTATTTGATCTGTGTGCGACAGCGGATCAAATTGGCGCCGTTGCCGGGGACTCTCTGATAATAATATTAATCAGTGTTAGACTATTACTAACTATTCTAACAATTGTTTCGCTGTGCTTTGTTGTTCTACAGGTCAGATAAGGTTGTGCTAGCTCGTAGGCAGTTGCTAGTCCAAAAAATCCGGTTTTCAGGCGACTGTGGCGGATTGCTCCGAATTTTTGCCAGAAAATCAGAAAAAAATCAAGGATTAGGACTCCCGTATAAGGAACTTATTACGGGATTTGACACTCAAATTCCCAAATTCCTTCATCTGGACCACTTTTTTTAATTTTTTTTAATTTTTGATATTTTCAAAAAAATCCAAAAAAATTTGCGTGACCTTTATTTGATTTTTAGAGATTTTTGGTGGTATTTTCATATTTTTTAGATTTTATTTGATAGTGTTTTTGATTTTTCATTTCAATTTTAGCAATAGGGGACATTGTTGGAATTTTCAGAATTGTGATTTTGCATTGTATTGTTATGATGATGCATGACTAGGACTAGTTCTGTAAATCTGCACCCCCTTGACCCTGAAATAGATAGGACCTTCCATTTACGGCGTAGACGTAATAGAGCTGCTGCTAGTGCTAACGTGTCAGATAGAGAGTCAGATAGTGATAGTGATAGTGAAAAAAGTGACATTTTGCTACACAATATGGCTGATATGAATAATAGAACTTTAAGACAACTTGCTGCACCTGATGTTACCTATAATGCAAGGTGTATTGAATATCCTGAAGTTACTTTACCATTTAAACTTAAATCTGGTTCAATACGCTTGCTTCCAAAGTTTAATGGTCTTGCAGGTGAGGACCCCCACAAACACTTGAAGGAGTTCCATGTGGTGTGTTCTACCATGAAACCTCAAGGAGTCATAGAAGATCATATCAAGCTGAGAGCCTTTCCATTCTCACTTCAAGATGCTGCTAAGGATTGGTTATACTACTTTCAGCCAGGTTCTGTTACAAGTTGGAATGAATTGAAGAAATTGTTTCTAGAAAAATTCTTCCCTGCCTCAAGAGCTGCTTCAATCAGAAAAGACATATGTGGCATTAGACAGATTGACAGGGAATCACTACATGAGTATTGAGAGAGATTCAAGAAATTGGTGTTTAGCTGTCCTTACCATCAGATTTCTGATCAATTGCTCATCCAGTATTTTTATGAAGGATTGCTGCCTATGGATAGAAGTATTTTGGGTGCTGCTAGTGGGGGAGCACTTGTCGATAAGACCCCAGAAGCGGCAAAAGCTTTGATTGACAACATGTCCATTAATTCCCAACAGTTTACAACTAGAAGCAATTCAGCTGTTTCGACAAAGGGAGTGAATGAGATTCAAGCTTCTTCCCACAAGAATCTAGAAAGCAGACTTGATGAGCTTACATCTTTGGTGAAGAAATTGGCAGTAGGTAAAGCCCAAGCAGTGGTATGTGGTATTTGCACTTCTCTAGAACATCCTACAGATTCATGTCCTACCTTGCAAGACGATCCAGTTGCTGATGCCCCTCAAGCATATGGAGCAAACATATTCAACCCTCAAGCCAACTATGATTTGTCGTCTAACAGGTACAATCCCGGTTGGAGAAACCATCCTAATCTGAGATGGGGGAATTCATCTGCACAACAGCAACCTAGGCAACAAAACCGTCCACATCAGCAGAACATTCCACATCAGCAGCAAAACAATACACCTTCATTAGAGGACCTTGTCAAGCAAATGGCTGTCCAAAATCTTCAATTCCAACAAAGAACAGATTCCACAATACAGAATTTGGAGACAAAGATTGGCCAGCTGGCCACTTCAATAAATCAGATGCAGACTCAGGGATCAAACCAACTACCTGCCCAGTCAGTAGTAAATCCAAATGCCCCTAATGTTAGTGCAATTACATTGAGGTCTAGGAAAGCTATTGAAACATTAAAGGTACCTGAAACTGTTGCTGAAAAATAACAAGGTTGCTGAAGAAAATGGATGAGGCAGATAGGGACAGGGAGATCTTGGATACATTTAGGAAGGTGGAAGTGAACATTCCCCTCCTTGAAGCAATTAAATAGATTCCGAGATATGCCAAATTTCTAAAAGAGTTGTGCACACACAAGAGAAGGATAAAAGGTAATGAAAGAGTAAACATGGGACGTAATGTTTCAGCCCTCATTCAGCCCATGCCCTAGAAATGCAAAGATCCAGGAACTTTTTCCATTCCATGTACCATAGGCAGTAGTCAATTTGAAAATGCCATGTTAGATTTAGGAGCTTCTATTAATGTTATGCCTACATCTATTTTTAACTCTCTTGCTCTTGGACCTTTACAGAGTACAGGTGTTACCATTCAACTGGGGAACAGAAGCAATGCTTGCCCTGCTGGACTTGTGAAGGATGTACTTCTTCGAGTAAATGAATTAATATTTCCTGTAGATTTTTACATTCTGGACATTGAGGGAGAGAATAATTCGAACAGGGTGCCTATCATCTTAGGCAGACCATTTTTGAAAACTACTCGAACAAAAATTGATGTACATGCTGGAACTTTATCCATGGAATTTGGTGATAGCATTGTAAAATTTAACATCTTTGATGCTATGAAACACCCCATGGAAGAACATTATGTTTTTCAAATTGAATTACTTGCTGATTTGGTTGATGACACTTACCCTGATATGTTTACTGCTGATTTTCCTTCACTGTTTGATTTTGATGATACTTATATTTGTGAATTTTGCATAGATAATCAGTTGTGCTCTGTGTGTGCTGAGATTGAAGCTGCTTTACACTTTGATCATTATGCTGATGTTGATACTCCTACTAACATAATTGATTTTGCAGACTTAGCTTCAGCCACTGGTATCATACCGACTATAGAGCTTAAACCACTTCCTGAAAACTTGAAATATGCATATTTAGATGGAAGTGGCAAATTACCTGTGATTATTTCAGCCAAACTTGAAGATGAACAGGAAGAGAAGTTGTTGCAGATTTTGAGAAAACACAGGAAGGCAATCAGATGGACCTTGGCTGATATTCCTGGCATTAGCCCATCCATGTGCATGCATAGGATACTATTAGAGGATGGAGCAAAATCAGTGAGGCATCCCCAAAGGAGACTTAACCCATTAATTCTGGATGTTGTGAAAAAGGAAGTGACCAAGCTCTTGCAAGCAGACATTATATACCCCATCTCTGATAGTCAATGGGTGAGTCCGGTGCAGGTAGTCCCTAAGAAAACTGAACTCACAGTGGTTAAAAATGAAAATAATGAACTTATCCCCACACGAGTGCAGAACAGCTGGAGGGTATGCATCGATTACAGGAGACTAAACCAGGCAACTAGAAAGGATCATTTTCCTTTACCATTCATTGATCAGATGCTTGAACGGTTGGCTGGTAAGTCACATTATTGTTTTCTTGATGGTTTTTCTGGTTATTTTCATATCCATATTGCACCGGAGGACCAAGAAAAGACCACGTTCACTTGCCCTTTAGGCACATTTGCCTATAGGAGGATGCCCTTTGGCCTAAGCAATGCTCCTGGAACTTTCCAACGCTGCATGATTAGTATTTTTGTCGATTTGATAGAAAGTTGTATAGAAGTTTTCATGGATGATTTTACTGTGTATGGTTCCTCATTTGATGTATGCTTGAACAATTTAGATAGAGTTCTGCATAGATGTATTGAAACTAACCTTGTGCTGAATTATGAAAAATGTCATTTTATGGTTGAACAGGGATGGCAGTCGATCCTGCCAAGATTGATGTGATTTCTAATTTGCCTTACCCATCTTGCATCCGCGAGATTCGTTCTTTTCTTGGCCATGCAGGTTTTTACAGGCGTTTTATCAAGGATTTCAGCAAGATAGCTCTTCCGCTATCAAAATTGCTGCAAAAAGATGTTAGTTTTACCTTTGATGACAAATGCAGGAAGGCTTTTGATTGCTTGAAGGCAGCACTGACCTCTACTCCCATCATTCAGCCACCCAATTGGACCCTCCCTTTTGAAATTATGTGTGATGCATCTAACTATGCAGTGGGAGCGGTCCTTGCACAAAGGGTTGGCAGGGCTGCCCATGTTATTTATTATGCTTCTAGGACTTTAGAGTTTGCACAGGCTAATTACACTACCACTGAAAAGGAACTCTTGGCTATTGTTTTTGCTCTTGATAAGTTTAGATCATATTTGCTAGGTTCGAAGGTAGTTGTTTTTACTGACCATGCAACTTTGAAGTTCTTGCTGAAGAAACCAGAAGCAAAACTGAGATTGATCTGGTGGATGTTGTTACTCCAAGAATTCGATTTAGAGATTAAAGATAAGAATGGAGCTGAAAATCTGGTGGCAGACCATTTGAGCAGAATAGAACTGGATGAGGACCCCATCCCCGTTCAAGATGACTTCCCTGATGAGCAACTACTACAGTTGCGTGAGGTAATTCCTTGGTTTGCTGATTTAGTTAATTATCTAGTTGCTGGAGTCTTTCCTGCAGATGCATCCAGAACACAAATACACAAACTTAAAAGTGATGCCAAATACTATGTGTGGGATGATCCATATCTGTGGAAATTCTGTAGTGACCAGGTGATTAGGCGATGTGTTCCCCACCATGAGGCTCAATCCATTCTTCAATTCTGTCATGCCTCTCAAGCTGGGGGACATTTTGGTCCTCAACGGACAGCCAGAAAAGTCTTAGACTCAGGTTTCTTTTGGCCCACTTTGTTTAAAGATGCTTTTGAGACTTACAAAACTTGTGAACAGTGTCAAATAGCAGGAACAACAATCACTCGTAGAAGTGAGATGCCTCAACAGCCTATGCTTTTCTGTGAAGTATTTGATGTGTGGGGCATTGACTTTATGGGCCCTTTTCCTGTATCTTTTGGTTTTGTCTACATTTTACTTGCTGTTGATTATGTTTCGAAGTGGGTGGAAGCAATACCCACTAGGACTAATGATTCTAAAGTTGTTGCAGGTTTTATCAGATCAAATATTTTTTGCAGGTTTGGAATACCCCGGGCCATCATAAGTGATCAAGGCACTCATTTTTGTAACCGCACCGTGGACGCTTTGCTTCGGAAGTATGGGGTTGTGCACAGAGTCTCTACACCTTATCATCCCCAGACTAATGGGCAAGCTGAAATCTCAAACAGGGAAATCAAACAGATCTTAGAAAAGATGGTGCAGCCAAACAGGAAGGACTAGAGCCGTCGGTTGGAAGATGCTCTTAGGGCTCACAAAGCAGCCTACAAAACACCAATAGGAATGTCCCCTTATCGACTTGTGTTTGGTAAGGCATGCCACCTCCCAGTGGAAATAGAGCACCGTGCTTATTGGGCTGTCAAAAGCTGCAACCTTGAAATGGAGAAAGTAGGTTTGGAGAGAAAGCTTCAATTGCAGCAACTTGAAGAGCTTAGGCTAGAAGCCTGTGAGAACTCACGGATCTATAAAGAGAAAACTAAGTCTTATCATGATAAGATGATTTCTAGGAAGGAATTTTCCATTGGCCAAAAAGTTTTATTGTTTAATTCCCGTTTGAAAATTATGGTAGGTAAACTTCGATCCAAGTGGATTGGTCCTTTTGTTGTTACTAACACTTTTCCTCATGGTGCAGTGGAAATAAAAAGTGAAAACACCGACAAAGTGTTCAAAGTAAATGGACAACGTCTCAAGCTATTCCATGAAAGCTTTGTGCTTCAAGATACTACCATAGAAGAACTCTCCTTGGAAAAGCCCACCTACACTGAAGATTGAACAGGGAGCTCCCTTTCCTTACTCTTGATTCATACTTGTTACTTTCATTGAGGACAATGTGTAATTTAAGTGTGGGGGGGTAGTAATAAAAATGTGCATTGCATTGCATGCTTTTTCATCAAATTTTGTGGTTGTAAATGTTGTGAGCAAATGTTGTGAGTTTGTTTGGACTGGCATGATTGGATATTATCTTTACATTCTTGGTAAAATAAGTTGGATTAAATTGCTAAATTGCGTATCATTTGTGATAGGTCATTAACCCTTGTGAGATTTTGAGCCTATTATGAATGGAATACATTTTTCCATCTTCCTTTTTTGTGTGATATCTCACTCATGATTGCTAGTTACGCTAGAACTTGACTTGACTCTTGTCCGCATGCATATATTGAAATGATCTAGGCATTTTTTTCTTGTTAAACTACTAGCCAAATAAGCCTACCCTTCAATTATCCATTTGTTTAAGCCCCTTTGAGCCTAATTATCCCATTCTTTGTTATATAGCTCATTACAAGCCTAAAAGTGAAAAACAATGAATTGACCCAATCTTGGGGGATAAAGGAGTCTTTCCTTAAATAAGTGTGGGGGTGCTCAACTCAACTTGTTTGTTTAAATTTGAGGTTTACAAAAAAAAAATAAATAAATAATAATAAAAAAAATAATAAATAAATAAATAAAAAGAGAGAAAAAAAAAGAAAAAAAAAATTAAAAAAATTGAAATGAGAAAAAGAATGAGGAAAATGGTTATGTTGTGAGTAAAGAGAGTTGATAATAAAAGTCAATGATACTTTGTTGAGTTACTTCTCAATGTTATTTTTCTCTCTTGATCATTACTCCTTTATCCTCTTTGATTTTTAGCCCTAGTCTCCTTAGGATTATCTCACCCTTACCTTGGCCATGTTACAACCTGAATTAAAACCTTTTGATCATTATGTGCAAGTGTTTCAATTATAGATGTTAGAGGCTTGTCAAGCCTATGGTAGTGCTAGCTTTCATGATGTGCTTTGAGGGTAAACAGTAGCCCAAACACTTGAGTGATTGAGAGAATTTTATATCCTGTGAGGACTCTATCACTTATGATGCATTCTTTGGTTAATTTATCCTCTTGTTTGCCTTGGTTGTGAAAATTATTCATGAATGTCATATTCCTTGAAGTTTGAATTTTTTCTTTTGCTCACCACTTTGCATTCTTGAGAATATTTGGAATCGCATGCATTGCTTTGCACGGAGTGCAAAAGCTTAAGTGTGGGGGAATTTGATCATAGCACTTGGGCACATGTTTCTATCCTTTTGTTTTAGTATTTTTAAAATCATTTTATAGCTTAGAATAATTTTTTAGCTTATTTCTAAAATTTTGGGTTGAAATTGAATTACAATTTTATTATTTGCATTTTAACCCCTGCTCGCTTTGTAGGCCATAACATGAGCTCTGGATATCCAATTGAGGCATGCAAGCAGTCGTTGGAAAACTAAAAATCAGAGCTACAACTTTTGTGTTGGAAAAAAAATTTGAATTCCAAATTCTACTGAGCCTAAATTACAGATTTTTTAATCTGGACCTTTGTAATAATTTAAATAGCGGGCTACTTGTTTTAAAGCCCAAAAGCCCGAGCACTATATATTTGGGATTTCTTTCTTTTCTTGGATCAGATTATTTTCGGACAGAATCATAATAGAAACACGTATTTTTATTTTCAATTCCATGGAAGGCTAACTTCATCAGATTAATCCACGAATTCAGAGTTTCATCACACCTGGAGGTTCAGGTTATACTGTCGATTTTTGATTCATGATTCTATTTTCGTTCATCTGATTATATTGATTTTTTGACTGCTTAAACTGAATTTCAATAAAATCATTTAAATTTATTTGACAGAATTCAGTTTCAATCTATAATTTAATTAAATTATAATTCTGCGACGCTTGATCGTTAATTGTAATATTTTAATGATTGTGATGCTTAATCCAGTCAATGAAACCGAACGTAGGATTGATTGTACACTTGTTTGATCAATTCTGTAGTCAAATAAGAATAGAATCACGAATTAGAAATTAATTAAAACTCATTGATAGAATCTGTGATAGGTCCGAAACTCGAATAAGTGGATTAATCGTTTTGCTTATCTGTCAAAACTAAATCATTATAAAAACCCCCAATTTCGAATTTCAACTCGGTTAATATCATTATATTAGGAGTCCTTGCGAAACCACTCGGGTTATTACCCTTTTCTGCATTTATTTTAAATCGTATTTGATCTGTGTGCGACAGCGGATCAAAAACTCTTTGTATTCCTCAAGATTTATTGTTATTATTTGTTTTATCTTATAACTCTGAAACTTCCGAATTATAACATTATTGTTATTATATGTTTTATTTTAGACTAAATAATATACGCGGTCCCTTAACTTAATTTCAGTTAACGTTTTAGTCTTTTATCTTTTTTTTCTTCCGATTTGGTCCTTTATTTTAATTTTAAGTGACAATTTGATCTTTTATGTTTTAAAATGTCAACAATGTTATCCTTTTTTTTTTTTTACAAAAATTGATCAAAATTTTCAAACAAAACTCATAAAATTAATTATCATGTTCAATATAATGCAAATTTCATCAAATTCATAACTTAAATCTTTAAATAAACTCATATGTTCATTCTTTATTTGATGAATTTTATGTGGTTGGAGATGAAAATATGAGTTTATTTGAATATTTGAGTTATGCATGTGATTAATTTGCATTATATTGAAGATGATAACTAATTTTATTGGTTTTGTTTGAAAATTTTGATAGTTTTTTTGAATTTTTGTAAAAAAAAGGATAACGGTGTTGACATTTTAAAACATAAAAGATCAAATTGTCACTTAAAATTAAAATAAAGGAGCAAATCAGTAAAAAAAAAAAACATAAATGACTAAAACGTTAACTGAAATTAAGTTAAAGAAACGCATATGCTATTTAGCCTTTATTTTATAAATTTCACATTATTACATTATTGTTATTATTTAATTTTTTTATTCGTCAAAAAGATATGTTTTTGTAACGTGAAAACAAGTATGTCTTTCCTTTTTATTTTGAATTAGTATCTTCATATTTGATTATAAGTTTTTATCATTATCTTATTTACAAATATTAAAAAAAGTGGCTAAATTGCATCCGTGGTCTCTTAACATAATTTCAGTTAACGTTTTAGCCTTTATCTTTTTTTTTTTTCCGATTTGGTCCTTTATTTTAATTTTAAGTGACAATTTTGTCTTTTATGTTTTAAAATGTCAACAATGTTATCCTTTTTGTTTTACAAAAATTCATCAAAAATTTCAAACAAACCCATAAAATTAATTATCATCCTCAATATAATGCAAATTTCATCAAATTCATAACTTAAATCTTTATATAAACTCATATTTTCATCTCTAACAAATCAAATAAAGAATAAAGGAACAAATTGAGAAAAATAAAAGATAAAGGATTAAAACGTTAATTGAAATTAATTTAAGGGACCACGAGTGTAATTTAGCTTAAAAAAAGTAGATAGTAAGTGTAAGGTCAATTTTATAAGTTGATATTTTTAAATTTTCAATTCGACTTTTCATTTTCTAATTTATGCGTGTTAATCTATATAAATTATTTCAAATATTTTTCTTAAATTTTCATATTTTTTATAATAATTTTGAATTTTCTTTTCTTCGTGTCTCCATTCTTCTCACTCCTTTTCATCAATTATAATATATATATTTATATTTTATTGTTTAATTATATGATTCTCATGAATTTTAGATCTACATGACTCCTTCGTTGATGACTTGAAGCAGTTATGGAAGCAGTTGTGGTTAAACTTCTAATAAGTGTTATAAAATGGGAAAAATAAGAGACACAGACATTGTGACACCCTAAACCCCAAAATAATATATATAATAATTTATATCATATTTCTATAAAATATGCAGCGGATAAATAAAGATCTATTTCCAAGAAAATAAAAAACTTTTATTTTCAATTTAGGATATCAGGTTTCTAAAAAATCAAGAGGAATACTTTAAACTTCTTTACTCCTATAAAATAGTGCAATCTCAATAAGATTTATTTAAGTATAATTACTTGATTTAATTCTAAAAACTTACAAGTACTTATAAGTTTTTCATACAAAAAAGTCGTTTCAAATTAAATAAGTAAAATACAAATTACAACCCTTATTCCCGGTATTACCTATCAGAGCGGCGTTCCTCCCAACTTGAACTTCAAGATTCATTAACCTGTAACAACTGCGATTTTGCAAACGCAGGGTCAAGCCAGTCAAACACAAACAACGAAGGAGGTGAGTTTTGTCACACCCTAAACCCCAAAATAACATTTATACTAATTTATTTGAAGAAAACTCGCGGCGGATGAAGAAAATCTGTTCAAGAAAATAAAAACTTTTATATCTATTTTCGGATATCACGTTTCTCTAAATACAGATGTAACAATTCAACTTTGTTCCTCAATTAAAATTCAATGAACTTGATTTAACTAGAATTTCTTGATTTAATTCCCAAGACTTACTCGTACTAAGGTTTTCATATAAAAAGTCATTTGTAATTACATAAGTAAAATACACATTACGACTCTTAATTCCCGGTATCACCTATCAGAGCGGGGTTCCTCCCAAACTTGAACTTCAAGACTCATTAACCTATAATGCGATTTCACAAACGTAGGACCAAACCAGTCAAACACAAACAACGAAGGAGGTGAGTTTTGAAATCATGTTAATAGTATAATATAAGTAAGGAGAACACGTATTTAATCATAAAAAAACCGTGTCATTAAACAAACATTATTCAAGGATTAACATCACATGATAAAGTAAAAGTCAAAATCAAGAAAAATCAATACATTTCACTGTAACATCAAATCGTCTAAGAGAAATTATAATCACATGCGACACACATTAATCACAACAAAACAATCACAATAAAATGCAATGCTATGCATGAACTTAGACTCTACTTCACAATGTGGTACCATTCTAACTCTGAAGTACTTGGTTAGGAGGCCTGATACTATGCCACCATCCTGGTGGTCGGACAATTCAAATTGGCCCTGTCCTCATAAATCCCCTCAACGCGAGACACATATACGCGACAGTCGAGGTAAACGTGTGTTGCATGGTAGCACCCGACATTTGGAGTGTTACCTCTAACTCACCTAGGAATTCCCCACCCGAATACCTCCAAGGTCTAACAATCTTGCCTTAAGGCTCAATAGCAGACCGCCACGATCAGGCTCAATTCAGTTGTACTTCCCCGAAATCACTAGGCTTGTCAGGCCATACCTATATGATGACAAAATAATCTCCACTTCACAAATTCTCAATATTTATTTTCTCCCCTCGTTGGCCTATGATACTCCATTAAGATCATCGTTCAAACACAAATTGGAATCACAATTATTTCATCAACTATGGAGTTACTTCAATATTCTCATCACAAATTTATAACATCGCTATCATTAATCACACATCATCATCATCACATAACGTGGTTCAGGAGTGCAAAGGCGGCGCCACAACTCCTACTCCTTACTTCAAGCTAAAAACATACTTAATTACACATTCACAATAATTTATTTGTAATTTACAACTAGTTACAACAACAAAAGAAATGACACTTACATCAACATATAATCAATAATCCGATTGTAGAAATATAGAATTATTTCACTTTTAGATGCTCTCGACTACTCTAACGCTATACACCAATTCCCAACAACTAGAACACTTAAAACACAAACAATTTAATATTTACGTAATCACATACACATTCACATAGTTAGTCCAAAAATTAGCACCATCATTTTACGTTCATCTCATAACTCAAACGATGATTCAAACACATGTAACATACTCTCATAGAAGGCTAACTGCTCCAAATTGATCACGCTCAAATTTTCTTTTGAATTAATCATCACTTAAAAGTTACAACAAACGAAAACATAGATTTCCAAGTAGCAGATAAAATAAATAATTATTTACTAGAAGACACAAAATGCTACCAAACCAAATTGAATCAAGTAGTACATAAACCATTTTAAAGGTTACACATCATTCTAAAAATTGATTTCTAGACTTAAATTATTATAAAATGTATCACTAATCATTTAGCAAAAAAAAAATCATTGGGAATTCAAAACTTTTCCTTAAATCACTTTTCAATAATTCACTTCTAAATAAAAACAACTAAAATAAATCACATTTCTAGATACAATTAAAAATAAAATAAATCACATGTATTTTTAAAATCTATAAGATTTCTAAAATCACTCGTACTCAAAAACATATTTCTAAATAATTAATCATTATAAAAATTATTATTTTCAACTTATATTTTGAAAGAAGATTTAAATTATGTATATAGATAGATAAAATGTTTTCCAATAAATTAACACTTCCAAAATAGTTGTAATTTATTTTCTCAAAATTTACAAAAAAAAAAAATTATATATTTATATACATTAAAGTAGTGTACGTGACATAATGCATAAGGCATACTTGGTTATGATTATGAATTACACTAATTGACAAATCTACAAAATAACAGTCTCCTCTCACACCAACTACTCAACATGTCTATAGATAGATCCTCAGTTTCAATCAAGGCACAAAATTGTTCTAAAGCATAACACACCATCAATTTTAAAGATTTTTGAAGGCATGTTCTAATCTTAAAAATTGGGTCCCTAATAAAAAAATTTGCAGTTTTATAGTTAAAAAAAAATTGGTAAATAAATTTTAGTCTCTAGGCACGTAATCTGCATGATACACTCTACACATACCAATCCAATTGATACATACCATTTTGTTAGGTTAATTCATGTAACAAGAAAAGATGTACAAACAACATGTCACTTTCTCATATTAAACTCAAATATACATTTCAACAATGATAACACAATAACTATAATTCTACACACAAAAAAAACATTCTACTCATAAAATACATCAATTATAGAATCTAAAATTTAGATAACTTTTCAAAAAGAGTTGACTATTGAGATAATTCTTTTAAAAACTTTGTTTTTCTTCTCTTTCTCAATTAGTAGAAACCTTATCATTTGACCCTCTTTCTTTTTAATTAGTACTATTATATATCACTAATGAGTTCATAAAATCTAAAACTCTAACATCAAGTTAAACTCTAATGAGTTCATAATATCATAATCAATAAATCAACAATTTCAAACAAATATCCCAACACGCTCATATTTCAATATTCACACCATCCCCTAACCAACATAACAACAACTCTTTTTAATTTTCTTAAAAACAAGACATAATAAAACATGCTGTAAATTTTAAGCTATTTTAAAGAAATTAAATTGAGCTGAATTTTTGTTGAATTATAAAATAACAATAATTATATACTACTGATTTTATCCTAAAATAGATATAAAAGTTTTTATTTTCTTGAACAGATTTTCTTCATCCGCCGCGAGTTTTCTTCAAATAAATTAGTATAAATGATTATAAATGTTATTTTGGGGTTTAGGGTGTCACATTAGTGGTATCAAAGCGGGGTTCCTCCCAAACTTGAACTTCAAGACTCATTAACCTGTAATGCGATTTCACAAATGTGACACCCTAAACCCCAAAATAACATTTATAATAATTTATACTAAATTATTTGAAGAAAACTCACGGCGGATGAAGAAAATCTATTCAAAAAAATAAAAACTTTTATATCTATTTTAGGATATCACGTTTCTCTAAATACAGATGTAACAATTCAACATTGTTTCTCAATTAAAATTCAATGAACTTGATTTAACTAGAATTTCTTGATTTAATTCCCAAGACTTACTCGTACTAACGTTTTCATATAAAAAGTCATTTGTAATTACATAAGTAAAATACACATTACAACTCTTAATTCCCGGTATCACCTATCAGAGCGTGGTTCCTCCCAAACTTGAACTTCAAGACTCATTAACCTGTAATGCGATTTCGCAAACGCAGGGTCAATCCAGTCAAACACAAACAACGAAGGAGGTGAGTTTTGAAATCATGTTGATAGTATAATATAAGTAAGAAGAACACGCAATTCATCATCAATAAACCGTATCACTACACAAACATTCTTCAAAGAAAATCATCACATTATATAGTCAAAATCAAGGAAAATCAATATACTTTACTATAACATCAAGTCATCGCAGAAATTATTATCGCACATGATACATATTAATCACAACAAAACAATCACAAGAAAATGCAATGTTATGCATGAGCTTAGACTCTACTTCACAATGTGGTACCAATCTAACTCTGAAGTACTTGGTTATGAGGCCTGATACTATGCCACCCTCCTGGTGGACGGACAATTCAAATTGGCCGTGTCCTCATAGATCCCCTCAACTCAACCCGAGATACATATACGCGATAGTCGAGGTAAACGTGTGTTGCATGGTAGCTCCCGATATTTGGAGTGCTACCTCCAAGTCACCTAGGAATTCCCCACCCAAGTACCTCAAATGTTTAACAATCTTGCCTTAAGGCTCAACAGTAGACCGCCACGATCAGGCTCAATTCAGTTGTACTTCCTCGGAATCGCTAGGCTTGTCAGGCCCTACCTATATGATAACAAAATAATCTACACTTCACAAATTCTCAATATTTATTTTCTCCCCTCGTTGGCCTATGATACTCCATTAAGACCGTCATCTCAAACACAAATTGGAATCACAATTATTTCATCAGAGGTTACTTCAATCTTTTCATCACCAATTCATAACATCACTATTATAAATCACACATTATCATCATTACATAACTCATCACAAATTTAGAGCATCACTATCATCAATCGTACCTCATCACATAAAATTATCACAAATTTATGAAATCACAATTATTATTCATAAATCATCATCATCACATAAAATTATCACAACACATCCATCTTTTATTATCGTATCGCACAAACTCATCTAATCAAACATATACATAAAATTAATTCGACACTCTGTGACACCCTAAACCCCAAATAAAAAATTTTAATTTTCTTATTTTTAACACAATGAAATCCTTCAAATAAATAAATATATAAAATTCCAAGCATTTTTTTTATTAAGGCAAAGAGCATCACGTAATCATAACAGTAATTAACAAAATCCATTTGGAAACACACATACACCAGTTTAATGATAATTGTAAATGTAGTCCCAACCCGATGTCACTATCAGAGCGGGAATTCCCAAAATAAACTATGTTCAAAAATGACTTTAACAAAAAGGTAGAAAATAGAAGTCTTCGAGATAATACGGCTTCCCACACTTCAAGAGCATTAATCTTCACGTGCAGCTTTCGGCTCGTCTGCGTCCATCGCAAACGCCAAACACAAACATCGAGGGGTGAGTTTCGAAATTATGTAACAATATAAAATACACGAGAAGAACACGCAATCAGTCAAACAGTACAAATAAGGAGAACATTCAATAATATAATATCTAAGGTTATTCTAATTCAATCACAATAAACAGTTACAAGGATAAAATGTCATGCATGTCCTATACTCTATACTTCATCACTTGGTACCATTCTACTCTGAAGTACTTGGTTAGGAGGCCTGATACTATGCCACTACAAGAGTGGACGGACAATTCATGAATGGCCAAGTCCTCATAGATCCCCTCAACTCAACCCGAGACACATATACGCGACAGTTGGGGTACTCTTGTGTTGCACGGTAGTTCCCAGCCTTAGGGAATAACCCACTAATCCACTTAGGAATTCCCCACTAGATGTACCCCCAAGGTCTATCAATCTTACCTTACAGTTCGACTGTAGCCCTCCACGATCAGGCTCATTCAGTTGTACTTCCCCGAATCGCTAGGTTTGTCAGACCCTCCCTATATGATGACAAAATAATCCTAACTCCGAATCTCTACAACACATATCTCATACTAACACGATCATCACAACTCAATAAATTTCAATTTGACTTCATAATATTCATCATTATATGTATATCAGTCAATCACAATTCAATCCCAACATTTGGTTTACACTACTCACAATACACAATCCAATCTTATCAATCGCAATAAAAAAATCAACAGGTAGCACATTCAAATAATTTCACGATTTCAATCAAATAGCAAGAACACTCCAATATATATTATTCATACAGTAACAATCAGCATCACATTTCATAAAATCATTCAACGTGCAATCTTGCTATAAATAAATTCACAACAATTCTATAGGTTTCTAAATTATATTTTAGTCCTCACTGTTACCATTCATATATTATTAATTAATTATTATTGGTCAATAGGGCTCGACTGTACGTAGTGAGCCCCGGATGAATATCTGGGAATTTCGGTATTCCCGTTCATCTCACGTTATTTTATATTCATAAAATCGAACCTCATCTCACCTGTTACCTTAGCTGAAGATTCCTCCCAACGAAGCTGATCCGCTGATTTAATGTGTCGCGTCTTCGCCAACCACCGTCTCTAATAACCCGTGAGAGAATTATAACAACACAACAACCAAATACAAATAAATTACTTACTAAAAATAAATAAATTATCTGTTATTTGTAATATAACCCAAAAATACATTTAATATCGTCAAAACATACATATTAATATAATCAGATTTTATTTCACATATCAGTTAACGAAGTCACAGTTTTTGTTTTTAAGAACCCTTCAAACAACCAATAAAAACCATTTAAAATTTCCAGCCCTTCTAGTGTGTTTCAAATATATAAAAAAATAATAAAATAAAATAAAAACATATGTCAAAGCAATGCATTAGGCAAACACCATCACAAGGAAGTCGACAGCAAATTGAGAGTAATTCATATTAATTTCGGCCTAATGTAGCCAGTTGGCTACTTTAAAAACAATTCTGCTACTTAAAAAAAAAAATGCATAGAACAATACTTGCTAAAAACATAATTAAAAATATAATAACATAAAATATTGAATACTTTTAATTAAAGTACGGCATAATCGCATAGCATATATATATATATATAATGAAATTGATGGTATTTATTCAAATGGATATGTACGACAATTCACTTTTAATTATAGATAAAATAAAATGAATTCTTTAGTTGTAGATTAATTTCAAAATATATGTCTAATAATATAATTCAATCATATGCCTAAGTCTATTATTACTAAAAATTGAAATAAAATAATATGCCATTCAATCATATGCCTAAGTCTACTATTACCAAAAATTGAAATGAAATAATATACACTTCAATCATCAATTGCAAAGTAAAAACTATAAAATAAACCATCAGCATTTCAATCATAATTTGCAAAATAAAAAAAACTATAAAATAACTATCAGCATAACAAGCAATCCGATAAAAGGAAGGAATAAGGCAAAGTATCTGAACCATATTATCAATTGCACGGTACTAGCCAAATGCGAATTTCTAATTTTCAACTATTCTTGTAATTGCTTGACAAGTACAGGGGAGAACGAATGAGGAATGGCATACCTGGTTTGGAATTGAAATTGGAAATTTGGAGTTGAAATTGAATTTTGGGATTGGAATTGGAAATAGGAATGCAATTTTGCGGCTCTGAACCTATATGTGCTAATCTTTGTTTTCGTAGCACTAGGCTTTCCTTTATATATATATATACTTAGTACTAGCCTAGGTTATTATTATTATTATTATTATTATTATTATTATTATTATTATTATTATTACTATTATTATTATTATTATTATTTCATTCTACTAGTGCTAAAGGTAACAATTAGTGTAGCCACACAAATTTAAAAATTCAAGAGGGAAAGGGGGGAACGGGAACATCGTGAGGTAACATTGCCGATATCGCTGGAGGGTCGGGGTGTTACACACTCAATATCACAATTACATCAAATACCACACGTTTAAAGAAATTAAATCAATAAACACCTTACAAATATTTCTATTCTATATTTTAACATCACAATTTCCATATTTACACATTAATTAATTTATCCCTGAAAGGGCTACTGCCGTACGTAGCAATCTCCAGATGAATCGTTGGGAAATACGATTTTCTCGTTCATCTCACAATATATTACACTCATGAATTCAAACGCTCTCTCACCCCTTACCTTATTTCGACGCTTTTACGCAAGAATAAGATTCCACGAGCAAACAGTCTTTGTTCTTTGACTCTTTGTCCTTCAATCGATCTAACTCAACAGTTTATCGGTAAACGTCAAAAAATAAATTATGAGAAACTACTCTAAAAACTAAATTCGAAATTCGGTCAAGAAAAATTACCATAAATCAAAAAACCAATCAGTGGATAATATAGCCACTTTTTGCACGGTCGTTTTGGCGTTGGTTTCACTCAAATCGGAGTTACGGTGAAGAAGAATGATACAAAATAAGGAATTTTATAAACGGAGAAGTCGGGTATTTTAGAGAGAAATTGGGATGGTTAAAAATCTGAGAAAGCATGTTTATTTGACTACCTAAATGAATAAAACAACATACTGAAATTTGCACGAGAACGGAGAAAATTTTCTGAAACAATTATCGATCAGCGGTATCAATTTTCTTCTATTTTTCCTCCAATTCCTCCTTGGAAGCTACTTCTTCTATTTGTTTTTTTATTCTTTAATTAGGTTTTACTTGGGCTTAACCCATGAAATACATTTTACTCTTTTCATTATTATTATTTTTTTTTAATAAAACCAACAATTACGAAAGTTATTTTTTTAACACGTTTTTTAACACAATTTAATTACTAATATTTAAAAACTACTACTTTATAAAATAAAATAATTAATCTTTTTAAATACATTAGTAACCAAAACTCTTATATTCAAAATTATCACTATAATAATACTTATTTTTCAAAACACTCAAATTAAAATATTACCATCATTTGAGAATAGTCGAAATTATAAAATAAATAAATATAATATCAGAACTTTATATTAATTACTAAATCATAACAAATATATATAAAATCACCATGTTATAACAAGTATATAAAAATAAAGGAAATCAAACACAATATCATTACTATTCTGAGATAATTATTTATAAAATAAATAACTAAAAATAGAAAATAGTTATAAATAATTGAAATATAACTATGTGCATACTTAATATCAGTCAAACGCACAAAAAAATATTACATTAATTTGGTACAAGTATATACACGTAAAATCTTCTAAAATCTTATTCTTTAAAATATTACACTAAAATACTATTTAGAAAAATATATAAAATATAATATTTGTTATTTAGATTACTCATGTAGTCCAATATGTATAATAGTAGCACATCATCTAAAGCACCCGTATAACGAATATTAATCACGAAATTTATAACATGTATTCTAAAATAATTTTAACACCAAATTAATTATTTAAAACCATATTTCATTATTAAAATAGTTTACTATAAAATTATGGGTGTTACAGCAAATGCAGGACCAAGCCAGTCAAACACAAGCAACAAAGGAAGTGAGTTTTGAAATCATGTTAATAATATAATATAAGTAAGGAGAAAACGTATTTAATCATAAATAAACCGTATCATTAAACAAACATTATTCAAGGATTAACATCACATGATAAAGTCAAAATCAAAATCAAGAAAAATCAATACATTTCACTTTCACTGTAACATCAAATCGTCTAAGAGAAATTATAATCACATGCGACACACATTAATCACAACAAAACAATCACAATAAAATGCAATGCTATGCATGAACTTAGGAGGCCTGATACTATGCCACCATCCCGGTGGTCGGACATTTCAAATTGGCCATGTCCTCATAGATCCCCTCAACTCAACCCGAGACACATATACGCGACAGTCGAGGTAAACGTGTGTTGCATGGTAGCTCCCCACATTTGGAGTGCTACCTCCAAGTCACCTAGGAATTCCCCACCCGAATACCTCCAAGGTCTAACAATCTTGCCTTAAGGCAAAACAGCAGACCGCCACGATCAGGCTCAATTCAGTTGTACTTCCCCGGAATCACTAGGCTTGTCAGTCCCTACTTATATGATGACAAAATAATCTCTACTTCACAAATTCTCAATATTTATTTTCTCCCCTCGTTGGCCTATGATACTCCATTAAGATCGTCGTTCAAACACATATTGGAATCACAATTATTTCATCAACTATGGAGTTACTTCAATATTCTCATCACAAATTTATAACATCGCTATCATTAATCACACATCATCATCATCACATAAACTAATCACAATGCATCAATCTTTTATTATCACATCACATAACTCATCTAATCAAACATATACCTAAAATTCATTCGACACCCAATATCACAATAATATCAAATACCACACATTTAAAGAAATTAAATCAATCAACATCTTACAAATATTTTTATTCTATATTTTAATCTCACAATTTCCATATTTTCACATTAATTAATTTATCCCTCAAAGGGCTACTGCCGTACATAGCAAGCCCCGGATGAATCGTTGGGAAATACGGTTTTCCCGTTCATCTCACAATATATTATACTCATGAATTCAAATGCTATCTCACCCCTTACCTTATTTCGACGCTTTTACACACGAATAAGACTCCACGAGCAGACAGGCTTTGTTCTTTGACTCTTTGTCCTTCAATCGATCTAACTCGACAGTTTATGGGTAAACGTCAAAAATAAATTATGAGAAACTACTCAAAAAAATAAATTTGAAATTCGGTCAAGAAAAATTACCATAAATCAAAAAACCAATCAGTGGATAATATAGCCACTTTTTGCACGGTCGTTTTGGCGTTGGTTTCACTCAAATCGGAGTTACGGTGAAGAAGAACAATACAAAATAACGAATTCTACAAGCGGAGAAGTCGGGTATTTTAGAGAGAAACTGGGTTGGTTAAACATCTGAGAAAGTGTGTTTAATTGACCAACTAAATAAGTGAAAGAACACTGAAATTTGGATGAAAACGAAGAAAATTTTCTAGCGCAGCTATCAATCACCGGTATGGATTTTCTATTTTATTTTTCCAAGTGCGGCTGGTTCTTCATTGTTATGCGGCTGCCTTCAGCTTTTACACTGCAGCTCTATTTGGGTTATATTTTACCTTTTTTATATATATTAGTTATTATTAACCTTGAACCCCATTTTATATTTTATTTCAATTTTTTTTTGGTATTTTTTTTTCTCAAGATCCAACTAATTGCATAGTTATTTTAATTTATTTACTTGCCACTAAAATAAAATCTTCCAAATAATTAAATTAAAAGATTATTACATGATGAGAATAGTTAAAATGAAAAAATAAATAAATATAACATTAGTATAAGTCACTAAATCAATTAAATATGTATAAAACTAATGCATCATAGAAAACACATATATGAAGAGAATTAATCATAAAACTGATCAACATATATTCTAAAATAATATAAACACCAAATTAATTATTTAAAATATCATTTCATTTATAAAACAGTTTATTATAAAATTTGGGGTGTTACAAGTTTTAAAATCATGTTAATAGTGTAATATAAGTAAGAAGAACATGCATTTGATCATAAATAAACCGTATCACTAAATAAACATTATTCACGGAATAACATCACATATATGATAAAGTCAAAGTCAAAATCAAGGAAAATCAATACATTTCACTATAACATTCAAATAGTCTAAGAGAAATTATAATCACGTTCGATACACATTAATCACAACAAAACAATCACTATAACATTCAATGTTTTGCATGAGCTTAGACTCTACTTCACAATGTGGTACCATTCTAACTCTAAAGTACTTGGTTAGGAGGCTTGATAATATGCCACCATCCCGGTGGACAGACAATTCAAATTGGCGTTGTCGTCGTAGATCTCATCAACTCAACCCGAGACACATATACACGACAGTCGAGGTAAACGTGTGTTGCATGGTAGCTCCCGACATTTGGAGTGCGACCTCCAAGTCACCTAGGAATTCCCCACCCGAATACCTCCAAGGTCTAACAATCTTGCCTTAAGGCTCAACAGTAGACCGCCACGATCAGGCTCAATTCAATTGTACTTCCCCGGAATCACTAGGCTTCTCAGGCCCTACCTATATGATGACAAAATAATCTCCACTTCACAAATTCTCAATATTTATTTTCTCCCCTCGTTGGCCTATGATACTACATTAAGACCGTTATCTCAAACACAAATTGGAATCACAATTATTTCAACAGGGGTTACTTCATTATTTTCATCACAAATTCATAACATCACTATTATGAATCACACATCATCATCATTACATAACTCATCACAAATTTAGAGCATCACTATCATCAATCGTACCTCATCACATAAACTTATCACAAATGTATAAAATCACAATGATTATTCATACATCATCATCATCACATAAAATTATCACAACACAACCATCTTTTATTACAGATCACATAAACTCATCTAATCAAACATATACAAAAAATTAATTCAACACACAATATCACAATAACATCAAATGCCACACATTTAAAGAAATTAAATCAATCAACACCTTACAAATATTTCTATTCTATATTTTAATCTCACAATTTCCATATTTGCACATTATTAAATTTATCCCTCAAAGGACTACAGCCATACGTAGCGAGCCCCGGATGAATCTCTGAGAAATACGGTTTTCCCGTTCATCTCACAATATATTATACTCATGAATTCAAACGCTCTCTCCCTTTTTTATTTTATTAGGGTTCACATACATGGGTCAAGCCCATTGGTCCCCTTGTTTATTTTATGTTTTACTATTATTATTTTTATTTTGCTAAAACAAAATTAATAGTTACTTAATATCATTTTTTTTCATTTTTAATACTCCTCCAAACATCATTTAATTTTCAAAACATTACTAATATTTCATAAATAATATATGATAAATTAGAGTAATTAAAATAATTAACCTTTTTAAAAAAATACATATTACTAACAATTGAAACTCTCATATTCAAAATAAACACTATAATAATAATAATAATAATAATAATAATGATAATAATTTTTCCAAATACTCGAATTAAAATATTACCATCATTTGAGAATAGTCGAAATTATAAAATAAATAAATATAATATCAAAACTTTATATTAATTGCTAAATCGTAATAAATATATATAAAATCACAATGTCATAACAAGTATATAAAAATAAAGGAAATCAAACACAATATCACTACTATTCTGAGATAATTATTTATAAAATAAATAACTTAAAATAGAAGATAGTTATAAATAATTGAAATATAACTACGTGCCTACTTAATATCAGTCAAATGCACAAAAAAATATTACATTAATTTGGTACAAGTATATACACGTAAAATCTTCTAAAATCTTATTCTTTAAAATATTACACTAAAATAATATTTAGAAAAATATATAAAATATAATATTTGTTATTTAGATTACTCATGTAGTCCAATATGTATAATAGTAGCACAACATCTAAAGCACCCATATAATGAAAACTAATCACGAAATTTATCACATGTATTCTAAAATAATTTTAACACCAAATTAATTATTTAAAATCATATTTCATTATTAGAATATTTTATCTTAAAATTTGAGGTGTTACAGACATGCGTAGCAAAATAATTAACTATAAATGCACTGATAACTTTTTAAAGATCTCAATCGTTTGATTTTTTTAGCGATTTTTGTAACCTTATTTTTATTAGTTTTTTTAATTTTGTTAGTTGTGTTTAATTTTTTATTATTAACTCGTGTTTAATTGTTTAGTACTGAGTTAAATTGTAAATTAATTATTTGAATTAATAAAAAAAAATCACAAAATTGGTCTAACTAATTTAGATCTTTTATAAAGAAGCAACGTAGAAAAATGATGTAGTTAATCTACAGTATTCAATGATTGATATTATAACCGATAACAAATCATTAGATGATTAATAGTTAACATTACTCACTTTATTCTCTCAAGTGAATTGCTTATTCTAGAAGAACTAAATCTTAAATAAATCTGATAAAAACTTCTCAATCCCAAGTCGCTCGTAAGTCATAACGTATTGGACTCTCTTTCTATGTGGAAGAAAGATCCAGGTGTCTCACTTATTCAAGTAGAGAGGGTCTTGTTAGAGTTGGAAAGAGATACTATTTTGAAAGAAAAAAAACATCCACCAAACAGATAAAAGAGAAGAGTAAACTCTATTCCCGATTTTGACAAACCTATCTTAGAAAAACATCAATTGCGCATTCGTTAACCGTTGGATCGGACTGATGTTTGGATATCAGGTTCACAACATACAAGTTTTCATTTTACATGTGATTTGAATACCTTGAAATTTTATATTATCCTTTTTTATTTTTTCAATTATAATCCTTCTTTTGAAACTATTAACAAAGATTGATCATTCAATGGAATATTGTTTTTCCTAAATTATTTTTGGTTAAATGTGTTTTCAGTCCCTCTGCAATTACCAATTTCAAACTTTGATCCTTTTAAATTTTTCTGTTACCAATTTTGGTCCATATTATTTTACAAAACTGTACGTTGCATGTTTCAAGTGACTTCTTTTGATTACATATCATTTATAAAACTTTAAAATATCATTAGTTTAATAATTTAACTATTTAAGCTTGAATCTTTACTAATTTATCTATAACTTCAAAGTAATGATTAAATAGTTAAAGTATTAAGTTAATGATGTTTTAAAGTCTTAACAATGACATGTCATAAAAAAGAAGTCAATTAGAACATTAGACGTGAACTTTGGTAAAAAAAAAAATAGGGACTAAAACTCATAACCGAAAATTTAGAAGAAATAAAGTTAGATGAAATTTTATAGAGACTAAAAATGAAAGTTGGTATATTTAGAAGAACTAAAAATATATTTAACCAATTAATTGTTTGATGAATCATAAAAAAAATATAATTATGTGTAACGGTCTAGATTTTGATCCAAAATATTATTTAAAAATACTTAGTTTTTAGAAAAATTACGATAATTTGTTTTTTTGAAGTAAAAATGCCAAACTTACAAAATGTTTATTCATACGCTAAAATAAAATAAAATCTTTCAATTCAAAGTTATAATGATATTATAATTAAATATGAAGAAATTTCATTTATTCCTAACGAAAGGAAATCTATTCTGTATTTTTAGTATTTTCAAAATTTGGTTATGAAATATTAAAATGAACTTAAAAATATTGTGGCAAATTTATGATTACAAAATAGTCTTAAAACTCATTTTTTGTCCCACGTTCGCCGTGCATCGACATAAATCACAACAACTAATCTTGAATCTACTCGAAGTCATTTGCATCTAAAATTTTGATGTAATGGCTAGTTTTTATTCCATCATCCACATCAAGCCAAAATAAACATATGAAAAAGTGACACAAAACAAATAAATGTAAAAACTCTCAATTTAAAAGAAAATAAAACACAAACAGTATAGTTGTGTAATAAAAACATATGCATGCTTCTAAAATCTCTATGATCATGATATAAACTTGTCACTATGACAACTTCTATACAGTAAAATTACCCATACCAACGTAGAAAAATAACCTGTCACAATGGCAACTTACAGGATGATGCATATGTCATGATACATATAATAGAAAAATTCATATTTTAGTTCATATTCATCATAAAAATCAAAACTTTAATACATATAACATAAATATATGAATTTTATTTCATAAAAAATCGTATATTACATATCAAATTGAACAAAAAGGTTTTATCATTTTAATCCATTAGCCTACGTTTATTTTTTTTAAAAGACGAGCAATGACGATTATCTATTTCATACCTTCTAACCAATAGGCTAACTATATTTGTATGGGAAAATCCTACCTTGACTGTTTTTCTTCCTAGCACAAAACTCTAAGTTCCACTAAATTGTTTGCAAGGGAGAGGAGTTGCAAGTTTTCAAAGTAAGACTCCAACATAGAGATTGAAGGGACAAAGATTAAAGAATTGAAAAAAAATGATGGAGATAATCTTTCCTGTAGTTCCATTAAAATGAGGGTGTTGAACCTAATTAAAAGATTCTTGAATGAACAACAATGTTGTGGTGGTAAAAAGAGAGGTGTCTATGGTTCCTATTGTCTTTTTCTGTCTAAAGAATATTTGTTTATAAAGGATTTGTGAGAAATTGTTTTAATTTTTTGTTTACTATTTTGGAGTGTAGGAGAGTTATGGACTTATGAAACATTTAAAGAGAGATAAATGGGTATGAAAGAGTGGACCTGATAGAGGAATAGAAAGGAGACAACATCAATTTTTGTTAACTTTAATCATAAAAAAAATGATTTAAATCAAAGGAATTACATTAGTGTGTGGAATAATCTAATGTATCTAGTCACACATGAGGGGTAAGGGAGACAGAGAGGGAGTGAGATAAGAATTAAAGATTTTTCTATCCACACAAAAAAATCAAAATCTTCTTCCATCTCAAGAAAGTTGGCGGCCTTTTTTTTTTCTCTAAGGTGGATTGAACAAATATATCTTATATAAGATTACTCAAGCATATGAGTTGGGTCACACTAAATCTACAATCTTCTAGCCCAATCTCTTCTTTACACCAAGATAAAAAAACAACCGAAATAATTTCTATAAATTTCAAATAAAATAAACTAAGCAAGAAAATTAATTATCACAGTTAGAAACACACAATTGTTGGGGAGTCCGGGGGAGCGCGACAACGTTAATGGGCTAAACGCCAAGGATCCCTAAGGGACTTTGACACCACATCTTTACCCAAAACCTTAAGGCAATGGGTATATGGGTCTACTCTCTTATATATCCAACATTTCCTCCATTCCTAGTCAATGTGGGATTAACCACTCATAATTGAATTCCAACAATCTCCCCCTCAATTGTGAGTTACCCACAACACTAGACTTGATCCACACTAGGATCTTCCACTCTTGCTCCCCCACCAGGCCGAACCAGGCTCTGATACCACTTGTTGGGAAGTCTGAGGGAGCGCGACAACGGTAATGGGCTAAACGTCAAGGATCCCTAAGAGACTTTGACACCACATCTTTACCCAAAACCTTGAGGCAATGGGTATATGGGTTTCCTCTCTTATATATCCAACATTTCCTCAATTCCTAATAATTGTGGGACTAACCACTCATAATTGAATTCCAACAAATAATAATAAAAAACACAAACAAATAATTATCCCTAAAAGTTGAGACACTTTATTTCAACGCCAAATACTTTCAATTTGTTTTTTGTTACGTGTGACTACCATTTTTCTCTCACGTGTGCTGATTTCAATTTCTAATTTTATATCGTGTGGCTGCCTTATGTTTTAGACATTGGAGATTTTCCTTTCTCATCATCTCTTTCAGAGGTAGTTTGTTTAGATCCTTAGCCTTTTGAATTGTTGTTACTTTAATCTCCCCTTGTTGTTTCTAGAAAGGCTTTGGAGGATTTGCTTTATGTGGTCAAACGTAGTGTAACTCTTTAGGAGGTCCTTCAATCAGGAAACTAAAGTTTGGAATCTAGAAAAAATTGTTTCAATGTCTTCATCTTCTTCTATCTGAAAGAGTTCATACTTCCGAACTAGTAAATTTTCTTTAGCTTCTAGTACCTGCGTATTTGCTTCGTAGTTGAGAACCAGAACATATAAGATACTTTTTGTGGTTTCTTTGTTGATGCCTTTTTTGAACTCTTTGAAGGTGATAACATTCATCATGAAAGTTCTGGCTTTATGATACATCTTGTATTGTTTCTTTTTATCAGCATTGAGATCCTTTCTAGATATTTCAACACCAGTAGCGTCTTTAAGAGCCTCAAAGCCATGTTCGAATATGTCCCAAAGTTCAGGATCGTGAGAGATGTATAAACTTCTGAGTTTGTCTTTCCAGTACTCAAATCTCTCTTTGTTAAACATAGAAGACATGTTAATGTTTCCACTTGCAACATCGTCACTATAGTTAGTTATAATAACACATATCTTTACTCAAACACGGTTAAGTGCCCATGTTTGAGTCTGGGCTCTAATGCTAATTGTAGAACGAGAAACCCAATAAATGAGGTGTTCGAATTGTGTTTTATTTAAAAACAATTTTAACAAGGCTAAAATAAAGTGATGAACACAAAGCAAATAAACAAAAAAACTTCGAAACAATCAATTTATCCTTCTTCATCACCAACACGGTAGATACATCCAGTCACTTCAACCTAAATGATTTAATCGACTAATTCACCAACTGAATTACACTTCCACAAAACACCTACTAGTCAAATTGATTGTGTTTAAGTCTTCTCAATCTTCTCGCTAAGTACAGTCAAGTTGTTGAGGGATGCGTCCAATACTCAGCTAGATTACAAAAGAAAAGTTAAGGGTTTTGGAATAACACTCACAACATGGTGTTTACAATGTTGTATTCTCAGAAAAATATTTCTAAACACTTAGACAAGATAAAAGGTAAATAGTAAGAATGCAGACATTGTTGTATAGTGATTATAATGGTATGTTGTTGCTTGCACTTTTCAATGAGAGTTGCACGTTCTTGCATTGATATTTTTAGGGTTTCTGGTCGTTGTCCTTATTACAAGAAATCAACATGTATCATGAAGTTCCGTATCAAATCTTTTGAGATTGATTTGCCAATAAACATTGTAAAAAATATCCTTGAAATTGATTATGCAAATCTTGATATGGAGATAGAAGGAGTAGAGGATATTGTGATCATATTTTGTTGCATAGACCTTTAGGGTGTTATTTAAAGGATGCACAAAAGCTTTTTATTCTTCATAGTGTTGACTATTATCAGAGTGTTGACTTCTTAGAGGGTTGACTATTATTAGTGTCAGACGATCAAATACTTGACACAATTTATCAAAGGTAGAATTGTCATATGCTTGTTGTAGTTGTCAGAGTCAGACTAATTAGAGCATTGCTTGTAATAATAGAATCGCCCGAGGTGCGTTTTAGAGCGCATTCACCAGACATATAGTACGTAAATCAAGAATGGAGTCTTGGTATTTGTTTAACATCGATCAATCATCAGAGGATGCCACGTGAACTTATAAGGAATAACCTGTTCTGAAGACTGCACACTAAAATACAACATTAGTGCTTTAAATTGATCCTACAAAATAATGTTGTTTTCATAAAAAAATGTAAGGGTCATAATTCTTCAAACCAACTTGGTTCTAACATATTTTGGTTTCTACTCTTAACAATGACGACGACAAACAGTGTCATGTTCATGCCACTGTCAATCATTTCCTTCAAGATGGTGTTCCTTCTTTTTCTCTTACATACTTACCCTTAGTTGTTTGCCTTGCGTGCCATGACTACTATTCTTAATTTTCATACTGAGGATCGTCAGATATGGAGAATAAAAATTTCAAAAGTATTAAATTTTAAGGACATTGTTGCATAACAAGATGCCTATATTAAGACTTCTATTCTTAAATGTTAAATGTTAAGACTACTATTCTTAACACTCATCCTTTAGTTATTGGAGATTGTTGCATAACAAGATGCCTACTTTCCTACTAATGTCTTTTGAGATTGTCAAATTGCTTCATGATGTGAGCTCTATAAATGATAAATGGAAACTAGCACTCAACTCTTCTTATCTTGCACTTTTGCTACTAGGCTTTAGTTTTGGTTATGCTTGATTTTTCACTCTCAAATTGATTTTTCACTCAACTCTTCTTATCTTGTTGTCATATGTGACAATGGTTTGTCTCATCAATGCAAAGATGTTATTTTGGACAGCATCATTTTTACTATTGATACTATTTGGTATTGCATAAATCAAGCATGATTTAAAGGAAAATGTCTTGTTTTTCATATTGTCATCAACAAAATTATTCTCATTGTATCTTTATCTGACAATCACACTTCGACTCTTTTTCAGAAATTTCAAATTCTCAGTTACTTTCAAGTTAGAGCTCATCCTCGTAAAACTCTGCTATTTCCTTTGGTTGTTGTGCTGTGAATTTGGAGATTAGAACTGCACTATATGTTGTGTTTACGGGAGTTATGCTTGCTATTGACACAATTTAAATGAAAGTGGCGATTTCTATGGATTGAATCTGATTTGCAATTGATAAATCTGACTTATGGGAATACTATCCTTATTAGTTGATTTATTAGAAATAAATGGCTTAATTGTCTTGAGATGGTTAAAACAATGAGGTTTAATATGTCTCATATTTTTAGAGAATGAAATCAATGTGCAAACAAAGTTGCTAATTTGGGATTTTAGATTGTTAACCTACATTGGTGAGATTATTTTCCTTTTAATATTTTTGATGTTTTCACTAGAAACAAGATTGGTCTTCCTGAATGTAGATTTTGCTGATGTGTGTAGGTGTTTGTTGCACACTTTTTTTCCTTTACCATGGTTTTATCTCAATGAGTTTTCCAGTTAAGGTTTTTAATGAGACAATAGTTTGTATCCCTATTGATTGTTTTATTGGGATTCGGTATAGTTCCCAAACATCTTGTATTTTCTTTTTCTTTTCACTTTTAATAATATATTAGAGTGCTGCAAATGATATGTGATTAATTTTGGGTGCCAACATAGTTAGATGTCAAGTTAATCATGTGATTTCTTTGCTTTTTGTTTTTGCTTAATATTTCCCTACTTAATATTTGCTTATCCGTAATCAAAGTCTTTGCTTAAAGATAAAATGAAATGATAAAGAATACAACCAAGTGAGTCACCAAGATCAAAGTATAAGTAAGACAAACACAATTTTTTAGTTCAAGTATCAAATTAAAAGAGTGTCTAATTAGAGAGTCATGTTTCAAGAAATCAACCCTTTCATAGATGGGGATCATACAACGAAGCTCTTTCAAGTGTTTATAGGTAAATGACATATAACACTCAAATTTTCTAAGAAAATACATTACCACATACTTATAAATTGACCAAAACATCACATTTAAATTCACAAACATATAATGTAATGAGGCCAAGGTAGAGTTTGGGATAAACAAAAGAAGGTCATGCAAAACGGTTAGAACAAATCAATCATATAATGTAAACTTTTCTTTTAATAAAATATGGAGAAATAAATTTACCAATTTAATTTTCTATTAATTCTCCTTTCATTTTTCTCTTTTTGACTATTTTTGTTGTTGTAGTTGCTGTAATTGAGAGGGATACTACACTTATTTTTTATAGAGGATTTTTTTTAATTCACCACAATTTACTCCAATTAATTCAAAGGTTACTAAAAGTTAACAATAAAGAGTTGGCTTCAAGAAAATAAAATTTAAGCTCAAAAGACAACTAGTATAAAAATATTGTAACAAAGTGATGGGACCGAAAAAAATGTATAAAATTCCTCAACCAAATTTTCAGTTGAAAGCAAGTAAAATTCGTTTACGAATGTTCTCAAAATAATTTCTAAAATGTATAACTTGAGAAATATGACACAAACAAAGAGAAGGGTATAGATGGATAATTTTAGCACAACCCTTATAACACGCTCAAAACACACATTTAGTAGTGAATATTTGAGAAAGGAATCATACACAAAACTTAAGGTGCAAACACGAGAAGGGGGGTTGAATTGTGTTTGCCAAAGTTGATAACTTTTTGCTAATTTGATGAAGGTTGGTTGGTTTTTATGAATTACTTAGATAAGAAGCAATCAGATTCTGAGGTAGCAAGCAGTGAAACCTTAAATAATTCGAACATAGATTTATCCTGGTTCACCACTAACTTGGCTACATCCAGTCCTTTCATTTAGAAAGCTTTAATCCACGAATTCAAATACCTTGAATTACAAAGCACCTGATCCTCCGATCCTGTCTTCTCAAACAGCCTGACAACCCTAGACTTTTGAGGAACTAACCACCTTGACCTTACAAGCTAAGTCTTCTCCTAACAACCTGACAACCCCAGATTGAATAAGGAACTAAACCATTATCGGGTTGGATATAAAAGATTGGAACTTTAACTGTTTGCTTTTAACAAAGCTGATAATAATAATAATAACTCCCACACTCTAAGAAAAGAACACTCAGAAAATATATCTAACCTGAACAAGCGTTTCTCTCTTTGAACTCTAAGATGAATTTGGAATTTTGAGCTTGAGATCTTCTGCTTTTTTGTGCTTTTAGATTATTTTCTTCTTCAGCCTTGAGTAACTATTTATAGTTAAAATTTGGGCTTCAATTTAGTCCTTGTTTAATTATGAATTGTATTTTGTTCATATTGCGTTTGTAAATTCTTCAAATTGATTCCGTTCGTTTTTTGTTTAGATTGGGATTATAAATTCTTCAGATTGATTCTGTTCTTATTTTGTTCAGATTGCATTTGTAAATTCTTCAGATTGATTCTGTTCATATTTTGTTGTAGATAAATCTTGATCAAATCTTCTACAAATCTTGACCATATCTTTTTTCATACTATTTGAATTCAAATATATTGTTCTCATAAAATACTTTTGTTATCATAAAAACTCTAGGTATAAAATGAACTTAGTTCCAACAAAAACTGCTTACTAATTTTCATCTTTCAACCAAACATTTCGAAGAAAAATCAAATGAAGATCTATCAATATTTATCATTTAAATATTCCTGGATATCAAATCATTCCCAAAACTAAGAGATTATTGATTTTCGCCTTCTAAATCTATAAATTATAAAATAATACAACTAGTCAATATTTTAAGAAAATATAATTTTAGTTCAAGACACGATAAAACACAACAGAAGACTTTTCCGCCCATTATCACCTATCAAAGCATTAATTGCCAATTGACAACTTGAAATAATAGCGCTTTCGTAATTGCTCACACCGAAAAAATGAAGATGGTGCGTTTTAAAATCTTGTAGACAGTATAAGTAAGAAGAACATGCAAATAATCATAATATAACTGTATCATAACATATTGTAACACCCCAATTTTTGTAATAAACTACTTTATTAATGAAATAGGATTTTAAATAATTAATTTGGTGTTAAAATTATTTTAGAATATATGTTGATTAATTTTGTGATTAATTTTCTTTATATGTGTGCTTTCTATGATGTGCTAATCTTGTACATATTAGACTAAATGAGTGATATAGATAACAAATATTATATTTTTATATTTTATATATTTTTCTAAAACTAATAGTACTTTAGTGTACAAATTTTAAATAATAAGATTTTAGGATATTCTACGGGTATATATGCGTTCGTAGTTAATGTGATATTTTCTTGTATGTTTGATTAATGTTAAGTGTGCACATAATTATATTTTGTTATTTCAAAATATATCTTATTTTAATTATTTATTTTACTAATAAGAGATATTAGTAATATTGATATTGATTTTCTTGATTTTTATATAGTTGCTATGGTATGATGATTTTATACATATTTATTTTGATTTAGTAATTAATATAAATTGTTGATGTTAGAATTATTTATTTTATCATTTTGACTATTCTATAAAGATGATGTATTTTTATGTGATTATTTTGAAAAATGTTATAGTAATAATTATATTTATTATTTTGAATATGAGACTTTTAGTTAAAATTAGATTTATCTATGTTAAGAAAAAAAAATATTATGTTAAAATGAGTATTTTGGAGAAAACGTTTCTAGTGTGGATCAGTAAAACAAATTATTTATTTATTAAGGACTTTTAGAAATACTAGAAAATGAATTTTGAATCAGACGACTGTTTACATCCCTATTTTTTCCTTCTGCATATTAATTGGGCTATTATTGTTGCTGGTTGAACTTTTCTTTCCTACACCTGCGAGTTACTGATTACACTGCCATTTTTGCCTCAGTCTGTACTCCCTGTGTTGGGCCTTACTTTTTTACTCTTGTACCTGTGCATCTGCTATATGCACCCCTCCATCTGCAATTAAAAAAAAAATGAAAAACAGTTGCAATCAGCCAAATAACGCCCAACAAGTAAACCGTCTTTCTCTTAAATTCACTCCCACCAATTCATTGCCATTTGAATCGATCCCAACCTCTATCCCACACAAAATCGGCTATTGCATCCATTTTTGGCATCAATTTTATTGATTGTGGCTCCGTTTCGTTAGAAACAACTGCATTTCTTTCCTTAGACGAACGATTTTTGACCAATTCTGATCACCATGTTTGTTGTCTCAAAATATTGACGTCCTTTTGGGATTCCTCTCGTCGAAACCTTCAAGAAGCACTAATCATTTGCATTTTTTGGTGAAGTTGACGTCAAACGCTTCCGGCGCTTCGACGAATCGTTGAGACCTTTTCTACAGTTTTTTCACGTCGTTTTGACTCCATTTTTGCCCCTAAAAGTATTACTAATTATTTAACGTTGATTTTTATGCTCCGCATAATTTATCAGTCGCATCTCGACAGTTTTGTGAACTCGCCATTTATTCGGATTCGTTCGCCGTACGTTGTTGAATTGTAGTTGCTAATCCCATTGATTGTTGTGTTTGAGAAAGTGTCGAAATAAAGTAAGGTGTGAGATAGCGTTAGAATTCATGAGTATAATATATTGTGAGATGAACGGAAAAACCATATTTTCCAACGATTCATCCGACGCTCCCTACGTACGACAGTAGTCCTTTGAGTGATTTAACTTTGTTAAATGTGTGGCATTTGATATTATTGTGATATTGGATGTAGAATGAATTTGGTGCATATGTTTCATTAGATGAGTTTATGTGAGGTAATAAAATATGGATGCATTGTGTGATATAAGTTTATTTGATGATAATGATGTATGATTTATGATTGTGATGTTATAAATTTGTGATAAGGTTATGTGTTGATGATGATGATAATAATGATGTTATAAATTTGGGTTGAGAATTTTGAAGTAATCCCATGGTTGATGAAATAGTGATTATCCCATGGTGTAGTCTAGGCCAACGAGGGGATAAAATAGATGTTGATAATTTTTGAAGTGGAGATTATTTTGTCAATATAGGTAGGGCCTAACAAGCCTATAGTTTCGAGGAGTACAATTGAATGAGTCTGATCGTGACGGTCTATTCTTAAGCCATAAGGCAAGATTGTTAGACCTTGGAGGTATTCGGGTAGGGAATTGCTAGGTGACTTGGAGGTAGCACTCCAAATGTCAGGAGCTACCAAGCAACACACGTTTACCTCGACTGTCACATATATGTGTCTCGAGTTGAGTTGGGAGGATCTATAAGGACAGGGCCAATTTGAATCCTCTTTCCACTTGGATGATGGCATAGTATCAAGCCTCCTATGTACTTTAGAGTTAGAACAGTACCACATTGTGAAGTAGAGTTTAAGTTGATGCACAAATATAATACTCTTAATGGAGTAGTCTAGGCCAACGAGGGGATAAAGTAGATGTTGATAATTTTTGAAGTGAAGATTATTTTGTAGGGCCTAACAAGCCTTGTGATTTCAGGGAAGTACAACTGAATTGAACCTGATCGTGGCGGTCTACTGTTGAGCCTTAAGGCAAGATTGTTAGACCTTGGAGGTATTCGAGTGGGGAATTCCTAGGTGACTTGGAGGTAGCACTTCAAATGTCGGGAGCTACCATGCAAAACACGTTTACCTCGACTGTCGCATATTTGTGTCTCAGGTTGAGTTGAGGGGATCTATGAGGCAGGACCAATTTGAATTGTCCTTCCACTTGGATGATGACATAGTATCAAGCCTCCTAACCAAGTACTTCAGAGTTAGAATGGTACCACATTGTGAAGTAGATTCTAAGCTCATGCATAACATTGCATTTTCTTGTGGTTGTTTTGTTGTGATAAATATAAATGTATTGGTTTTCCTTGAGTGATTTTTACTCTATAATATGATGTTTTTCCTTGAAGGATGTTTGTAAAATAATACGGTTTATTTATGATTAATTGCGTATTCTTTTTACTTTTATTATACTACCAACATGATTTCGAAACTCGTTTCCTTCGTTGTTTGTGTTTGACTGGTTGACCCTGCATTTGCGAAATCGTAGTTATTACAAGTTAATGAGTCTTAAAGTTCAAGTTTGAGAGAAACCCCGCTCTGATAGGTGATACTGGGAATAAGAGTTGTAATTTGTATTATTCTTTTACTAATTTAATTAAAAATGTATTTTTGTATGAAAACTTTATTGCACTATTTTATTTGAGAAATAAATTTAAATATTTACATGTGTATTTATAGGAATGTGATATCCTAAATTAATTATAAAATTTTTATTTCCTTGAAAACGGATTTTTTTTATCCGCTGCGAATTAATTTTAAAAAATCTTGTATAAATTATGATATATGTTATTTTGGGGTTTAGGGTGTCACACATATCATAGTATATCAAAATGTTCAAGGAAATAATATCACATTGTTTGGTTGCTCCTTTGGCACCATTGCATTTTTCGGTGATTATTCCACAAATAGATGTTTGTCAATTTAAAAAAGGTGGAGATTTTTAGAACCGTGTTTGTTTGAAGAACAATGACCCTTAACTATTTTGATAATAACACAATTATTAAATGAAAATAATTTATGTTTTAATGAATGTATATAAATGTGCAGAGTCTCTTTTATAATAGTTTAAAGGATCCACGTTGTATCCTCTGATGAAAAAATACAGAGAATTAACTAATCAAGTTAAATGCATTATGACAATTATGCATCAGATCAATGTGCTATCAATGTGTCTCTGGTGAATCTGACTTATGCAAGCTACCTCTGAAAATTCTGCATCTAATTATTTTGGCAATCCATATGATCGTATGGTCAACACTTCAAGTCAACTCTATGATAAAGTCAACTCTTTGTTAAAAGTCTAATATCTTAAGTCAATCATTTGAACCCAGAACTTTGAAGAAGTCAACATCCTAACATCCTTTACTCATCAAAGTTGGGCTTATCCTCTAATTGAAGAAATGCAACGATTTCCTCTAAAAATGTCATCCTTTATTATTCATGTTGTTTTAAATCAAGATACACTAAATCAATTATGAAGACGTATATTGACAAGTTTTAATTGCTAATTCAAGATATCTAAAGATTGACGCAATTCATCTTTACCTACGAATTTCATGAAATCACAACAACACTTAGAAACCCTAATTGATTTGGAGTTTCTCTATATAAAGACTTGTAATCTTCACTGCAAAATATAAACGAGAAAACCAACAACAAAAATAAACAACGTGAGAAACCCTGTACTATCATGAGGGCATACTTTTTAACATTCTCTTATGAGAGTTATTCTAGAAATAAAACCTTAAACATTTTCTTGTAACCTAGCCCTAGTTGTCATCTAAAACTTGATTGTACTAAGCTAGAAGGTTGAGAAGACTTGAACACAGTCAGTTTAACTAATAGGTGTATAGTGGACGTGTGAAATATATGTTGATTAGTAGATTTAATCTTTCAAAGTGAAGTGACTGAATGTAGCTACCTTGTTGTTGGTGATCAAAGATAAATTGACTTTATGTTTCTCTTCTCTATCTCTTTATTTTGTGTTGCTTTAACTTCAATTTTTAGCATATGTTTTTAAGGAATTTTTTAAAACCAAACACAATTCAAATCCCCCATCTCTTGTTTTTTAAAACACAACACAGTTCAATTCATTCCTAACTTTTTTACTATTATCTCTTAAAAGTAATGTATTTTATCTCTTTTACCAAATCCCCCATCATATTTGTGCATTGACTTTTATCCTATTATGCTTTCAATTTATGCATGAATATATTGTCTTTTCATTGGTGCATTAATTCCGCAAAGATTTTGCCATTGTTGAATACTATAATTGCTTGTTTGGAATCCTTCCCTTATACAACTTGAACGACTAAAAAATAAAAGTTTGGTAACAGTAAATGATCACAAAGATGATGCATAAAGTCTCAAAGATGATGCATAATTCTCAATTAAGTGTGCTAAACGATCAAACATGATGCATAATTTTCCTTATAGAGACATTTAGTAATTATTCAAATTTGATACTTAAGGTTTCTTGTAACTACTATTAATGAACTTGAAAGTTCATCAAGTAATTTTGCTAATAACTCTTAATTGTGGTTACTTATTCTTTAAGAAGTGGCGTCAAGGAAAAAATTGTTCCTTTGTTGCAGATTCGTTAAAAGATCCATAGAGTGTTAATTTATACAATTGAGGTAGAAAACTAAGAATTACATAAGTAAATGTGAATAGCTGATAAATTGAAACTAAAATAGGTTTATTTTGACTGATGTAAGTTTCTTATGAATTCTACAGTTGATACTTATAGATAGGATTTTAAATTCTAACCCCTAGTTAGGGCCGACAATCAACCTCCAGCTAGAACATTAGCATAAGTTGTGTAATTAGAGAGCCCAAATGTTTTTTATAGTATTTCTTGACTTTTGAAAAATAGTATTGGTATCCTTAATTTTGTAAACTAAATACTCTAAAATTTTATATTTACACCTTAATGTTAAGATTTTATGGACCTAATTTTTAGAACATCCAAAAATTTTAAGGTGGCTATGCTGCTAGTATCCATTACTTTGACCGACTATAATTACGCACTTGTGACACCCTAAACCCCAAAATAACGTATAAAATAATTTAATACTAGATTTTTTTAGGAAAATTCGCAGCGGATAGGAAAATTTGTTTCTAAAGAAATAAAAACTTTTATAACTAATTTAGGATATCACATTTCTCAATTTAATTCCAAAAACTTAGTAGTACTTATAAGGTTTTTATACAACAAGTCGTTTCTAATTAAATAAATAAAATACAATTTAAAACACTTAATTCTCGATATCACCTATCAGAGCGGGGTTTCTCCCAAACATGAACTTCAAGACACATTAACCTGTAACAACTGCGATTTCACAAACGCATGACCAAGCCAGTCAAACACAAACAATGAAGGAGGTGAGTTTTGAAATCATGTTGATAGTATAATATATGTTAGGAGAACACGCAAACAATTATAATAGACCATATCATAATCACCCTATGATATATCAAAATATTTAACCAAATACTACCATATTATAACATTAAAGTCACGCAAGTAAAATAATCATCTTATTATAATGTGCATTAAATCATCTAAGAGTAATTATTATTACTTTTGAAACACATCAATCACAACCAAACAATCATAAGGAAATGCAATGCTATGCATGAGCTTAGACTCTACTTCACAATGTGGTACCATTCTAACTCTGAAGTACTCTGTTAGGAGGCTTGATACTATGCCACCATCCCGGTGGACGGACAATTCAAATTATCCCTGTCCTCATAGATCCCCTCAACTCAACCCGAGACACATATACGCGACAGTCGAGATAAACGTGTGTTGCAGGGTAGCTCCCGACATTTGCAGTGCTACCTCCAAGTCACCTAGGAATTCCCCACCCGAATACCTCCAAGCGTTAATTAGTCTTTGAAACATCTTTAAATGACTCACCTGCTTCTAACACAACCCAACCATAACCTAGCCTATCTATACCCTTAGACCTTGCACATTTCATTCCATTTCTACTCTTTGGCTTTTCCAATCTAGACTCATTCATCACCTCTTTTACTTCTATAGTTAACAAGATAAGAAGAATGCTCGAAGCTTGGACCCTAATGAAGTTTCAAACCCATGGGATAAGGTTTTGGCCTTTGTTGCATATTGGATAAGGAGAAAGATGAAGCAGGGAAGGCGTTTGGTTGCTCCTTTGGCACCATTGCAGTTTCCGGTGATTATTCCACAAATAGATGTTTGTCATCATAAAAAAGATGGAGATTTTTAGAACCTTCTTGGTTTGAAGAACAACGACCCTTAACTATTTTGATAATAACACAATTATTTAATGAAAACAATTTATGTTTTAATGAATGTATTTAAATGTGAAGAGCCTCTTTTATAATAGTTTAAAGGCTCCACGTTGTATCCTTTGATGAAAAAATAAAGAAAATTAACTAATCAAGGTAAATGCATTATGACAATTATGCATCTGATCAATGTGCTCTCAATGTGTCTCTAGTGAATCTGACTTATGCAAGCTCCCTCTGAAAATTCTGCATCTAATTATTTTGGCAATCCATATGATCTTATGGTCAACTCTTTGTTAAAAGTACAATATCTTAAGTCAATCATTTGAGCCCAGAACTTTGAAGAAGTCAACATCTTAACATCCTCTGCTCATCAAAGTTAGGCTTATCCTCTAATAGAATAAATGCAACGATGTCCTCTAAAAATGTCATCCTTTATTATTCATGTTGTTTTAAATAAAGATACACTTAATCAATTATGAAGACGTATATAGACAAGTTTTAATTGCTAATTCAAGATATCTAAAGGTTGACGCAATTCATCTTTACCTACAAATTTCATGAAATCACAGCAACAGTTAGAAACCCTAATTGATTTGGAGTTTCTCTATATAAAGACTTGTAATCTTCACTGCAAAATATAAACGAGAAAACCAACAACAAAAATAAACAACAACGTGTGAAACCCTGTACTATCACTTTAGTGCTAAAAAGTTACTTATATTATGAGAGCATACTTTGTAATATTCTCTTGTGAGAGTTATTCTAAAAAGTAAACCTTAAACATTTTCTTGTAACCTAGCCCTATATTGGTTGTTGTCATCTAAAACTTGATTGTACAAAGCTAGAAGGTTGAGAAGACTTGAACACAGTCAATTTAACTAATACGTGTTTAGTGGACGTGTGAAAAATATGTTGATTAGTAGATTAAATCTTTCAGAGTGAAGTGACTGAATATAGCTACCTTGTTGTTGGCGATCAAAGATAAATTGACTTTATGTTTCTCTTCTCTATCTCTTTATTTTGTGTTGCTTTATCTTCAATTTTTAGCATATTTTTTTAATGAATTTTTTAAAACAAAACACAATTCAAATCCCCCATCTCTTATTTTTTAAAACACAACACAATTCAATTCATTCCTAACTTTTTTACTATTATCTCTTAAAAGTAATGTATTTTATCTCTTAAAACAGTCCTAATTTCTTTTTCAATAAAGTTAATATGCAAGTATTGTGTTTGACATTCAATAGTTTATTGTTTTATTACTTACAATCATTCAATGCACTTGCTAATAGATTGACCCATCACGAAAATATCCTAAACTATCATTAACTACTCCTAATATGATGCCAAAAGATATCAGTTTTTAGTGTGATTTTAAAATGATATTTGTGCATTGACTTTTATCCTATGATGCTTTCAATTTATGCAGGAATATATTGTCTTTTCATTGGTGCATTAATTCCGCAAAGATTTTGCCATTGTTGAATATTATAATTGCTCGTTTGGAATCCTTTCCCTATACAACTTGAACGACTAAAAAATGGAAGTTTGGTAACAGTAAATGAACACAAAGATTATGCATAAAGGATCAAAGATGATGCATATTTCTCAATTAAGTGTGCTAAACGATCAAAGATGATGCATAATTTTCCTCATTGAGACATTTAGTAATTATTCAAATTTGATACCAAGGGTTTCTTGTAATTACTATTAACGAACTTGAAAGTTCATCAAGTAATTTAGCTAATAACTCTTAACTGTGATTACTTATTCTTTAAGAAGTGGCGTCAAGGAAAAAATTGTTCCTTTGTTGCAGATTCGTTAAAAGTTCCATAGAGTGTTAATTTATACAATTGATGTAGAAAACTAAGAATTACATATGTAAAAGTGAATAACTGATAAATTGAAAGTAAAATAGGTTTATTTTGATTGATGTAAGTTTCTTATGAATTCTACGATTGATACTTATAGATAGGATTTTAAATCCTAACCTCTAGTTAGGGCCGACAATCAACCTGCAGCTAGAACATTAGCATAAGCTGTGTAACTAGGGAGCCCAAATTTTTTTTATAGTATTTCTTGACTTTTGAAAAATTGTATTGGTATCCTTAACTTTGTAAACTAAATACTCTAAAAATTTATATTTATTCCTAGTATCCATTACTTTGACCGACTATAATTACGCATTCACTTCAAATTAATCGACAAACTCACGTTTGTCTTTCTCAAACTTGTGATTGACCGTGGATGTGCCTTTCTAATCTATGCATTTCCAGATTTCTAGACTAAGGCAGTTGAATTGTGAGCTTTCTATCTCTCCCTAATTATGGATCTTATGAAAATAGGCCTTGATCTGCTTACTTTGAGTCAAAACCCTGTTTTGCATTAAAATGAATAAGCAACCTCAATAGTAACAGAGAAAGATTTGACTATAATTATTTCAACTAATTGTTATTGTGATCATTTTTAACTTGATCTAAAACCGTAATTGGCTATCCAAATAAATTTGTTTTGGGTATTGTGTAACACCCCAAATTTTATAATAAACTATTTTATTAATCAAATAGGATTTTGGGGTTTAGGGTGTCACATATTGAATTAAATATAGTATGATGTTTTATCCATTGAATAAATTATTAAAATTATCAAGTTGTTTTCTACGATCAATTTGATCAAACAAAACTTCGAATTTGTAATTAAATATATATGTAGTCACATCATGAAAGGTCATAAAAGAAATTAAAAATAATGAAATGTTGGTAGATAAAAGATGAACTCTAATGACCAAAGCTTTAATATGGGATTCATATAGAGATAAGGTGATTATTGAGTGAGCTAAAAGAACAAACATGACACATAGATGAAATTTTTTTTGACAAAAATTAGAGTTCACAGACATCAAATGATAAGATTGACATCTCAACTATGTTGATACTTCAAAAATACCACAAATTATTTGCAGCACCCTAATAAATACAATAAATAAAATATAAAACTAAAAACTAAAAGTTGGGGGACAAGGCCAAAATCCATGTAGACAAGCGTGGACAACATTGCCTCATTAAAAACCTTACTAGGAAAACCTAAAGGGATAAAACCAAGGTGGAGGAAAAATGTGTTAGAACCAAGTTGGTTTGAAGAACTATGACCCAAACATGTTTTGATGATAACCAAATTATTTTGTGAGAACAATTTAAAACACTAATGTTCTATTTTAGTGCTCAGTTTCCAGATCAGGTTATTCTATACGAGTTCACGCTGCGTCCTCTGATCTCTTGGTCAAGTTAAACGAACATCAAGACTCCACTATATTCTCTGCATTCTAAGTCTAGTGAATGCGCTCTATAATGCACCTCTAGTAACTTTATCAAATACAAGCAATGCTCTGATTAGTCTGACTCTGATAATTACAACAAGCATCTGATCTCTCGGCCTCTGATAACCTTGACAAGCAAGTGATTGTCTGCCTATAATAACCGCATCAAGCATTTGTTCGTTTGACTTTGTTAATAGTCTATGCTTTGATGAAAGTCAATGTTCTAAAAAGTCAATGCTATGAAAAGAAAACACTTTAAATAAGACAAAGCTTTTGCACATCCTCTACTATGTATTCTGTATAAAGGTCTATGACATGCCCTAATCATAGTATCCTCTGCTTTTTGTATCATCATATCAAGATTCGCGAAATCAATTTCAAGAATATATTTGATAATGTTTAATGGAGAATCAATCTCAGAAGATTTGATACGAAACTTCATGATACATGTTGATTTCTTGCAATCAGGACATCAACCAAAAACCCTAAAATACAATTGTCTCTGCACTTTTACCCTAAAATACAACATTGTAAACATCCTATTGTGAGAGTTATTCACAAAAACCTTAAACTCTTTCTTTTGTAACCTAGCCTAGTAGTGGTTGCATCCCTCAATAGCTTGACTGTACTAAGCTAGAAGATTGAGAAAACTTGAACACAATCAGTTTGACTAGTAGGTGTTCAATGGAAGTGTAATTTAGTTGATTAATTAATGGATTAAATCTTTTAGGTTGAAGGGACTAGGCATAGCTATCGTGTTGGTGGTGAAGCAGAATAAATTGGCTGTGTCATTATGTATTTTCTATTTATTTGCTTTGTTTTCATCACTTTACTTTAGCCTTGTTAAAACGGTTTTAAAATAAAACACAATTCAAACCCCATTTTCTTGGGTTTCTCGTTCTACAATTGGCATCAAACTCGAAAAAGCTGAGCATATAAACGTGTTTTATTAAAGATCTGTGTTATTATGACAAACTCTGGTGACAAAGTTATAGGTGGAAACGTTAATAGGTCTCCTCTATTTGATGAAGAAAGAAAAGTTTAGAAGTTTCTATATCTCTCAAGATCCTAAACTCTAGGACATAGTAGAAGATGGCTATGAGGCTATAAACGGCGCTGCTGGTGTTGAAATATCTAGAAAAGATCTCATTGCTAATCAAAAGAAACAATACAAGATGCATCATAAAGTAAAAACTTTCATGATGAATGCTATCACCTTTAAAGAGTTCAAAAAATGCAGCAACAGAGAAACATAAAAAAGTATCTTTGATGTTATGGTTTTCAACTACGAAGGAAATAAGCAAGTACAAAAAGTTAAGAAAAAATTACTTGTCAAGAAGTATGAACTCTTCTAGATGGAAGAAGATGAAGACATCGAGATGTATGGGATCTTCCAAGCCTAAAGAAAAGAAATCAATTGGAACCAAGTGGGTTTTGAGAAACAAACTTAATGAGAACGGTGAAATAGTTTGAAACAAAGCTGGAGTTGTAACTCAAGGATACAATCAGCAAAAAGGTATTTATTACACTAAAAGTTTCGCTCGTGTGGCAATGTTAGAGGCAATCATAATTTTACTTTCATTTGCAATTTTTAATAAAATCATTTTATATTAGATGAGTGTGAAAAGTGATTTCCTAAATGGTTACATAAATGAAGAAGTATATGTCAAATAACCTCCTGACTTTGAAGAAAATGAATTTCCAAACTATGTTTTCAAACTAAAGAAATCTTTGTATGGTCTGAAACAAGCCCCAAGAGCTTGGTATGATAGACTACGCAACTTCTTATTAAAGAACGATGAAAGAGGCCAGGTTGACATAACTGTTTTTAGAAAATCATCTTAGATTGTCCTTCTCATTATCCTAATATATGTTGATGATATCATTTTTGGTTCTACTAATGGCAAGCTATGACATCCTAAAATCAAAAGACTAAAAATAATTAGAATTTTACAATTTAAAATATTATAATTTATAGATTATTATTATTATTATAGATGTTTTTTAATTTTATTATAAGAAAAAATTGTTTAATATATTATTTTAAGACAAATAATGTTTTAAGTAATTTATAAATGTATACACAAGTAAACGAATACACAAGTAAACGATTATTTTCAATAACCAATTTGCTTAAAATATGATAACAGTATGAAGTTGTTTTGTTTGTTAGAGGCTTATAAGGTAATAGTAGGAAATTGTTTTTGTTTGTTAAAGGCTTACGTGCAATAGATAGTAAGAAACAAAATTATTATAATGACCTTTTGTTATCTAATTATCTAGTATGAATGAGTCAAATAAAACCGAGCAAAAATCATATCTCTATTAAGATCAAAATTCGTAGGAGACATTATTACTGATGCACCAAAGTTACACATAAACTCATGCAAAAATTAAAAAAATGAGAAACATATACATTTGGTGAATGATGATTAAATTAATCAAGGAAATGTTGGTCAATTTAATTCAACTTTGACTCACACAATTGAATAATAACACCGCTTAACTCTTAATCACGTCCCTTAATCCTTCTATGGTACAGAATTTGGGATGGGAAAAGAGTTAGAACTCATTCTTGGAATAATGAAATTGAGATGAACATGGTGGAAGAATTAAAACTCTTTTCTTGGAATCCAAATTCATCAAATCCCGAATTGTCTCATTCGTCAGAACAAATACACAAAAGAACAACTTAAGAAAGTTATAATTGATTAATGTAAGCGAATCTCTACACCTATGCATCCAAAATGTTCTCTTGATAAGGATGAATTAACTGCCTCTAGACCTGATACTCTATTTAGTGTGTGTGTGCGCCACATTTTACTCATATCCTAAATAATTCCACTTAACAACTATTAAGAGGATCTTTAGATATTTGAAAGGCACTACTAACCTTGGTATGTGTTATAAGCCATCATCTAAGTACAGGTTAGTAGGTTTCTGCAATGCTGATTATGTGGAAGACAAGCAAGAAAGGGTGGAAACTATACATGCCTTGACGGAAATCTAATCTCCTGGTCAAACAAAAGACAAGGACAATTGCTCTTTCCATAGTAGAAGAAGAATATATCTCAATAGCCAGCTGTAGCACTCAACTGTTATGGATGAAATATCTTCTAGATGATTTCAAAATCAACAAGAGTAAAATTCCTATCTTTTGTGATAATACTTTAGCTATATGTTCAACCCCAAACCCTATATTACATGCCAGAGCTAAATATATAGAGATTAAACATTATTTTATAAGGGATTATGTCCAGAAAGGTATTTTAGACGTTAAATTTGATGAGGTAGAAATTTGTTGATATTTTCACAAAACCCCTTGTTGAGGACATATTCAATGTTATGAAGGAAAACCTAAATATTATGTTTACAAAAGAATGATGTTGAAGTCTTCGTATCGTTGCCTCTAGTAAAACAGAGTAAATGGTTAAATGTAGAAATGTTATACCTCTGTTGAAGTTGAATTTACTCGTCTCTGGTCAGTCTAAATTCAATTACTTTCAATATGAATAGTCTTCTTGTAAGTTGTGCTTAGTCTCTAATAGTTTGGCAGGTGCTGTTCACGTGTGTTAGAATTGAAAAAGAGTTAGATATTGAAAAAGGCTAATCATTCACAACTTGCGAACCATGGTTCGAATGGTGGTTGAGAAAGGTGTCCACACTCAAATAAGAAATTCAAATTGTGAAATAATTCAATTCTTTGTCATCCATAAACAGGTTTGCATGAGGTACAGACAATACTATCAGCAGATTCATGCAGTAATAACTTCATTTGGATATGTATCTGGCCTCGGTAATGCAGCCCCATATGCAAGTTTGGCTCTAAAAGCCATGTCCAAGCATTTTGGATGCTTGAAGAACGTGATTACTGACCAGCTTCAGTTTATCAGTAAGTCTAATTTTCAGATAAGCAACAATAGAAAGGATGAATCGCCAAGGTTTCGCAACAGTGACGCAGCCCCTTACAGTCAAAGGCCAAGGTTTCTTAAGCATGTCGAACCACTTGCTTGGAGACCTCAACGAGGACTCCCTGAGCATGCTGTGAGCGTTCTCAGGGCATGGTTGTTTGAACACTTTCTACACACGTAAGTGTGTTATTACAATCTTATCATTATCTTATGAAGCATTGACACATTCATGGATATCAGACACAATATTGATCAATAGACACTGATAATATTTTAAGAAGATAGAAGTGATTGAATTTGAAGTGTCGCTGTTACAAAATCAAAAGGATTTTAAAATGTAGTCATGTCATAATGACATGAATCCTTAATATTGTGGAGAATTGTGTTCAAATGTGGTTGATGCAGCCTCAATTTTGGTGACATAAAATTTTTGATGCCCCAATTAATTAGATTGGGGACAGATAATTTTTTTTAACCCTTTTAACAAGTAGTGCTTCAACTTTGATATAAGCTTTGTTTTTTTCTCTTTTTCCATCATCATCTAAACATTACATTTTCATGTATGTATTGGTATATAAGACATGTATTTAGACCACTTATATGTTGTATTCTTGTTGCAGTTACCCTACCGATACTGAGAAGATAATGTTAGCAAAACAAATTGGTCTGTCTCGTAACCAGGCGATTATTTCAAGATAAAAGCTCCATATTCTCCATCATTTCATATTTTCATGCATGATTGATTCTTTGTATTATTATTGACAAGATAAAGATACACATGCTTGAATCACAACAAACTCAAAAGGAACCACAAAGAGATGAGAATCCATCTACCTCCACAGACAAATTTCAGTTACCTTCAAATAACAACATAGCTGAGAATCCATGTAACTCCACAGACAAATTTCAGAGTGTCGCCTATAAACGGACTAGAAACGAACTTTCAAATATGTCGTTGCTGAATCAACAAGTTGGTAGTAATGGAGTGAGCATGGGGAATAACATTGCAACGAGCAATAATGGTGTGTCTCTGACACTCGATCTTCATCAGAATCATGGTATTGGGTTATCCGAGCCGTTTAACATGAGTGTCACCCAGCGTTTTGCCCTTGCACTTCAACCAAATAGCTACGTCATGAGTACTTTATAATCAGTAGGCGACAGTTTAATCTTGTTTAACATGCATTATTCATAAGGATCTCTCCAACTAGGTTTTTTTCTCTCCTTTTATAATTTTTCTCTCTCAAAAATAAAAAATTTCATACTTTTGAATTAATTGATCTTGACCAACGATCATTGATACTCAAACTATGTGATTGTGGATTCTCCCTACAGTTAACCTGAATTGGTTTATTTTTACGGCTTGTGTGTCAAGAAGCAATGGAAAGTGTAATTTCTAATTGTTGATGAAAGAGAAAAATATTGAGTTTGAAGTTGATATTTTGATAGAACGAAGAATATGATATAAATAGAATAAGGTATACATTTATGTAATAATCTTCATGAGATAATTAAAATAACTAACTTTCATTTAATCATAATTAATTTCTAATTATCTTAAATTAATTCTAACAAATATTTATCTATATTTAACACCCCTGTAAGTTGGGAATGTGTATCAACATTTTCAATCTTTGATGAATAATATAAACCAGAAAAGAAATACAATGTGACTGAGTAATAAAAATTACATATCAGATCGGTTAAACCAAAAAATAAAATGATGAAGAAAATAGAAGCAGTCGTGCATAATTTTCGTTGAAATTTTCAACCTACTCTGGGCTAATTTGAAAATGTTCTAGCGTCTTCACGACATTCACTTCAAAAGAATGATAAATTCCAACCTTGATTCTTCAAATATTAAATTTGCTTAACAAAACTAATCACATCACATAGAATAAAAGCACAAAGAGAACGAGAAATGTCTAACTACCATAGGGTAGAATAACAAAGAGAATAATAATTGTTTTACTACCACATGCATATTAACTATGCTTAACTTTCATGTGGCAACCAAGCTTGCCTTTGAATGAAAAATGATTCTTGTATTCAAGTTTAATCACTCCCAACTACAATAAGAACAATCATGAGTTGCAAGAAACTCCATTGTTTTAAAATATTGCCTTGCATTTGAAATTAATGGCTTTGAGAAGAAAAATATGTAGAATAATAGGAGAATTATATTTTCTTTAGTAATAATTACAATCATTTCTTCAGAGAGGATTTCATGTATCTTGATATTATGATGAGAAGTATGACGGGGATAAAAGAGAAATAATTAAAAGAAATATTGAATTTAAAGTTGATAATATATAACATACGATAAAATTAGAGTATAACACACATTTATATAACGCTCGTTAGATAACTAATATAACCAACTTCTTACTGCCTTTAACTAATTAGTACTTTCTATGTTTGATTTTTTGAAGTTGGAAAATAACGAGATCTATTCAATAAAACTATTTACATTAGTGGGACAATCTCAAACTTAAATTTAATAAATATGTTAGAACATTTTTCAAGCAATCATAATAATATTTAGGCTAAATTGCATCTGTGGTCCCTTAACTTAATTTCAGTTAACGTTTTAGTTCTTTATCTTGTTTTAGTTCTTTATTTTACTTATTTTTAGTGGATAGATAAGAAAAAAAATAGGTTTGCAAAACATAAAAATGACCAAAAGATGTTAACAATATTGAATCAATGAAACCAATATCAAAAAAAAAAAATGTGATTTGGGCAAACGAAGAGAAACATAAAAAAACATGCATGAAAGAAGCCGATATGCATAGGAGATAAGCAATCAGGAGCCGCAGGAGCCGCAGCCTTATATTTATTTTTTATTTATTTATAAATAATAATGATAAGTTTCTTTCTCTCTTCTCCTTGATTTTCTCTGGTCCCCTCCTCTCGCTGCCCGTTGGCCGGTCTCTACACAGCGTCTATATGTCTCTCCCTCTCAGCCCCTTCTTTGTGGCCTTTCGGTTTCTCACGCAGACTCTCTCATCTCACAACTCCATTATGCAGTCTCCCCCCTCTTCCGACCAGCGCCATCGCTTCCCGTGTCTCTCTATGCTTCTCCATCTCATTTCACATTTGCAGCGGCCAGCCGCCAACGTCGCCTCTTGGTCTTGGTGTAACACCCAAAATTTTATAAGAAACAATTTTATTAATTAAATAGGATTTTAAATAATTAATTTGATGTTAAAATTATTTTAGATAATATGTTGATAAATTTGATGATTAAATTTTTTTATATGGGTGATTCCTATGATCTGTTAATTTTATATATATTGGACTAAATGAGTAATAAAAATAACACATATTATAATTTATTATTTTTTTATATTTTTCTAACAATAATAGTATTTTATGGTACATATTTTAAAGAATAAGATTTTATGACATTTTACGTATACACGTGCGTTGGTAATTAATGTGATATTTTCTTGTATGTTAGACTAATGTTAAGTGTGCATATATTTATATTTTAATTATTTATAACTAATTCCTATTTTTAGTTATTAGTGATATTGATTTCCTTTGGTTTATATACGTCATGTGGAATGATGATTTTATACATATTTATTATGATTTAGTAATTAATATAAAATGTTGAGGTTATATTTATTTTTTAATTTTGAATATTCTCTGGTGGTAGTATTTTAATGTGAGTATTCGAAAAAATAAGTATAATTATAGTGATTATTTTGAATATGAGAGTCTTGATTATTAACATATTTTAAAAGATTAATTACTTTAATTACTCCATTTTATAAAATATTAGTAATGTTTTAGTAATTAAATTGTGTTTAAAAATAAAAATAAATAAATAAAAGAAAGGGGTAAAATGTGTTTTATGGGTTAGGCCCATATGCAAGAGTAAAATCAAATTAATAATAATAAAAATAATAATTATTATTATTATAATAAAATAAAAAAAAGCACCTAGTACTGTTGGATCGTCTTCTTCGTAAACCGCCGCTCCTTTACATTTTTGTCTCCATCTTCTTTCTTCTACCATGGCCATTATAGTGAGTGCCGTGCAAAACCGAGACCATATTTGTGATCGTGGTGATCTCCTCTTTCATTCACAACCTAAATTGCAAATTGAAACGCCCTATTTCTCTTTGTCAAAAATCACACATCTACCTTTTGATCAAGATTCCGAGCACCACGACTATTACTAACAAAAGCCGAGACCATATTTGGACACCACGAAAGCCGAGACTATTACTAACAAAAGCCGAGAGCATATTTGGAATCACCAACCGTCACACTTCAAAAAAATGGGTTTCCACCCTCGTTGCGGCTGTGTTGTCGAATTCCGGCCAACAAGTCCATCGTCCTGAAAATCTGACAGTGTTTTTGGATTCCTCTCGTCGAAACCTTCAAGAAGCACTACTCATTTGTGTGTTTTGGTAAGTTGACGTCGGACCGTGTCGGTGCTCCAGCACGTCGGTGAGACATTTTCTAATAACCTGTTTTACGACATTTTGAATATGTTCCTTCACCAAATATTTTTATTAATTATGTAACGCTGATTTTTATGCTCCGCTTAATTATCAGCCATGATTCATTGACTATGCAAATTCGTTGATACTTTTGGACTTGTTCGTTGCGTGTTGTCAACATCTCAGGGTTGGTGAAAATTATTCTAGTCCTTATATCTTATGAAAACGTCAAATTGAGGTAAGGGATGAGAGAGCGTTTGAATTCATGAGTATAATATATTGTGAGATGAATAGGAAAACCGTATTTCCCACCGATTCATCCGGGGCTCGCTACGCACGGCAGTAGCCCTTTGAGGGATAAATTAATTAATGTGCAAATATGAAAATTGTGAGATTAAAATATAGAATAGAAATATTTGTAAGGTGTTGATTGATTTAATTTCTTTAAATGTGTGGTATTTGATATTATTGCGATATTGAGTGTCGAATTAATTTGATGTATATGTGTGATAAAAGATGGATGTGTTGTGATAATTTTATGTGATGATGATGTACGATTAATAATTGTGATGTTATAAATTTGTGATAAATTATGTGATGATGTATGATTGATGATGGTGATGCTATAAATTTGTGATGAGTTTATGTGATGATGATGATGATGATGTTATAAATTTGTGATGAAAATATTGAAGTAAACCCATAGTTGATGAAATAATGGTGATTACAATTTATGTTTGAGATGACGGTCTTAATGGAGTATCATAGGCCAATGAGGGGAGAAAATAAATATTGAGAATTTGTGAGGTGGAGATTATTTTGTCATCATATAGGTAGGGCCTGACAAGCCTAGTGATTCCGGGGAAATAAATATTGAGAATTTGTGATGTTGAGCCTTAAGGCAAGATTGTTAGACCTTTGAAGTATTCGGGTGGGGAATTCGTAGGTGACTTGGAGGTAGCACTCCAAATGTCGAGAGCTACCATGCAACACACGTTTACCTCGATTGTCGCGTATATGTGTCTCGGGTTGAGTTGAGTGGATCTCTAAGGACAGCGCCAATTTGAATTGTCCGTCCATCGGAATGGTGGCATAGTATCAATCATCCTAACCAAGAACTTCAGAGTTAGAATGGTACCATATTGTGAAGTAGAGTTTAAGCTCATGCATTGCATTGCATTGCATTTTATTGTGATTGTTTTGTTGTGCTTAATGTGTATCGCATGTGATTATCATTTCTCTTAGACGATTTGATGTTATAGTGAAATATATTGATTTTCCTTGATTTTGACTTTGACTTTGTTATGGGATGTTATTCCTTGAATAATGTTTGTTTAATGATACGGTTTATTTATGATCAAATGCGTGTTCTTCATACTTATATAATACTATAAACATGATTTCAAAACTCACCTCCTTCGTTGTTTGTGTTTGACTGGCTTGGCCCTGCGTTTGCGAAATCGCAGGTTAATGAATCTTGAAGTTTAGAATAGTACACATTAATAGTTATACATAATATTGATTTTACTTTAATTTGTAACTCATGACATTAATAGTTATACATAATATTATATGCTAAATAATAATAATAATAATAATAATAATAATAATAATAATAATAATAATAACAGTAAAATCTGTGTACAAGGAAATCATAAGTTGAACAATAAGGAGAATTGAAGAGGAAAAACCATTTAGTTGTGCCACGTAGGATTTTTTGTTGAGGTGGCAACATTTGAATGAAATATCACAATATTAGATGATGTTTATGTGGGAGTCTATTTTAATATATATAACTATTTGTGCAAAA
>JBBPBQ010020321.1:17177872-17240567 GCA_037974755.1 Cicer yamashitae | reverse complement strand
AAAAAAAAAACAAATTCCAACTATATCTACTTCTTTGAAAATAATTGGGTTGCAAGACACTAATCGTAGAGATTGTTTGAAGAAGTAGAACAATATACGTCAAAAAAAAAATTATATATTGATTGTACTTCAATTTTTAACTCATGACACATTAATAGTTATACATAATATTAGATGCAAAATAATAATAATAATAATAACAATAATAATAATAATAATAATAATAATAATAATAATAGTAAAATTTGTATTTAAGGAAATTGGAAGTTGAACAATAAGGAGAATTGAAAAGGAAAAACCTTTTAGTTGTGCCACATAGTATTTTTTGTTGAGGTGGCATTATTTGAAAGAAATATCACAATACTAGATGATGTTTATGTGGGAGTCTATTATAATATATATAACTATTTGTGCCAAAAAAGAGAATTTTCCAACTATATCTACTTCTTTGAAAATAATTGGGTTGCAAGACACTAATCGTAGAGATTATTTGAAGAAGTAGAATAGTATACGTCAAAAAGAAAATTATATATTGATTGTACTTTAATTTGTAACTCATGACACATTAATAGTTATACATAATATTAGATGCTAAATAATAATAATAATAATAATAATAATAATAATAATAATAATAATAATAATAATAATAATAATAGTAAAATGTGTGTTAAAGGAAATTGAAAGTTGAACAATAAGGAGAATTGAAGAGGAAAAACTTTTTAGATGTGCCACATAGGATTTTTTTGTTGAGGTGGCAATATTTGAATGAAATGTCACAATATTAGATGATGTTTATGTGGGAGTCTATTTTAATATTAATAATAGATAATAGATAATGGATAGTTAAAGTATTAAGTTAATGATGTTTTAAAGTCTTAACAATGACATGTCATAAAAAAAATGTCAATTAGACCATTAGACGTGAACTTTGTCAAAAAAAAAAATAGGGACTAAAATTCATTACCGAAAATTTAGAAGAAACAAAGTTAGATGAAATCTTTTAGAGAGACTAAAAATGAAAGTCGGTATATTTATAAGAACTTAAAATATATTTAACCGATTAATTGTTTGATGAATCATAAAAAAAAATATAATTTAGTGTTACAGTCCAAATTTTGATCCAAATATTACTTAAAAATACTTAGTTTTTAGAAAAATTACGATAATTTGTTTTTTTGAAGTAAAAATTCCAAACTTACAAAATGTTTATTCATACACTAAAATAAAATAAAATCTTTCAATTCAAAGTTATAATATTCCTAACGAAAGGAAATCCTCTTCTGTATGAAACGAAATCCTTTTCAAAATTTGGTTATGAAAGATTAAAATGAACTTAAAAATATTGTGGCAAATTCATGATTACAAAATAGTCTTAAAACCCATTTTTTTGTCCCACGTTTGCCGTGCATCGACATAAATCACAACAACTACTCTTGAATCTACTCGAAGTCATTATTATCTAAAATATTGATGTAATGGCTAGTTTTTTTTCCATCATCCACATCAAGCTAAAATAAACATATGAAAATGTGACACAAAACAAATAAATGTAAAAACTCTCAATTTAAAAGAAAATAAAACACAAACAGTAAAGTTGTGTAACAAAAACATATGCATGCTTCTAAAATCTATATGATCATGATATAAACTTGTCACTATGACAACTTCTATACAGAAAAATTACCCATACCAACGTAGAAAAATACCCTGTCACAATGGCAACTTACATGAAGATGCATATGTCATGATACATATAATAGAATAATGAAAACTTTAATACATATATAGACTTTAGTTCATATTCATCATAAAAATCAAAACTTTAATACATATAACATAAATATTTGCATTTTATTTCATAAAAAGCCGTATATTACATATCAAATTGAACAAAAAGTTTTTATCATTTTAATCCATTAGCCTACGTTTATTTCTTTTAAAAGACGAGCAATGACGATTATCTATTTCATACCATCTAACCAATAGGCTAACTATATTTGTGTTGGGAAAAAAATCCTACCTTGACTATTTTTCTTCCTAGCACAACTCTAAGTTCCACTAAATTGTTTGCAAGGGGGAGGAGTTTGCAAGTTTTCAAAGTAAGACTCCAACATAGAGATTGAAGGGACCAAGATTAAAGAATTGAAAAAAAATGATGGAGATAATATTTCCTGTAGTTCCATTAAAATGAGGGTGTTGAACCTAATTAGAAGATTCTTCAATGAAAAACAATGTTGTGGTGGTAAAAAGAGTGGTGTCTATGGCTCCTATTGTCTTTTTCTGTCTAAAGAATATTTGTCTATAAAGGATTTGTGAGAAATGGTTTTATTTTTTGTTTACTATTTTGGAGTGTAGGAGAGTTATGGACTTAGGAAAAATTTAAAGAGAGATAGATGGGTATGAAAGAGTGGACCTGAGAGAGGAATAGACAGGAGACAACATCAATTTTTTGTTAACTCTAATCATAAAAAAAATGATTTATATCAAGGGAATTACATTAGTGTGATGAATAATCTAATGTATCTACTCACACATGAGGGGTAAGGGAGACAGACAGGGAGTGAGATAAGAATTAAAAGGGGAGGATTTCTTTCGGATTTATTTGGTCAATGCATTCAAGAAATATTTTTCTATCCACACAAAAAAAAATCAAAATCTTCTTCCTTCTCAAGAAAGTTGGCGGCCTTTTTTTTTTCTTTAAGGTGGATGGAACAAAAATATCTTATATAAGAGTACTCATGCATATGAGTTGGGCCACACTTAATCTACAATCTTCTATCCCAATCTCTTATTTACACCAAGATATAAAAACAACCAAAATAATTTCTATAAATTTCAAATAAAATAAACTAAGCAAGAAATATAATTATCACAGTTAGAAACGCACAATATGTCATCTTCGACTATGTCCCAAAGTTCAGGATCATGAGAGATGTAGAAACTTCTGAGTCTGTCTTTCCAATACTCAAATCTCTCTTTGTTAAACATAGAAGACATGTTAATGTTTCCACTTGTAACATCGTCACTAGAGTTAGTTATAATAACACATATCTTTACTCAAACACGGTTAAGTGCCCATGTTTAAGACTGGGCTCTAATGCTAATTGTAGAACGAGAAACCCAATAAATGGGGGTGGGTTTGAATTGTGTTTTATTTATAAACAATTTTAACAAGGCTAAAATAAAGTGATGAACACAAACCAAGTAAAAAAAAACTTCGAAACATCCAATTTATCCTTCTTCATCACCAACACGGTAGATACGTCTAGTCACTTCAACCTAAATGATTTAATCCACTAATTCACAAACTGAATTACACTTCCACATAACACCTACTAGTACAGTCAAATTGTTGAATGATGCATCCAATACTCGGCTAGATTACAAAAGAAAAGTTAAGGGTTTTGGAATAACACTCACAACATGGTGTTTACAATGTTGTATTCTCAGAAAAATATTTCTAAACACTTAGACAAGATAAAAGGTAAATAGTAAGAATGCAGACATTGGTGTATAGTGATTATTATGGTATGTTGTTGCTTGCACTTTTCAATGAGAGTTGCAAGTTCTTGCATTGATATTTTTAGGGTTTCTAGTCATTGTCCTGATTACAAGAAATCAACATGTATCATGAAGTTCCGTATCAAATCTTTTGAGATTGATTTGCCATTAAACCTTGTAAAAAATATCCTTCAAATTGATTATGCAAATCTTGATACGGAGACAGAAGGAGTAGAGGATATTGTGATCATATTTTGTTGCATAGACCTTTAGCGTGTTATTTAGAGGGTTGACTATTATCAAATTGATTATTATCAGAGTGTTGACTTCTTAGAGGGTTGACTATTATTAGAGTCGGACGATCAAATACTTGACACAATTTATCAGAGGTAGAATTGTCATATGCTTGTTGTAGTTGTCAGAGTCAGACTAATTAGAGCATTGCTTGTAATAATAGAATCTCCTGAGGTGCGTTTTAGAGCGCATTAACTAGACATATATTAAGCAAATCAAAAATGGAGTCTTGGTATTCGTTTAACTAAGATCAATCATTAGAGGATGCCACATGAACTTATAAGGAATAACCTGTTTTGAAGACTGCACACTAAAATACAACATTAGTGTTTCTAATTGATCCTACAAAATAATGTTGTTTTCATAAAAAAATGTAAGGGTCATAATTCTTCAAACCAACTTGGTTCTAACATATTTGGTTTCTACTCTTAACAATGATGACGACAAACAGTCTCATGTTAATGCCACTGTCAATCATTTCATTCAAGATGGTGTTCCTTCTTTTCTCTTACATACTTACCCCTAGTTGGTTGGCTTGCGTTCCAAGACTACTATTCTTAATTTTCTTACTGAGGATCGTCTGATACGGAGAATACAAATTTCAGAAGTATTAAATTTTAAGGAGATTGTTGCATAACAAGATGCCTATATTAAGACTACTATTCTTAAATGTTAAATGTTAAGACTACTATTCTTAACACTCATCCTTCTATTTCTCTCAGTTATTGGAGATTATTGCATAACAAGATGCCTACTTTCCTACTAATGTCTCTTGAGATTGTCAAATTGCTTCAAGATGTGAGCTCTATAAATTTTAAATGGAAACTAGCACTCATCTCTTTTTTATCTTGCTCTTTTGCTACTAGGATCTAGTTTTGGTTAATCTCGAATTTTCACTTTCAAATTGATATTAGTTTGGTTCAAAATCTTGTTATCACATGTGACAATGGTTTGTCTCATCAATGCAAAGATGTTATTTTGGACAGCATCATCTTTACTATTGATACTATTTGGTATTGCATAAATCAAGCATGATTTAAAGGAAAACGTCTTGTTTTTCATATTGTCATCAACAAAATTATTGTCATTGTATCTTTATATGACAATCACAGTTCAGACTCTATTCAAAAATTTCAAATCCTCACTTACTTTCAAGTTAGAGCTCATCTTCCTAAAGAATTTACCATTAAGAAAGTGATCTAGAGCTCCCTAAACGGTCTTGGATTAAATTTAATATTGCTTGAGATGTATCTAGATGTCTTGGTCCCTGCTACTTGTGAAGATCTATTTAGGGAAAACTCTACTGTTTCCTTGGGTTGTTGTGCTGTGAATTTGGAGATTAGAACTGCACTGTATGTTGTGTTTACGGGAGTTACGGTTGCTATTGACACAGTTTAAAAGAAAGTGGCGATTTCTATGGATTGAATCTGATTTGCAATTGATAAATCTGAATTTTTGGGAATACTAGCCTTATTCGTTGATTTATTAGAAGTAAATGGCTTAATTGTCTTGAGATGGTTAAAACAATGAGGTTTAATATGTCTCATATTTTAGAGAATGAAATCAATGTGCGAACAAAGTTGCTAATTTGGGATTTTAGATTGTTAACCTACACTGGTGAGATTGTTTTCCTTTTAATACTTTTGATGTTTTCACTAGAAACAAGATTGGTCTTCCTGAATATAGATTTTGCTGATGTGTGTAGGTGTTTATTGCACACTTTTTTTCCTTTACCATGGTTTTATCTCTATGAGTTTTCCAGTTAAGGTTTTTAACGAGACAATAGTTTGCATCCCTAATGATTGTTTTATTGGGATTTGGTATAGTTCCCAAACATCTTGTATTTTCTTTTTCTTTTCACTTTTAATAATATATATTAGAGTGCTGCAAATGATATGTGATTAATTTTGGGTGCCAACATAGTTAGATGTCAGGTTAATCATGTGATTCCTTTGCTTTTTGTTTTTGCTTTAAAAATTAATTAAACTTGTATTCCTTTTTATCTTTTCTTATTTCTTTTGTAAAAATAGAGAAAATCCAGTAAATAATTTATATAAAAGTTTATAATTACGCTACAAATAACCCAAAACAATTCCTAAAAAGTGTTTAAAATTGGAGTTTATCAAATTTCCCCACTTAATATTTGCTTATCCGCAATCAAAAGTCTTTGCTTAAAGATAAAATGAAATGATAAAGAATGAAACAAAGTGAGTCACCAAGATCAAAGTATAAGTAAGACAAACACAATTTTTTATTTCAAGGAAGTATCAAATTAAAAGAGTGTCTAATTAGAGACTCATGTTTCAAGAAATCAACCCTTTCATAGATGGGGATCATACAACGAAACTCTTTCAAGTGTTTATAGGTAAATGACATATAACACTCAAATTTTCTAAGAAAATACATTACCACATACTTATAAATTGACCAAAACATCACAATTGTCTTTAGAAGTTGTAATGAGGCCAAGGTAGAGTTTGGGATAAACAAAAGAAGGTCATGCAAAACGGTTAGAACAAATCAATCATATAATGTAAACTTTTCTTTTAATAAAAATAGGAGAAATAAATTTACCAATTTAATTTTCTATTCATTCCCCTTTCATTTTTCTCTTTTTGAGTATTTTTGTTGTTGTAGTTGTTGTAATTGAGAGGGATACTCCACCGTTTACACTTATTTTTTATAGAGGATTTTTTTAATTCAAAGGTTACTAAAAGTTAACAAGAAAGAGTTGGCTTCAAGAAAATAAAATTTAAGCTCCAAAGGCAACTAGTATAAAATATAGTAACAAAGTGATGGGACCAAAAAAAATGTATAAAATTCCTCAACCAAATTTTCAGTTGCAAGCAAGTAAAATTCGTTTACGAATGGTCTCAAAATAATTTCTAAAATGTATAACTTGAGAAATATGACACAAACAAAGAGAAAGGTATAGATGGATAATTTTACAACAGCCCTTATAACAAGCTCAAAACTCACATAGTAGTGAATATTTGAGAAAGGTATCATACACAAAACTGAAGGTGCAAACACGAGAAGGGGGGTTGAATTATGTTTGCCAAAGTTGATAACTTTTTGCTAATTTGATGAAGGTTTGTTGGTTTTTATGAATTACATAGATAAGAAGCAATCAGATTCAAAGGTAGCAAGTAGTGAAAACTTTAATAATTCAAACATAGATTTATCCTGGTTCACCACTAACTTGGCTACATCCAGTCCCCTCATTTAGAAGGCTTTAATCCACTAACTCAAATACCTTGAATTACAAAGCACCTGACCCTCCAAGCCAGTCTTCCCAAACAGCCTGACAACCCCAGACTTTTGAGGAACTAACCACCTTGACCTTACAAGCTAAGTCTTCTCCTAACAACCTGACAACCTCAGATTGAAGAAGGAACTAAACCATTATTGGGTTGGATCTAAAAGATTGAAACTTTAACTGTTTGCTTTTAACAAAGCTGATAGTAATAATAATAACTCCCACACTCTAAGAAAAGAAAACTCAGAAAATATTTCTAACCTAAACAAGCGTTTCTCTTTTTGAACTCTAAGATGAATTTGGAATTTTGAGCTTGAGTTCTTCTTCTCTTTTGTGCTTTTCGATGATTTTCTTCTTTAGCCTTGAGTAACTTTTTATAGTTAAAATTTGGGCTTCAATTTAGTCCTTGTTTAATTATGAATTGTATTTTGGTCATATTGCGTTTGTAAATTCTTCAAATTGATTCCATTCATTTTTTGTTTAGATTGAGATTGTAAATTCTTCAGATTTATTCTGTTCATATTTTGTTGTAGATAAATCATGATCAAATCTTCTACAAATCTTGACCATATCTTTTTTCATACTATTTGAAGTCAAATATATTGTTCTCATAAAATACTTTTGTTATCATAAAAACTCTAGGTATAAAATGAACTTGGTTCCAACAAAAACTTACTAATTTTCATCTTTCAACCAAACATTTCGAAGAAAAATCAAATTAAGATCTATCAAGATTTATCACTTAAATATCCCTGGATATCACATCATTCCCAAAACTAAGAGATTATTGATTTTCTCCTTATAAATCTATAAATTATAAAATAATACTAATAGTCAATATTTTAACAAAATATAATTTTAGTTCAAGACACGATAAAACACAACAGAGCACTTTTCTGCCCATTATCACCTATCAAAGCATTAATTACCAATTGACAATTTGAAATAATTGCGTTTTCGTAATTGCTCACACCTAAAACAATGAAGATGGTGCGTTTTAAAATCTTGTAGATAGTATAAGTAAGAAGAACATGCAAATAATCATAATATAACTGTATCATAACATATTGTAACACCCCAAATTTTGTAATAAACTATTTTATTAATGAAATAGGATTTTAAATAATTAATTTGGTGTTAAAATTATTTTAGAATATATGTTGATAAATTCTGTGATTAATTTTCTTTATATGTGTGCTTTCTATGATGTGCTAATCTTGTACATATTAGACTAAATGAGTGATATAAATAACAAATACTATATTTTTATATTTTATATATTTTTCTAAAACTAATAGTATTTTAGTGTACATATTTTAAATAATAAGATTTTAGGCGATACTAAGTGTATATATGCGTTCGTAGTTAATGTGATATTTTCTTGTATGTTTGATTAATGTTAAGTGTGCACATAATTATATTTTGTTATTTCTAAATATATCTTATTTTAATCGTTTATTTTACAAATAAGAGATATTAGTAATATTGATATTGATTTTCTTTATTTTTATATAGTTGCTATGGTATGATGAGTTTATACATATTTATTTTGATTTAGTAATTAATATAAATTGTTGATGTTATATTTATTTATTTTATCCTTTTGACTATTCTATAAATATGATGTATATTTATGTGATTATTTTAAAAAATGTTATAGTAATAATTATAGTTATTATTTTGAATATGAGAGTTTCAGTTAAAATTAGATTTATCTATGTTAAGAAAAAAAAATAATATTATGTTAAAATGAATATTTTGGAGAAAAAGTTTCTAGTGTGGATCAGTAAAACAAATTATTTATTTATTAAGGACTTTTAGAAATACTAGAAAAGGAATTTTGGACAAGACGACTATTTACATCCCTATTTTTTACTTATGCATACTAATTGGGCTATGTTGCGGGTTGGACTTTTCATTCCTACACCTGAGAGTTACTAATTATACTCCCATTTTTGCCTCAGTCTGTACTCCCTGTGTTGGGCCTTACTTTTTTACTCTTGTACCTGTGCATTTGCTATCTGCACCCCTCCATCTGCAATTAAAAATAGAAACGAAAAACAGATGCCATAAGCCAAATAACGCCCAACAAGTAAACCGTCTTTCTCTTAAATTCACTCCCACCAATTCATTGCCATTTGAATCAATCCCAACCTCTATCCCACACAAAATCGGCTACTGAATCCATTTTTGGCATCAATTTTATTGATTATGGCTCCATTTCGTCAGAAACAACTGCATTTATTTCCTTAGACGAACTATTTTTGACCAATTCCGATCACCATGTTTGCCGTCTCAAAAAAATAGCGTCCTTTTTGGATTCCTCTCGTCAAAACCTTCATGAAGCACTAATCATTTGCATTTTTTGGTGAAATTGATGCCAGACCCTTTAGGCTCTTTGACGAGTCGTTGAGACCTTTTCTACAGTTTTTTCTCGTTGTTTTGACTCAATTTTTGCTCCTATTATTATTACTAATTTTTTAACGTTGATTTTTATGCTCCGCATAATTTATCAGTCGCATCTCGGCAGTTTTGTAAAGTCGCCATTTATTCGGATTTGTTCGTCGTACGTTGTCGACATGCAGTTGATAATCCGATTGATTGCTGTGTTTGAGAAAGCGTCCTAGTAAGGTAAGGGGTGAGATAGAGTTAGAATTCATGAGTATAATATATTATGAGATGAACTGGAAAACCATATTTTCCAACGATTCATCTGACGCTCCCTACGTACGACAATAGTCATTTGAGTGATTTAACTTCGTTAAACGTGTGGTGTTTGATATTATTGTGATATTTGATTTAATTTCATTAAATGTGTTGTATTTGATATTATTGTGATATTGGATGTAGAATGAATTTGGTGCATATGTTTCATTAGATGAGTTTATGTGAGGTGATAATAAAATATGAATGCATTGTGTGATATAAGTTTATTTGCTGATAATGATGTATGATTTATGATTGTGATGTTATAAATCTGTGATAAGTTTATGTGATGATGATGATTGATGATAGTGATGTTATAAATTTGTGATAAGTTTATGTGATAACGATATTATAAATTTGGGTTGAGAATTTTGAAGTAATCCAATGGTTGATGAAATAGTTATTATTCCAGCTTGCGCTAAAGATAATAAACTTAATGGCGTAGTCTAGGCCAACGAGGGGATAAAATAGATGTTGATAATTTTTGAAGTGGAGATTATTTTGTCATCATATAGGTAGGGCCTAACAAGCCTATTGTTTTGGGGAAGTACAATTGAATGAGCCTGATCGTGACGGTCTACTGGTGAGTCTTAAGGCAAGATTGTTAGACCTTGGAGGTATTCGGGTGAGGAATTCCTAGGTGACATGGAGGTAGCACTCCAAATGTTGGGAGCTACCAAGCAACACACGTTTACCTTGACTGTCGCATATATCTGTCTTGAGCTGAGTTGAGAGGATCTATGAGGACAGGGCAAATTTGAATTCTCCTTCCAGTTGGATGGTGGCATAGTATTAAGCCTCCTATGTACTTAAGAGTTAGCATAGTACCACATTGTGAGGTGGAGTTTAAGCTCATGCATAAATATAATACTCTTAATGGAGTAGTCTAGGCCAACGAGGGGATAAAGTAGATGTTGATAAATTTTGAAGTGAAGATTATTTTGTAATCATATAGGTAGGGCCTAACAAGCCTAGTGATTTAAGGGAAGTACAACTGCATGAGCCTGATCGTGGCGGTCTACTGTTGAGCTTTAAGGCAAGATTGTTAGACCTTGGAGGTATTCGAGTGTGGAATTCCTAGGTGACTTGGAGGTAGCACTTCAAATGTCTGGAGCTACCATGCAACATACGTTTACCTCGACTGTCGCATATTTGTGTCTCAGGTTGAGTTGAGGGGATCTATGAGGACAGAGCCAATTTGAAGTGTCCTTCCACTTTGATGATGGCATAGTATCAAGCCTCCAAACCAAGTACTTCAGAGTTAGAATGGTATTACGCTGTGAAGTAGAGTCTAAGCTCATGCATAACATTGCATTTTCTTGTGGTTGCTTTGTTGTGATTGATATAAATGTATTTATTTTCCTCGAGTGATTTTGACTCTATAATGTGATGTTTTTCCTTGAAGGATGTTTGTGTAATAATATTATTTATTTATGATTAATTGCGTATTCTTTTTACTTATATTATACTATCAACATGATTTCGAAACTCACTTCCTTCGTTGTTTGTGTTTCACTGGTTGACCCTGCGTTTGCGAAATTGCAGTTATTACAAGTTAATGATTAAAGTTCAAGTTTGAGAAAAACCCCGCTCTAATAGGTGATACCGGGAATAAGAGTTGTAATTTGTATTTTTCCTTAACTAATTTAATTAGAAATGTATTTTTGTATGAAAACCTTATAAGCACCAGTAAGTTTTTGGAATTAAATTAATAAATTATAGTTAAGTCAAGTTCATTGAGATTGCACTATTTTAATTGAGAAATAAAGTTGAATTGTTACATGTTTATTTATAGGAATGTGATATCCTAAATCATTTAAAAAAGTTTTATTTCCTTGAAAATGAAATTTCTTTATCCGCTGCGAATTAATTTTAAGAAATCTTGTATAAATTATTATATATGTTATTTTGGGGTTTAGGGTGTCACACATATCATAGTATATCAAAATGTTCAAGGAAATAATATCACATTATAACGTCAAAATCACTCAAGGAAAATCAACATTTCATTATAATATCAATCAATCTAAGAGAAATTATTATCATCTTCGATACACATTAATCACACTAGAGCAATCAAAAGGGAATGCAATATTATGTTTGAACTTAAATTCTATACTTCTTCACCATTTGGTACCATTCTAACTCTTAAATATATGGTTAAAAGGCTTGATACTATGCCACCATGCAAGTGGTAGCTCCTGGCTTTGGGAGGGCAACCCTAAGTCACTTAGGAATACCTTACAAGAATTCCTCACAGATCTAACAACCTTGCCTTAAGGATCGACAACATACCTCCACGATCATGCTCAGTCAATTGTACTTCCCAAACATTACTAGACTTGTAAAACTCTACCTATATGATGACATAAAAGATAATCATCACATAAAAGACCTTTACCATATAGTTCCTCCCCTCGTTGGCTTATTCTCCTCCATTAAAATCACTATCTTTAGCATGAGTCAACGTTCTTGATTTCTTTTGGAGACTTAAGGAGCTATTAGTAACTCACAACATAAGATTGGATAATAAAATTTTCCAAGTTACTTAATAAAAGTTCAGAGTCAGACGATACATAAAAGTTCAGAGTTAGACGATTAGGCGCTTGATGAGATTATCAGAGGCAGAGGCTGTCACTTGCTCGTCACGTTTTTCTGAGGCAGAGACAGAATAATTCTTGTAATGTTTATCAGAACCAGTGGAAGAAGATAAACTAGTTGGGTTGATTAGAGGCAACCAGGGTAGTATGTGGCTTACATCCCAAAGTCAACTGAAGCTTGTGACAACAAGGCACATGTCACCAGTCTTTACGCTGTCAAGTTGAAGTAAAGTCATAGTTTCTTTTGCCTTCGTCTACTCATTAGAGGCTAAATCTTATATAGCGACGCCTGCTTTGTTGCGTTTGATTCCGCAGTAATTTTTTACTCTATTATATCTTACTTCGACATAAGATCTTTAAGATAATTGTAATCCAGGCTAGTTTTAATTAACATAATTTTTGCCTTTAATCTGCACATTTAGCATAAAAAGTTAGGGGATAGTTGTTCTTTATTTATATGTATTAGTTATCATCAAAATATCAACCTGAGGATTTTATTTAAAAATACTTTTGCACTAACACCATCCTCAAACACCTACCCAAACCAACTTTCAAACCTCACCCCTTCTTCCACTTTTGCTTCTGACCCAAACTCACCATTCCTTGTAGATCCTATCTACATAGTATATGAAATAGCAACGCAGGCTATAAATGATTAGTCTTTGAAACATCTTTAAATGACTCACCTGATTCTAAACCAACCCAACAATAACCTAGCCTATCTATACCCTTAGACCTTGCAAATTTCATTCCATTTCTACTCCTTGGCTCTCCCAATCTAGACTCATTCATCACCTCTTTTACTGCTATAATTAACAAGATAAGAAGAATGCTTCTAGCTTGGACCCTAATGAAGTTTCAAACCCGTGGGATATGGTTTTGGCCTTTGTTGCAAATTGGATAAGGGGCAAGATGAAGCATGGAAGGCGTTTGGTTGCTCCTTTGGCACCATTGCAGTTTTCGGTGATTATTCCACAAATAGATGTTTGTCAATTTAAAAAAGGTGGAGATTTTTAGAACCGTGTTGATTTGAAGAACAATGAGCCTTAACTATTTTGATAATAACACAATTATTAAATGAAAATAATTTATGTTTTAATGAATGTATTTAAATGTGAAGAGTCTCTTTTATAATAGTTTAAAGGATCCACGTTGTATCCTCTGATGAAAAAATACAGAGAATTAACTAATCAAGGTAAATGCATTATGACAATTATGCATCAGATCAATGTGCTATCAATGTGTCTCTGGTGAATCTGACTTATGCGAGCTACCTCTGAAAATTCTGCATCTAATTATTTTGGCAATCCATATGATCGTATGGTCAACACTTCAAGTCAACTCTATGATAAAGTCAACTCTTTGTTAAAAGTCCAATATCTTAAGTCAATCATTTGAACCCAGAACTTTGAAGAAGTCAACATCCTAACATCCTTTACTCATCAAAGTTGGGTTTATCCTCTAATTGAAGAAATGCAACGATGTCCTCTAAAAATGTCATCCTTTATTATTCATGTTGTTTTAAATCAAGATACACTAAATCAATTATGAAGACGTATATTGACAAGTTTTAATTGCTAATTCAAGATATCTCAAGATTGACGCAATTCATCTTTACCTACGAATTTCATGAAATCACAACAACACTTAGAAACCCTAATTGATTTGGAGTTTCTCTATATAAAGAATTGTAATCTTCACTGCAAAATATAAACGAGAAAACCAACAACAAAAATAAACAACGTGAGAAACCCTGTACTATCATGAGGGCATACTTTTTAACATTCTCTTGTGAGAGTTATTCTAGAAATAAAACCTTAACATTTTCTTGTAACCTAGCCCTAGTTGTCATCTAAAACTTGATTGTACTAAGCTAGAAGGTTGAGAAGACTTGAACACAGTCAGTTTAACTAATAGGTGTATAGTGGACGTGTGAAAAATATGTTGATTAGTAGATTTAATCTTTCAAAGTGAAGTGACTGAATGTAGCTACCTTGTTGTTGGTGATCAAAGATAAATTGACTTTATGTTTCTCTTCTCTATCTCTTTATTTTGTGTTGCTTTAACTTCAATTTTTAGCATATGTTTTTAAGGAATTTTTTAAAACCAAACACAATTCAAATCCCCCATCTCTTGTTTTTTAAAACACAACACAGTTCAATTCATTCCTAACTTTTTTACTATTATCTCTTAAAAGTAATGTATTTTATCCCTTTAACCAAATCCCCCATCATATTTGTGCATTGACTTTTATCCTATTATGCTTTCAATTTATGAATGAATATATTGTCTTTTCATTGGTGCATTAATTCCGCAAAGATTTTGCCATTGTTGAATACTATAATTGCTTGTTTGGAATCCTTCCCGTATACAACTTGAACGACTAAAAAATAAAAGTTTGGTAACAGTAAAGGATCACAAAGATGATGCATAAAGTCTCAAAGATGATGCAGATTCGTTAAAAGTTCCATAGAGTGTTAATTTATACAATTGAGGTAGAAAACTAAGAATTACATAAGTAAATGTGAATAGCTGATAAATTGAAACTAAAATAGGTTTATTTTGATTGATGTAAGTTTCTTATGAATTCTACAGTTGATACTTATAGATAGGATTTTAAATTCTAACCCCTAGTTAGGGCCGACAATCAACCTGCAACTAGAACGTTAGAATAAGCTGTAATTAGGGAGCCCAAATGTTTTTTATAGTATTTCTTGACTTTTGAAAAATAGTATTGGTATCCTTAATTTTGTAAACTAAATACTCTAAAATTTTATATTTACACCTTAATGTTAAGATTTTATGGACCTAATTTTTAGAACATCCAAAAATTTTAAGGTAGCTATGCTGCTAGTATCCATTACTTTGACCGACTATAATTACGCACTTGTGACACCCTAAACCCCAAAATAACGTATAAAATAATTTTATACTAGATTTTTTTAGGAAAATTCGCAGCGGATAGGAAAATTTCTTTCTAAAGAAATAAAAACTTTTATAACTAATTTAGGATATCACATTTCTCAATTTAATTCCAAAAACTTAGTAGTACTTATAAGGTTTTTATACAAAAAGTCGTTTCTAATTAAATAAATAAAATACAATTTAAAACACTTAATTCTCGATATCACCTATCAGAGCGGGGTTTCTCCCAAACATGAACTTCAAGACACATTAACCTGTAACAACTGCGATTTCACAAACGCATGACCAAGCCAGTCAAACACAAACAATGAAGGAGGTGACTTTTGAAATCATGTTGATAGTATAATATAAGTTAGGAGAACACGCAAACAATTATAATAGACCATATCATAATCACCCTACGATATATCAAAATATTTAACTAAATACTACCATATTATAACATTAAAGTCACACAAGTAAAATAATCATCTTATTATAATGTGCATTAAATCATCTAAGAGTAATTATTATTACTTTTGAAACACATCAATCACAACCAAACAATCATAAGGAAATGCAATGCTATGCATGAGCTTAGAGTCTACTTCACAATGTGGTACCATTCTAACTCTGAAGTACTCTGTTAGGAGGCTTGATACTATGCCACCATCCCGGTGGACGGACAATTCAAATTGTCCCTGTCCTCATAGATCCCCTCAACTCAACCTGAGACACATATACGCGACAGTCGAGATAAACGTGTGTTGCATGGTAGCTCCCGACATTTGCAGTGCTACCTCCAAGTCACCTAGGAATTCCCCACCCGAATACCTCCAAGGTCTAAGAATCTTTCCTTAAGGCTCAACAGCAGACCACGACAATCAGGCTCATTCAGTTGACCTTCCCCAGAATCACTAGGCTTGTCAGGCCCTACCTATATGATGACAAAATAATCTTCACTTCACAAATTCTCAATAATTATTTTCTCCCCTCATTGGCCTATGATACTCCATTAAGACCATCATCTCAAACACAAATTAAAATCACCATTATTACTCAACTATGGGGTTACTTCAATATTCTCATCACAAATTTATAACATCACTATCATTAATCACACGTCATCATCATCACATAAACTCATCACAAATTTATAGCATCACTATTGTCAATCATACATCATCACATGAACTTATATATCACAAATTTATAACATCACAAATTTATAACATCACAATTATTAATCATACATCATCATCATCACATAAAATTATCACGTCACATAAACTCATCTAATCACACATATACATAAAATTAATTCGACACCCAATATCACAATAATATCAAATACCACACATTTAAAGAAATTAAATCAATCAACACCTTACAAATATTTCTATTCTATATTTTAATCTCACAATTTCCATATTTGCACATTATTTAATTTATCCCTCAAAGGGCTACTACCATACGTAGCGAGCCCCGAATGAATCGTTGGGAAATACGGTTTTCCCATTCATCTCACAATATATTATACTCATGAATTCAAATGCTCTCTCACCCCTTACCTTATTTAGACGCTTTCTCAAACACATAAATCGATGGAAATTTTCAACAGCAATCGCAGATCGACAACGTACAGCGAGCGAATCCGAATAACGGCGAGTTGACAAAATCATTGAGACATGACTGATAAATTATGCGGAGCATAAAAATAAATGTTAAATAATTAATAATAATTTTAGGAACAAAAATGGAGTCAAAACGATGAGAAAAAACTGCAGAAAAAGTCTCACCAACTCGTCGGAGCGTCGGAAGGGTCTGACGTCAACTTCACCGAAAAATACAAATGAGTAGTGCTTTTTGAAGGTTTCGATGAGAGGAATCCAAAAAAAATGCCAGTTTATTGAGACGACAAACGTGGTGATTGGAATCGTCCAAAAACAGCTCGCTCAAGGAAAGAAACACGGTTGTTTATTATTAAACGGAGCCACGATCAATAAAATTGGTGCTAAAAATGGATTCAGTGGCCGATTTTGTATGGGATAGATGTTGAGATCGTTTCAAAATGCCAAGGAATTGGGGGGAGTGAATTTGAGAGAAGAAGGGTTGGCGGCCATTAGTCTGTTTTTCGTTTTCATTTTTTTTATTTTTTTAATTGCAGAAAGAGGGGGTGTAGATAGCAGATGTACAGGTACAAGAGTAAAACTATAAGGCCCAACACAGGTAGTCAAGTCTAAGGTAGAAATAGGGGTGTAATGAGCAACTCGCAGGTGTAGGAAAGAAAAGTTCAACAAGTAATAGCCCAAATTAATATGCAGAAGTAGAAAATAGGGGTGTAAACAGTCATGTGGTCCAAAATTATTTTTCTAGTATTTCTTAAAGCCCTTAATAAATAAATAATTTATTTTACTTTTCTAGAAACTTTTTCTCCAAAATACTCATTTTAACATAATATTATTTATCCTTAACATAGATAAATCTAATTTTAACCAAAACTCTCATATTCAAAATAATAACTATAATTATTACTATAACATTTTTCAAAATAATCACATAAAAATACATCATCTTTATAGAATAGTCGAAATAATAAAATAAATAAATATAACATCAACGATTAAAATTACTAATATACCAAGATAATTATTTGTAAAATAAATAATTAAAATAACACATATATATAAATAATTAAATATAATTATGTTCACACTTAACATCAGTCAAACATACAAGAAAATATCACATTAATTACGAACACACATATACATGTATAATCGCCTAAAATTTGATTATTTAAAATATTTACACTAAAATACTTTTATTTATAAAATAATAAAATTTAATATTTGTTATTTATATCACTTATTCCGACAAATATATACAAAATTAGCGTATCATAGAAAATACTCATATAACAAAAGTTAGTCACAAGATTTATCCACATATATTCTAAAATAGTTTTAACACCAAATTAATTATCTAAAATTCTATTTAATTAAGAAAATATTTATTCTAAAATTTGGGGTGTTACAACACTCACTTCAAATTAATCAACAAACTCACGTTTGTCTTTCTCAAACTTGTGACTGACTGTGGATGTGCCTTTCTAATCTATGCATTTCCAGATTTCTAGATTAAGGCAGTTGAATTGTGAGCTTTCTATCTCTCCCTAATTGTGGATCTTATGAAAATAGGCGTTGGTCTGCTTACTTTGAGTCAAAACCCCTTTTTGCATTAAAATGAATAAGCAACCTCAATAGTGACAGAGAAAGATTTGACTATAATTAATTCAACTAATTGTTATTGGGATCACTTTTAACTTGGTCTAAAACCTTATTTGGCTATCCACTTAAAATTGTTTTGGGTACTGAATTAAATAGAATATGATGTTTTATCCATTGAAAAAATTATTAAAATTATCAAGTTGTTTTCTACGTTAAATTTGATCAAACAAAACTTCGAATTTGTAATTAAATATATATGTAGTCACATCATGAAAGGTCATAAAAGAAATTAAAAATAATGAAATGTTGGTAGATAAAAGATGAACTCTAATGACCAAAGCTTTAACATGGGATTCATACATAGATCACGTGATTATTGAGTGAGCTAAAAGAACAAACATGACACATAGATAAAAAAAAAATTTGACAAAAATTAGAGTGCACATACATCAAATGGTAAGATTGACATCTCAACTATATTGATACTTCAAAAATATATTATTTGCAGCACTCTAATAAATACAATAAATAAAATAAAAAATAAAAAACTAAAAGTTGGGGGACAAGGCCCAAATCCAAGTAGACAAGCGTGAACAACAATGCCTCATTAAAAATCTTACTAGGAAAACCTAAAGGGATAAAACCAAGGTGGAGGAAAAAAGTGTTAGAACCAAGTTGGTTTGAAGAAATATGACCCAAACTTGTTTTGATGATAACCAAATTTTTTTGTGAGAACAATTTAAAACACTAATGTTCTATTTTAGTGTTTAGTTTCCAGATCAGGTTATTCTATACGTGTTCGCGCTGCATCCTCTGATCTCTTGGTCCAAGTTAAACGAACATCAAGACTCCACTATATTCTCTGCATTCTAAGTCTAGTGAATGCGCTCTATAATGCACCTCTAGTAACTTTATCAAATACAAGCAATGCTCTGATTAGTCTGACTCTAATAATTACAACAAGTGATGATAACCAAATTTTTTTGTGAGAACAATTTAAAACACTAATGTTCTATTTTAGTGTTCAGTTTCCAGATCAGGTTATTCTATACGTGTTCACGTTGCATCCTCTGATCTCTTGGTCCAAGTTAAACGAACATCAAGACTCCACTATATTCTCTGCATTCTAAGTCTAGTGAATGCGCTCTATAATGCACCTCTAGTAACTTTATCAAATACAAGCAATGCTCTGATTAGTCTGACTCTGATAATCACAACAAGCATCTGATCTTTCCGCCTCTGATGACCTTAATAAGAAAGTGATTGTCTTCCTATAATAATCGCATCAAGCATTTGTTTGTCTGACTTTGTTAATAGTCTATGCTTTGATGAAAGTCAATGTTCTAAAAAGTCAATGCTATGAAAAGAAAACACTTTAAAGAAGACAAAAGCTTTTGCACAGCCACTACTATGTATTTTGTCTAAAAGTCTATGACATACCCTGATCATAGTATCTTCTGCTTTTTCTATCATCATATCAAGATTCGTGGAATCAATTTCAAGAATATATTTGGTAATGTTTAATGGAGAATCAATCTCAAAAGATTTGATACGAAACTTCATGATACATGTTGATTTCTTGCAATTAGGACATCGACTAGAAACCCTAAAATACAATTGTCTCTGCACTTTTACCCTAAAATACAACATTGTAAACATCCTATTGTGAGAGTTATTCACAAAAACCTTAAACTTTTTCTTTTGTAACCTAGCCTAGTAGTGGTTGCATCCCTCAATAGCTTGGCTGTACTAAGCTAGAAGATTGAGAAGACTTGAACACAATCAGTTTGACTAATATGTGTTCAATGGAAGTGTAATTCCGTTGGTTAATTAATGGATTAAATCTTTTAGGTTGAAGGGACTAGACATAGCTATCGTGTTGGTGGTGAAGCCGAATAAATTGCCTGTGTCATTATGTATTTTCTATTTATTTGCTTTGTTATCATCACTTTACTTTTATCTTGTTAAAACAGTTTTAAAATAAAACACAATTCAAACCCCATTTTCTTGGGTTTCTCGTTCTACAATTGGCATCAAACTCGAAAAAGCTGAGCACATAAACGTGTTTGATTAAAGATCTGTGTTATTATGACAAACTCTGGTGACATAGTTATAGGTGGAAATGTTAATAGGTCTCCTCTATTTGATCAAGAAAGAAAGGCTTAGAAGTTTCTACATCTCTCATGATCCTAAACTCTAGGACATAGTCGAAGATGGCTATGAGGCTATAAACGACGCTGTTGGTGTTCAAATATCTATAAAAGATCTCATTGTTGATCAAAAGAAACAATACAAGATGCATCATAAAGTCAAAACTTTCATGATGAATGATATCACCTTTAAAGAGCTCAAAAAATGCAGCAACAAAGAAACATAAAAGAGTATCTTTGATGCTATGGTTTTCAACTACGAAGGAAATAAACAAGTACAAAAAGTTAAGAAAAATTTACTTGTCAAGAAGTATGAACTCTTCTAGATGGAAGAAGATAAAGACATTGGGATCTTGCAAGCCTAAAGAAAAGAAATCAATTGGAACCAACTGGGTTTTGAGAAACAAACTGAATGAGAACGGTGAAATAGTCAGAAACAAAGCTAGAGTTGTAACTCAAGGATACAATCAGCAAGAAGGTATTGATTACACTGAAAGTTTCGCTCTTGTGGCAATGTTAGAGGCAATCATAATTTACTTTCATATGCAATGTTTAATAAAATTATTTTATATCAGATGAGTGTGAAAAGTGATTTCTTAAATGGTTACATAAATGAAGAAGTATATGTCAAATAACCTCCTGGCTTTGAAGAAAATGAATTTCCAGACTATGTTTTCAATCTAAAGAAATATTTGTATGGTATGAAACAAGCTTGACATGATAGACTACGCAACTTCAAATTAAAGAACGATTATGAAAGAGGCCAGGTTGACATAACTAATTTTAGAAAATCATCTTAGAATGTCCTTCTCATTTTCCTAATATATGTTGATGATATCATTTTTGGTTCTACTAATGGCAAGCTATGACATCGTAAAATCAAAAGACTAAAAATAATTAAAATTTTACAATTTAAAATATTATAATCTATAGATTATTATTATTATTATTGATGTTTTTTTTTTAATTTTATTATAAGAAAAAATTGTTTAATATATTATTTTAAGACAAATAATGTTTTAAGTAATTTATAAATGTATACACAAGTAAACGATTATTTTCAATAACCAATTTTCTTAAAATATGGTAACAGAATGAAGTTGTTTTGTTTGTTAGAGGCTTATAAGGTAATAGTAGGAAATTGTTTTTGTTTGTTAAAGGCTTACGTGCAATAGATAGTAACAAACAAAATTATTATAATGACCTTTAGTTATCTAATTATCTAGTATGAATGAGTCAAATAAAACCGAGCAAAAACTATATCTCTATTAAGATCAAAATTCGTAGGAGACATTATTACTGATGCACCAAAGTTACACATAAACTTATGCAAAAATTAAAAAAATGAGAAGCATATACCTTTGGGCAATGATGAGCAAATTAATCAAGGAAATGTTGGTCAATTTAATTCAACTTTGACTCACACAATTGAATAATAACACCGCTTAACTCTTAATCACATCCCTAAATCACATCTCCATATAACAATGTGACATCATGGAATTGATTGATTGATTTTTTGTAGAATAAACGTGTGTATTTGATTTATCTTATTAATATAGATGTAAATTGTTGTTGATTTTTAAGTGGGTGAGTTTATGTATTTTTGAAAATAATTGTTTATTCTAGAAATATTTATACTATTTATATTTCTATAGAATATTTTCGGAAGAAAGCGGGTGCCGTGGTCGATTTTTTTGATTACCGCGTTGACTGAGAACAACACTTGTTTTAAAATTATGTGCCTTATTCATAGGAATTTAGTGTCTCATTAAAGTGTTGTTTTTAGAGTCTGAGACTGGGATCACTGATAATGTTAAGAGGTAAGGAGTTCTCCACTTTAAATAATCATTCCATTATAGTAGGTTACTAGATTAGGAATAAGTGGACATAGTGTGTACATCGTATTATATTTCGGGATTAGTTATTAAATGTCCAGTTTTGAATATTTTGATTATTAAAGAATTTTCAGTGGTAAGGATTTCACAATATTATTTCTTTCAGATAATTCATTATTTATTATTAGTACCTTATTCTCTTCTAAAAATATCAATTTTTTGTCATTATCTCAATTGTTAAACCCACGTAACTAGGCGTTACACAAGCTCTACCCAGAGTTTTCTAAGTTAATGAATAATGAAATTGAGATGAACATGGTGGAAGAATTAAAACTCTTTCTTGGGATCCAAATTCATCAAAGCCCGAAATGTTTACTCATTCGTCACAACAAATACACAAAAGAACAACTTAAGAAATTTATAATTGATTAATGTCAGCGAATCTCTACAGCTATGCATCCAAAATGTTATCTTGATAAGGATGAGTTAGGTCAAAAGGTAGATCAAAAGGTATAAAGAGGAATTATTAGTTCCCTTCTTTACTTCACTGCCTATAGACCTGATACTCTATTTAGTGTGTGTGTGCCACATTTTAGTCAGATCCTAAAGAATCCCACTTAACAACTATTAAGAGGATCTTTAGATATTTGAAAGGCACTACTAACCTTGGTATGTGTTGTAAGCCATCCTCTAAGTACAGGTTAGTAGGTTTCTGCAATGCTGATTATGTGGAAGACAAGCAAGAAAAGGTGGAAACTATACATGCCTTGATTGAAATCTAATCTCCTGGTCAAACAAAAGACAAGGACTATTGCTCTTTCCATAGTAGAAGAAGAATATATCTCAGCAGCCAGCTGTAGCACTCAACTGTTATGGATGAAATATCTACTAGATGATTTCAAAATCAACGAGAGTAACATTCCTATCTTCTGTGATAATACTTTAGCTATATGTTCAACCCCAAACCCTATATTACATGCAAGAGCAAAATATATAGAGATTACGCATTATTTTATAAGGGATTATCTCCAGAAAGGTATTTTAGACGTTAAATTTTTTGACATCGATCATTAGTGGACTGATATTTTCACAAAACCCCTTGTTAAGGACATATTCAATTTTATAAAGGAAAACCTAAATATTATGTTTACAAAAGAATGATGTTGAAGTCTTCGTATCGTTGCTTCTAGTAAAATAGAGTAAATGGTTAAATCTATAAATGCTCTACCTCTGTTGAAGTTGAATTTACTCATCTCTGGTCAATCTAAATTCAATTACTTTCAATATGAACAGTCTTCTTGTAAGTTGTGCTTATTCTGTGACAGTTTGGCAGGTGATGTTCGCGTGTGTTAGATATTGAAAAAGAGTTAGATATTGAAAAAGGCTAATCATTCACAACTTGTGAACCATGGTTCGAATGGTGGTTGAGAAAGGTGTCCACACTCAAATAAGATTATGTACTTTAAATTCATTAGATTACATGAAAAACACATATCGTTTCTTACACCACAATTCCAGTAAAGAGCTGCAAAATTAAAGAAATTCCATATCTACTAAAAAGTTTGATAATTAATTCAAATTGTGAAATAATTCAATTCTTTGTCATCCACAAACAGGTTTGCAAGAGGTACAGACAATACTATCAGCAGATTCATGCAGTAATAACTTCATTTGAATATGTATCTGGCCTCAGTAATGCGGCCCCATATGCAAGTTTGGCTCTAAAAGCCATGTCCAAGCATTTTGGATGCTTGAAGAACGTGATTACTGACTAGCTTCAGTTTATCAGTAAGTCTAATTTTCAGATAAGCAACAATAGAAAGGATGAAACGCCAAGGTTTTGCAACAGTGACGCTGCCCCTTACAGTCAAAGGCCAGGGTTTATAGAGCATGTCCAACCACCTGTTTGGAGACCTCAACGAGGACTCCCTGAGTGTGTTGTGAGTGTTCTCAGGGTATGGTTGTTTGAACACTTTCTGCACCCGTAAGTGTGTTATTACAATCTTATCATTATCTTATAAAGCATTGACATATTCATGGATATTAGACACAATATTGATCAATAGAGACAAATAATATTTTAAGAAAATAGAAGTGATTGAATGTGACAATTATGTATTCAATATGCAGTGTCGCTGTTACAAAATCAAAAAGATTTTAAAATGTAGTCATATCATAATGACATGAATCCTTAATATTGTGGAGAATTGTGTTCAAATGTGGTTGATGCAGCCTCAATTTTGGTGACATAAAATTTTTGATGCCCCAATTAATTTGATTGGGGACATATAATTTTTTTAACCCTTTTAACAAGTAGTGCTTCAACTTTTATATAAGCTTTGTGTTTTTCTCTTTTTCCATCATCATCTAAACATTACATTTTCATGTATGCATTGGTATATAAGACATGTATTTAGACTACTTATATGTTGTATTCTTGTTGCAGTTACCCTACTGATACTGACAAGATAATGTTAGCAAAACAAACCGGTCTGTCTCGTAACCAGGTGATTATTTCAAGATAAAAGCTCTATATTCTGCATCATTTCATATTTTCATGCATGATGGATTCTTTGTATTATTATTGACAATGTCTATGTGTTTCAGGTGCCAAATTGGTTTATAAATGCAAGAGTGAGACTATGGAAACCAATGGTAGAAGAGATACACATGCTTGAATCACAACAAACTCAAAAGGAACCACAAAGAGATGAGAATCCATCTATGTGACACCCTAAACCCCAAAATAATATATAATAATTTATAATAGAATTTTTAACTTTAATTCGCAGCGGATAAAGCAAATATCTTTTCAAGGGAATAAAAACTTTTATAATTAATTTGAGATATTACATTCCTCAAAATTGAAAATGAACACTTTAAACTTTTTCCTCCTATAAAATAGTGCAATCTCCATAAACTTTGATTTAACTAGAATTTCTTAATTTAATTCCGAAAATTTACTAGTTATAAGGTTTCATACCAAAAAAGTTGTTTCTAATTAAACAAATAAAAATACGACTTATGACTCTCATTCCCGGTATCACCTATCAGAGCGGGGCTCCTCCCAAACTTGAACTTCAAGACTCATTAACCTGTAATAACTGCGATTTCGCAAACGCAGGGCCAAGCCAGTCAAACACAAACAACGAAGGAGGTGAGTTTTGAAATCATGTTAATAGTATAATATAAGTAAGGAGAACACGCAATTAATTATAAATAAATCGTATCATTAGACAAACATTCTTCAAAAAAAACATAACATTATAAAGTCAAAACCACTCAAGGAAAGTCAATACATCTCACTATAACATCAAATCATCTAAGAAGAATTATTATCGCACACGACACATATTAATCACAACAAAACAATCACAAGAAAATGCAATGCGATGCATGAGCTTAGACTCTACTCCACAATGTGGTACCATTCTAACTCTGAAGTACTTGGTTAGGACGCCTGATACTATGCCACCATCCCTGTGGACGGACAATTCAAATTGGCCCTGTCCTCATAGATCCCCTCAACTCAACCCGAGATACATATACGCGACAGTCGAGGTAACATGTGTTGCATGGTAGCTCCTGTAACGTCCAAATTTCAAGGTTTAGAAATATTAGACGTTCAAATCAAAATAGTAAATTATAAACTTAGAATTAATTAAATAATTACCTCGGGAATTAGGCTGATTTAAACAAATTAAATAATAAGATAATACGATAAACTTAGCTTTGTTTTTATTGTTTGTTTTATTTAACAAATGAATGAACTATACAATTTTTTATGTTTAATTGGTACATGAAACAAATATAATTTAAGTTATGAATGGCTAATTATTATAGATAGACAGTAAATCTACAAGTTTAAGTAATGTCGCTTGGATTAAAACCACTTATCCGATTAAGTGGTAGAAATTATAGGACTAAGTTGTTGCAACCACATTCCGTGCAAACAACGCGTTCTATTAGCACTCCAATTCGGCAATGGGAAGCTGATAATTGTGAATAGTAGGATATAGTAAGAATTTAATTATAAATAGCTACTAAGGAAAAAAAAAAGTAATAATAATAATTAAAAAACTCAAAAGTCAGAACCATTATAAAGTAGAGAGTAGCTAAAGTATTTTGCAGTTGCGATAACTGTTAATAGCGGGTAACAAAGAAGATATTTTGAATGGTACTTTCTTATAAAATTATATTTTGTTGATAATCTAACTCTATCAAAATTGGGATTTTATGAACTGTAATAATAGATTATGAATCGACTTATTTACTATTGTTTGTTGAATTACCATTTTTATGATTGTTTGAATATATATTCTTTAAAAGATTGTTTTATAATATTTTTTGGAATGATTGTTATTATTATATATTCAAATAAAACATCATATTATAAATATATATATATATATATATATATATATATATATATATGTATTCTTTAATAGATCGTTTTATTATATTTCCTTGAATGATTGTTGTTATTATATATTCAAATGAAATATCATATTGTAAATATATATTCTTTAAAAGATTGTTTTATTATATTTTCCAGAATAATTGTTGTTATTATATTCAAATGAAATATTATATTATAAATATGATCTTACGAATATTATTGTCAAAAATATGAATTACTTTGATTGTGTGTGCTAAAGATGGGTCTTGTACCCCACATATTGTCAGTTTTAAACTTCACAAAGAGATGAGGTTTAAACTCCACACGGATGGGTCTTGTACCCCACATATAGATGAGTTTTAAACTTCACAAAGAGATGAGGTTTAAACTCCACACGGATGGGTTTTGTACCCCACACTGGATGAGTTGGTGCTCCACATGATGAGATAATACTCACTTCGCGGAAGTAGTATATCTCCATATAACGATGAGACATCCTTGAATTGATTGGTTTATTTTCTGCAGAATAAATGTGTATATTGGATTTATTCTATTATTATAGATGTGAATTATTGTTAATTTAATTGATGAGTTTTTATTAATTATTGGAAGTAATTGGTTATTATAGAAAAATCTTAGTTATATCATATATATTTCTAAAGAATATTTTTGGAAGAAAGTAGGTGCCATGATCGATTTTTCCGGTTACCGCGCCGGCTGAGAACAATACGATTTTTAAAAATGTGTGTATTATTCACTGGGATTTAGTATCTCATTAAAGTGTTGTTTTCAGAGACTGAGACCGTCGGGGACGTCGAGAGTTGAGAAGTCATACTTCCTTTGAGAAGAGTAATTTCCTTAGATTAGGTTAGTAGATCAAGAGTTAGTAGACATAGTGTCTACATTGTAGTTTATTTCGGGATTAGTTATTAAATGCCCAGATTTGAATATTTTGATTATTAAGGAATTTTCAGCTGTAAGGTTTTATTTTAATGATTTTACAATATTATTTCTTTCGAGAACTTCATTATTTATTATAGTACTTTTTCTCTTATATAAATATGAAAACTTTTTTCAGTATTTTTATACCCACGTAACTAGGCGTTACAGCTCCCGACATTTGGAGTGCTACCTCCAAGTCACCTAGGAATTCCCCACCCGAATACCTCCAAGGTCTAACAATCTTGCCTTAAGGCTCAACAGTAGACCGCCACGATCAGGCTCAATTCAGTTGTACTTCCCCGGAATCGCTAGGCTTGTCAGGCCCTACCTATATGATGACAAAATAATTTTCACTTCACAAATTCTCAATATTTATTTTCTCCCCTCGTTGGCCTATGATACTCCATTAAGACCGTCATCTCAATATTTTCATCACCAATTCATAACATTACTATTATAAATCACGCACCATCATCATTACATAACTCATCACAAATTTAGAGCATCACTATCATCAATCGTACCTCATCACATAAACTTATCACAACACATCCATCTTTTATTATCATATCATATAGACTCATCTAATCAAACATATATATAAAATTAATTCGACACTCAATATCACAATAACATCAAATACCACACATTTAAAGAAATTAAATCAATCAACATCTTACAAATATTTCTATTCTATATTTTAATCTCACAATTTCCATATTTGCACATTAATTAATTTATCCCTCAAAGGGCTACTGCCGTACGTAGCAAGCCCCGAATGAATCGTTAGGAAATACGGTTTTCCCGTTCATCTCACAATATATTACACTCATGAATTCAAACGCTCTCTCACCCCTTACCTTATTTTGAAGCTTTGGCACACGAATAAGATTCCACAAGCAAACAATCTTTGTTCTTTGACTCTTTGTCCTTCAATCGATCTAACTCGACAATTTATGGGTAAACGTCAAAAATAAATTATGAGAAACTACTCTAAAAACTAAATTCTAAATTCGGTCAAGAAAATTACCATAAATCAAAAAAACCAATCAGTGGATAATATAGCCACTTTTCACACGGTCGTTTTGGCGTTGGTTTCACTCAAATCGGAGTTACGGTGAAGAAGAACGATACAAAATAAGGAATTTTATAAACGGAGAAGTTGGGTATTTTAGAGAGAAATTGGGATGGTTAAAAATATGAGGAAGTATGTTTATTTGACTAGCTAAATGAATAAAACAACATACTGAAATTTGGATGAGAACGGAGAAAATTTTCTAGAACAGTTATCGATCACCGGTGCCAAATGATAGGGTGTTGTTGTGGCGGATGTTGAAGCTCACTTTCTTATTTCTTTAGGGTTCACATGGGTCAAACCCATTGGTCTCCTAATTTTTTTTATGTTTTACTACTATTATTTTTATTTTGCTAAAACAAAATTAATTGTTACTTAATCTCATTTTTAATACTCTTCCTAACATCATTAAATTTTCAAAACATTACTAATATTTAATAACTAATATAGAGTAATTAAAATAATTAACCTTTTAAAAAAATACATATTATTAACAACCCAAACTCTCATATTCAAATTAATCACTATAATTATACTTATTTTTCAAAATACTCACGTTATAATAATATTATCATTAGATGTAAGTACAGATGTGCACCTAAGAGGGGGGGGTGAATTAGGTGTTTAGAATTTTTCCTTATTTTCAGAATTTAAGTGATCGAGTTTTGTGTTTAAGGATAGTAAGTGAAAGAGTAAATGGCAGTAAAGAAATGAACACAACAGAATTATCTTGGTTCCCCTTATAACCAAGGGTACATCTAGTCCTCTTGCCCACCACAAGAGATTTCTTCACTATTGTCAGAATATGTACAAGTCCCACCCTAGGATCTGCGCTACAAACTTCTAACAAAGCCACTAGGATAGCACACCACTATCTTAGTCAAGACTGCTATAAGAAAGTACTACTTTCTTTTACAAACAATTGTGATTTGATAAGTAAGTATATGAAAATGAAAGAGAGGTAGAATGATAACAATCCAAGATTGCTTCAAGTACTTTGAGAACCTTAGTTAAGGATATGAAAATGATATGCAAATACTTGAATTTATGAAAATGACTTTAAGAAAAATTCAGAAAGGTTGTTCAAAGTCTTTAAAGTTGTGTAGTTGGATTGTTTTTGTTGAATATGAAGTTATGGTGTATTTATAGTCCACAAACATCTCTTCAGATTCGTGGCCATTGATCCAAGAGGTTTGAGGAACAATTGCAATGATTTAGAGTCAATTCAAAACTGAAAAATTGCATTGCTTCCAGTTGTATTCGAATACATGATGGTTGTATTCGAATACACCTCTTTGAAACGTTCAAATTTATTCAAATTTAACACTGTGTAGTCGAATACAGATTGATCAATTTTGCCACTGACTTGTTGGTTGTATTCGAATACATCAGGATGTAGTCGAATACAGACGAGACGTTTTTGCTACTGACTTATTGCTTGTATCCGAATACATCAGGATGTAGTCGAATACAGATGAGACGTTTTTGCTACTGACTTAGCAATTTTCATCTATATTCGAATACACCTATGTTGTATTCAAATACAATTTAGTATTTTGTCCAAAATATTAATTCTAATACTTTGTAAATGTAATTTTTGTCTTTCGAAAATACTTTTTATGCATATGCAAAGATGTGAGGTTCTCATTGTATTTGAGCTATGGTTTGCATCATTTACCTTTACATAAAAACATCTATGTATTAATGTATCAATAGGATTTTTGTAGATTTCTTCTTTTTGAGCCTGTTGCTTTGATCATCATCACCATTGGTCTTTTGTATCATCAAAAACATGTATTTTACATTAGAGAATACTCAAAATTATAAAATAAATAAATATAACAACAATATTTTATGTTAATTACTAAATCATAATAAATATATATATATATATATATATATATATATAATCACAATTCCAAAATAAGTATATAAAAATAAAGAAAATCAAACATAATATTACTACTATCTCAAGATAATTATTTATAAAATAAATAATTAAAATACGATATATTTAGAAATAATTAAATACAATTAAGTGCACATACATTTAATATTAGTCAAACACAAGAGAAAATATCATATTAATTACCAACTCACATATACACGTAAAATCTGTTAAATCTTATTCTTTAAAATATTTACACTAATATACTATTATTTTTTGAAAAATATATAAAATAATAAAATATAACATTTATTATTCATATAACATATTTGGTCAAATATGTACAAGATTAGCACATCATATAAAACACACCTATAAAGAAAATTAATCATAAAGCTAATCAACATATATTCCAAAATAATTTTAACACCAAATTAATTATCTAAAATCCTATTTAATTAATAAAATAGTTTATTATAAAATTTGGAGTGTTACGATTCTCCCCTCGTTAAAGAAATTTCGTCCTCGAAATTTTTGGTGAATAATAAGTAAACTAATATCTAACTAACTACCCTCAAGATTCAAACTTAGCCACGAATGATATAATAAACATATTTACGGCATTTACTACTCACTTAGACATAACATGTCAAGCATCCTAGCATGATAAGGTAATATGACACAACAAATCAATTAACACATATCAAATACGCTATCAAGTTCAACTAACAACTTAAACAATATTCTACTAGTTTTGGTCTCTTTAAAGAATGTCTAAATCCTAACAACAATTATTCTACAGGTTTCAAAAAATTAGACATCTAGAGAAATTTTTAAAATATTTCACACCTTCAAGAATAACAAACAAAAACGCATATAACAACTCAATGACATGCAGTCACTTATGCGTATAATCATAGTGAAATAGGACAAATATTTTCAGATATGGTTTCAAAACACACTCCAACCTAATATTCACGCCACATACACCAGTATCAGGTCCAACACTAATGCCACATAAGAGTCATAATCACTCAAATTTTTATAAGAAATGAACATGATTTTTACATATTTCACAAATAAAATTAACAAGTATTTTTAACGATCATAACAACGAGTTATTGTTGCCTCTTTTATCGACGATGAGTCATCGGGGTAGCTAGTCCCTCTTACTCATGTAGTCAACTACTTAAGGTAACTTTAACTAGAATCATTCAAATTCAAACATGGGTAATTAAAAGTATTTTTAACGTGGTTCAGGAGTGCGAAGGCGGCGCCACAACTCCTACTCCTTAGTTCAAGTTAAAAACTCACTTAATTACACATTCACAATAATTTATTTGTAATTTACAACTAGTAACAACAACAAAAGAAATGACACTTACATCAATATATAATCAATAATCCGATTGAAGAAATATAGAACTATTTCACTTTTACATAATCACATACATATTCACATAGTTAATCCAAAAACTAGCACCATCATTTTACGTTCATCTCATAACTCAAACGATGATTCAAACACATGTAACATACTCTCATAGAAGGCTAACTGCTCCAAATTGATCACGCTCAAATTTTCTTTTGAATTGATCATCACTTAAAAGTTACAACAAACTAAAAGATAGATTTCCAAGTAGCAAATAAGATAAATAATTATTTACAAGAAGACACAACACGCTACCAAACCAAATTGAATCAAGAAGTACATAAACCACTTTAAAGGTTACACATTTAGCACAAAGAAAAACCTTAGGAATTCAAACCATTTCCTTAAATCACTTTTCAATAAATCACGTCTAAATAATATTTCTAAATACAATTAAAAATAAAATAAATCACATGTATTTTGAAAGAGGATTTAAATTATATATATAGATAGATAAAAAGTTTTCCAATAAATTAACACTTCCAAAATAGTTCAAATTTATTTTCTCAAAATTTACAAAAAAAAAAAATTATATATTTATATACATTAAAGTAGTGTACATGACACAATGCATAAGGCATACTTGGTTATGATAATGAATTACACTAATTGACAAATCTACCAAATAACAGTCTCCTCTCACACCAACTACTCAACATGTCTATAGATAGATCCTCAGTTTCCATCAAGGCACAAAATTGGTCTAAAGCATAACACACCATCAATTTTAAAGATTTTTGAAGGCATGTTCTAATCTTAAAAATTGGGTCCCTAATAAAAAAAATTGCAGTTTTATAGTTAAAAAAAAAATTGGTAAAATAAATTTTAGTCTCTAGACACATAATCTACATGATACACTCTACACATACCAATCCACATGATACATACCATTTTGTTAGGTTAATTCATGTAACATGAAAAGATGTACAAACGACATGCCACTTTCTCATATTAAACTCAATATACATTTCAACAATGATAACACAATAACTATAATTCTACAAAAAAAAAAACATTCTACTCATAAAATACATCGATTATAGAATCTAAAATTTAGATAATTTTTCAAAAAGAGTTTGACTATTGAGATAATTCTTCTAAAAACTTTGTTTTTCTTCTCTTTCTCAATTAGTAGAAACTTTATCATTTGACCCCCTTTCTTTTTAATTAGTACTATTATATATCACTAATGAGTTCTTAAAATCTAAAACTCTAACATCAAGTTAAACTCTAATGAGTTTATAATATCATAATCAATAAATCAATAATTTCAAACAAATATCCCAACACGCTCACATTTCAATATTCACACCATCCCCTAACCAACATAACAACAACTCTTTTTAATTTTCTTAAAAACAAGATATAATCAAACATGCTGTAAATTTTAAGCTATTTTAAACATTAAATAAAATCAATAGTATAGAACTATTGTTATTTTATAAATCAACAAAAATTCAACTCAATTTAATTTCTTTAAAATAATCAAGAGTAGTTCAAATAAAAGTTATTTTCATCTTACAAAATAAGTAAATTTTAACTCCTTCAAAATGTCATTTTAAAAAAATTCTAAGTTCTACCAACCTCTAATATTCAAGAATTACTATTGCTAATAATATGAATTTCATACTATTTAAAATCATGACGATCATTCTAAATTATTTTCAAAACCAATATCAAAACTCTACTCATATAGATACAACCATCAACACTATCAAGTGATTTAAAGTTAACATTCACAATTTAAAATCGATTCTTTTCTTCACGCAAGCCAACATAAAATCAAAATAAGAATTTTTTAGTCAAAATTAAAACTGTAAACATAAGAGACATAATTCCTATATAACTCAAAGTTTAGAACGAAACATCTTTTTTTTTCTCTAAATTGAGTTTCAACAAAAATAATAATTATTTGTACCTAGTAAAAGTCAATACTTGAAATTTTAAACATATAATTCAAACGGAAATCAATGTTTCAATCAATTAGTTATTAGATCAAATACTTTAAACAGGTTCATATCAAGACTAAATATTTTAAATTAATTAAGGGTGAAAATGAAACTTTAAAACAAATAACTGGTGAGGTATGACACTTGATAACTAGGTTAGGTGAATGAGATTAATAACTTGAAACATCCAGGTGGTCAATCAAAATTATTATTTCCAACTATTCACATAAAACAAAAGTGCCAAAATCATAGTTCGGTAGACTAGAAACAAGCAACAAGATCATTCAACAAGTAACCAACAAAATCTTGTCAACAATTAAAATTAACTCAAATCTTAACAAGTAATTTCATGGTTTATTTACTCACTTAGGTACGAACTTAGAATCCATAACATAATCAGGGTAAGCAAATAATAAACAGTTAACTAGTAACTTCAAAAATATGTATAATTATACAAAAACATATAACACTTAACACAATAACATAAAAGGAAAAACATGATTGTGAAAATAATTATTACACAAGAAAACACAATTGACACGACTGACATTCGACTAACACTAAATCGACATTCGACCCACTCGGCCTGATTGGACAGACCTGCTCTGATACCACTAATATGACACCCTAAACCCCAAAATAACATTTATAATAATTTATACTAAATTGTTTGAAGAAAACTCGCGGCGGATGAAGAAAGTCTGTTCAAGAAAATAAAAACTTTTATATCTATTTTAGGATATCACATTTCTCTAAATACAGATGTACCAAATCAACTTTGTTCCTCAATTAAAATTCAATGAACTTACTCGTGTCAATTAATTTAATTCAATGAACTTAAAATACAGATAATTTAAAATAACTAGAATTTCTTGATTTAATTCCCAAGACTTACTCGTACTAAGGTTTTCATATAAAAAGTCATTTGTAATTACATAAGTAAAATACACATTACAACTCTTAATTCCCGGTATCACCTATCAGAGCGGGGTTCCTCCATAACTTGAACTTCAAGACTCATTAACCTGTAATGCAATTTCACAAACGCAGAGCCAAGCCAGTCATACACAAACAACGAAGGAGGTGAGTTTTGAAATCATGTTAATAGTATAATATAAGTAAGGAGAACACACAATTAATTCTAAATAAACCGTATCATTAGACAAATATTATTCAACGAAAAACATAACATTATAAAGTCAAAACCACTCAAGGAAAGTCAACACATTTCACTATAACATCAAATCTTCTAAGAAGAATTATTATCGCACACTACACATATTAATCACAACAAAACAATCACAAGAAAATGCAATGTTATGCATGAGCTTAGACTCTACATCACAATGTATGGGTCAAGCCCATTGGTCTCCTTATTTTTTTTATGTTTTACTACTATTATTTTTATTTTGCTAAAACCAAATTAATTGTTACTTAATCTCATTTTTAATGCTCTTCCTAACATCATTAAATTTTCAAAACATTACTAATATTTCATAACTAATATAGAGTAATTAAAATAATTAACCTTTTAAAAAATACATATTATTAACAACCCAAACTCTCATATTCAAATTAATCACTATAATTATACTTATTTTTCAAAATACTCACGTTATAATAATACTATCATTAGAGAATAGTCAAAATTATAAAATAAATAAATATAACAACAATATTTTATGTTAATTACTAAATCATAATAAATATATATATATATATAATCACACATAAGTATATAAAAATAAAGAAAATCAAACATAAAATTACTACTATCTCAAGATAATTACTTATAAAATAAATAATTAAAATAAGATATATTTAGAAATAATTAAATATAATTAAGTGCACATACGTTTAATATTAGTCAAACACATGACAAAATATCATATTAATTACCAACTCACATATACACGTAAAATCTGCTAAATCTTATTCTTTAAAATATTTACACTAATATACTATTATTTTTTGAAAAATATATAAAATAATAAAATATAACATTTATTATTCATATAACATATTTCGTCAAATATGTACAAGATTAGCACATCATAGAAAACACACCTATAAAGAAAATTAATCATAAAGCTAATCAACATATATTCCAAAATAATTTTAACACCAAATTAATTATCTAAAATCCTATTTAATTAATAAAATAGTTTATTATAAAATTTGGAGTGTTACAGGTAACAATTGTGTTACGAACAATCAAACCAACACAATTTATTTTTCAATCTAGTTATTTAATATTTGAATTAGTATTAATACAAGTTCCTTGTATATGGCATACGATACTTTAGTATTTTATTACTTACAATAATTTAGTGTTTTGAGACAATGTATGTTTCGATGATTCTAACTCTCATTGAGAGGATGTTACATATTCAATCCTATATCACTTCAAGTGTATAAAAACACTTTGACTGATTTACCTTAAGTCTAATAACTCTCTACTGAGAGGATTTGTCATTCATGATTTTTGATGTGTTCTTGGCTTTATCAGAATAACGCTTTTCGTTCTATTATGCTATCTTGTATTTATTGGTTGAACCATTTCATCTTAAATACAAGAAGGAAGTGTCCGTTGAGATATTTCTATTGGAATTTCTTTAGGGTATTGTCTTTGTACTAGAGGGCCAGGCCTGTGTACTTTATTTACAAAAAGACAACCTGTATCTTCATGGGTTTCATAAATTGAAACCATTGAAGATAAATATATCTGTTGAGCTCATAATTTACTTCGAGAAATCACTCCATAAAATATGTATGACTATTGTCTTACAGATCATAAGAGCAACCAAGTTATCGAAGGATGCAGATTATTAGAGAGAATACATTCTAGAAGATTATCAGAGGATGTGCATAGACAGAGGATACATTGATTAGAAGATGTCTTGCGAATCATCATATCATTAACTTTTGTCAGAGATTTGACTTTATCAGAGGCATTAACTTTGTCAGAGCATCTGACTTCTCCAGAGGTATTGAATTTGTTAGAGCATTGACTTTACCATAGGCGTTGGCTTTATCAGATGATACATAAAAGTTCAGAGTCAGACGATTAGGCGCTTGATGAGATTATCAGAGGCAGAGGCAGTCACTTGCTCGTCACGTTTTTCTGAGGCAAAGACAGAATAATTCTTGTAATGTTTATCAGAACTAGTGGAAGAAGATAAACTAGTTGGGTTGATCAGAGGAAACCAGGGTAGTATGTGGCTTACATCCCAAAGTCAACTGAAGCTTGTGACAACAAGGCACATGTCACCAGTCTTTACGCTGTCAAGTTGAAGTAAAGTCATAGTTTCTTTTGCCTTCGTCTACTCATGAGAGGCTAAACCTTATATAGCGACGCCTGCTTTGTTGCGTTTGATTCCGCAGTAATTTTTACCTCTATTATATCTTACTTCGACATAAGATCTTTAAAATAATTGTAATCCAGGCTAGTTTTAATTAACATAATTTTTTGCCTTTAATCTGCACATTTAGCATAAAAAGTTAGGGGATAGTTGTTCTTTATTTATATGTATTAGTTATCATCAAAATATCAACCCGAGGATTTTATTTAAAAATACTTTTGCACTGACACCATCCTCAAACACCTACCTAAACCAACTTTCAAACCTCACCCCTTCTTCCACTTTTGCTTCTGACCCAAACTAACCATTTCTTGTAGATCCTATCTACATAGTATATGAGATAGCAACGCAGGCTATAAATGATTAGTCTTTGAAACATCTTTAAATGACTCACCTGATTCTAAACCAACCCAACAATCACCTAGCCTATCTATACCCTTAGACCTTGCACATTTCATTCCATTTCTACTCCTTGGCTTTCCCAATCTAGACTCATTCATCACCTCTTTTACTGCTATAATTAACAAGATAAGAAGAATGCTTGTAGCTTGGACCCTAATGAAGTTTCAAACCCGTGGGATATGGTTTTGGCCTTTGTTGCAAATTGCATAAGGGGCAAGATGAAGCAGGGAAGGCGTTTGGTTGCTCCTTTGGCACCATTGCAGTTTCCGGTGATTATTCCACAAATAGAAGTTTGTCATCATAAAAAAGGTGGAGATTTTTAGAACCGTGTTGGTTTGAAGAACAATGACCCTTAACTATTTTGATAATAACACAATTATTAAATGAAAATAATTTATGTTTTAATGAATGTATTTAAATGTGCAGAGTCTCTTTTATAATAGTTTAAAGGCTCCATGTTGTATCCTCTGATGAAAAAATACAGAAAATTATCTAATCAAGGTACATGCATTATGACAATTATGCATCAGATCAATGTGCTATCAATGTGTCTCTGGTGAATCTGACTTATGCAAGCTCCCTCTGAAAATTCTGCATCTAATTATTTTGGCAATCCATATGATCGTATGGTCAACACTTCAAGTCAACTCTATGATAAAGTCAACTCTTTTTTAAAAGTCCAATATCTTAAGTCAGTCATTTGAACCCAGAACTTTGAAGAACTCAACATCTTAACATCCTCTGCTCATCAAAGTTGGACTTATCCTCTAATTGTAGAAATGCAACGATGTCCTCTAAAAATGTCATCCTTTATTATTCATGTTGTTTTAAATCAAGATACACTAAATCAATTATGAAGACGTATATAGACAAGTTTTAATTGCTAATTCAAGATATCTAAAGATTGACACAATTCATCTTTACCTACGAATTTCATGAAATCACAACAACACTTAGAAACCCTAATTGATTTGGAGTTTCTCTATATAAAGACTTGTAATCTTCACTGCAAAATATAAACGAGAAAACCAACAACAAAAATAAACAACGTGAGAAACCCTGTACTATCACTTTAGTGCTAACAAGTTAGTTATATTATGAGGGCATACTTTGTAACATTCTCTTGTGAGAGTTATTCTAGAAAGAAAACCTTAAACATTTTCTTGTAACCTAGCCCTATAGTGGTTGTTGTCATCTAAAACTTGATTGTACTAAGCTAGAAGATTGAGAAGACTTGAACACAGTCAGTTTAACTAATAGGTGCATAGTGGACGTGTGAAAAATATGTTGATTAGAAGATTAAATCTTTCAAAGTGAAGTGACTGAATGTAGCTACCTTGTTGTTGGTGATCAAAGATAAATTGACTTTATGTTTCTCTTCTCTATCTCTTTATTTTGTTGCTTTAACTTCAATTTTTAGCATATGTTTTGAAAGAATTTTTTAAAACAAAACACAATTCAAATCCCCCATCTCTTGTTTTTTAAAACACAACACAATTCAATTCGTTCCTAACTTTTTTACTATTATCTCTTAACAGTAATGTATTTTATCTCTTTAAACAAATCCCCCATCATATTTGTGCATTGACTTTTATCCTATTATGCTTTCAATTTATGCATGAATATATTGTCTTTTCATTGGTGCATTAATTCCGCAAAGATTTTGCCATTGTTGAATACTATAATTGCTCGTTTGGAATCCTTCCCCTATACAACTTGAACGACTAAAAAATAAAAGTTTGGTAACAGTAAATGATCACAAAGATGATGCATAAATGATCAAAGATGATGCATAATTCTCAATTAAATGAGCTAAACGATCAAACATGATGCATAATTTTCCTCATATAGACATTTAGTAATTATTCAAATTTGATACTAAAGGTTTCTTGTAACTACTATTAATGAACTTGAAAGTTCATCAAGTAATTTTGCTAATAACTCTTAACTGTGGTTACTTATTCTTTAAGAAGTGGCGTCAAGGAAAAAATTGTTCCTTTGTTGCAGATTCGTTAAAAGTTCCATAGAGTGTTAATTTATACAATTGAGGTAGAAAACTAAGAATTACATAAGTAAATGTGAATAGCTGATAAATTGAAAGTAAAATAGGTTTATTTTGATTGATGTAAGTTTCTTATGAATTCTACGGTTGATACTTATAGATAGGATTTTAAATTCTAACCCCTAGTTAGGGCCGACAATCAACCTGCAACTAGAACATTAGAATAAGCTATAATTAGGGAGCCCAAATTTTTTTTTATAGTATTTCTTGACTTTTGAAAAATTGTATTGGTATCCTTAATTTTGTAAACTAAATACTCTAAAATTTTATATTTACACCTTAATGTTAAGATTTTATGGACCTAATTTTTAGAACATCCAAAAATTTTAAGATGGCTATGCTGCTAGTATCCATTACTTTGACCGACTATAATTACGCACTTGTGACACCCTAAACCCCAAAATAACGTATAAAATAATTTTATACTAGATTTTTTTAGGAAAATTTGCAGCGGATAGGAAAATTTGTTTCTAAAGAAATAAAACTTTTATAACTAATTTAGGATATCACATTTCTCAATTTAATTCCAAAAACTTAGTAGTACTTATAAGGTTTTCATACAAAAAGTCGTTTCTAATTAAATAAATAAAATACAATTTACAACACTTAATTCCCGGTATCACCTATTAGAGTGGGGTTTCTCCCAAACTTGAACTTCAAGACACATTAACCTGTAACAACTGCGATTTCACAAACGCAGGACCAAGCCAGTCAAACACAAACAACGAAGGAGGTGAGTTTTGAAATCATGTTGATAGTATAACATAAGTTAGGAGAACACGCAAACAGTTATAATAGACCGTATTGTAATCACCCTACGATATATCAAAATATTATCACTGCACACAATACATATTAATCACAACAAACAATCACAAAAAAATGCAATGCTATGCATGAGCTTAGACTCTACTTCACAATGTGGTACCATTCTAACTCTGAAGTACTTGGTTAGGAGGCTTGATACTATGCCACCATCCCGGTGGACGGACAATTCAAATTGTCCTTGTCCTCATAGATCCCTCAACTCAACCCGAGACACATATACGCGACATTCGAGGTAAACGTGTGTTGCATGGTAGCTCCCGACATTTGGAGTGCTACCTCCAAGTCACCTAGGAATTCCCCACCCGAATACCTCCAAGGTCTAAGAATCTTTCCTTAAGGCTCAACAGCAGACCGCCATGATCAGGCTCTTTCAGTTGTACTTCCCCAGAATCACTAGGCTTGTCAGGCCCTACCTATATGATGACAAAATAATCTTCACTTCACAAATTCTCAATAATTATTTTCTCCCCTCATTGGCCTATGATACTCCATTAAGACCATCATCTCAAACGCAAATTGAAATCACCATTATTTCATCAACTATGGGGTTACTTCAATATTCTTATCACAAATTTATAACATCACTATCATTAATCACACGTCATCATTATCACATAAACTCATCGCAAATTTATAGCATCACTATTGTCAATCATACATCATCACATGAACTTATATATCACAAATTTATAACATCACAATTATTAATCATACATCATCATCATCACATAAAATTATCACGTCACATAAACTCATCTAATCACACATATACATAAAATTAATTCGACACCCAATATCACAATAATATCAAATACCACACATTTAAAGAAATTAAATCAATCAATACCTTACAAATATTTCTATTCTATATTTTAATCTCACAACTTCCATATTTGCACATTAATTAATTTCTCCCTCAAAGGGCTACTGCCATACGTAGCGAGCCCCGAATGAATCGTTGGGAAATACGGTTTTCCCGTTCATCTCACAATATATTACACTCATGAATTCAAACGCTCTCTCACCCCTTACCTTATTTCGACGCTTTTACACACGAATAAGATTCCATGAGCAAACAGTCTTTGTTCTTTGACTCTTTGTCCTTCAATCGATCATAAATCAAAAAACCAATCAGTGGATAATATAGCCACTTTTTGCACGGTCGTTTTGGCGTTGGTTTCACTCAAATCGGAGTTACGGTGAAGAAGAACGATACAAAATAAGGAATTTTATAAACGGAGAAGTCGGGTATTTTAGAGAGAAATTGGGATGGTTAAAAATCTGAGGAAGTATGTTTATTTGACTAGCTAAATAAATAAAACAACATACTAAAATTTGGACGAAAACAGAGAAAATTTTCTGGAACAGTTATCGATCACCGGTGCCAAATTATAGGTTGTTGTTGTGGCGGATGTTGAAGCTCCCTTTCTCTTTCTTATTTTTTTAGGGTTCACACATGGGTCAAGCCCATTGGTCTCCTTATTTATTTTATGTTTTACTACTATTATTTTTATTTTGCTAAAACAAAATTAATTGTTACTTAATCTCATTTTTAATACTCTTCCAAACATCATTAAATTTTCAAAACATTACTAATATTTCATAACTATTATATGACAAATTAGAGTAATTAAAATAATTAACCTTTTAAAAAAAATACATACTATTAACAACCCAAACTCTCATATTCAAATTAATCACTATAATTATACTTATTTTTCAAAATACTCACGTTATAATAATACTATCATTAGAGAATAACCAAAATTATAAAATAAATAAATATAACAACAATATTTTATGTTAATTACTAAATCATAATATATATATATATATATATAAAATCACAATTCCAAAATAAGTATATAAAAATAAAGAAAATCAAACATAATATTACTACTATCTCAAGATAATTATTTATAAAATAAATAATTAAAATAAGATATATTTAGAAATAATTAAATATAATTAAGTGCACATACATTTAATATTAGTCAAACACACGAGAAAATATCATATTAATTACCAACTCACATATACACGTAAAATCTCCTAAATCTTATTCTTTAAAATATTTACACTAATATACTATTATTGTTAGAAAAATATATAAAATAATAAAATATAACATTTATTATTCATATAAGATATTTGGTCAAATATGTACAAGATTAGCACATCATAGAAAATACACCTATAAAGAAAATTAATCATAAAACTAATCAACATATATTCCAAAATAACTTTAACACCAAATTAATTATCTAAAATCCTATTTAAATAATAAAATAGTTTATTATAAAATTTGGAGTGTTACAATCTACCTCGACAGACAAATTTCAGTTACCTTCAAATAACAACATAGCTTAGAATCCATGTAACTCCATAGACAAATTTGAGAGTGTCGCCTATAAACGGACTAGAAACGAACTTTCAAATATGTCGGTGCTGAATCAACAAGTTGGTAGTAATGGAGTGAGCATGGGGAATAACGTTGCAACGAGCAATAATGGTGTGTCTCTGACACTTGGTCTTCATCAGAATCATGGTATTGGGTTATCCGAGCCGTTTAACATGAGTGCCACCCAGCGTTTTGGCCTTGCACTTCAACCAGATAGCTACGTCACGAGTACTTTTGAATCACAAAATAGACAATTTGGTAAAGACCTTATTGGAGGGCAACTTTTGCACGACTTTGTAGGGTGAAGCTATAGATATGCTTGGACTTAATTCAATTAGGGTGATAAGTGACACCCTAAACCCAAATTAATATAAAAAGTAAAATGCACTAGTTTTGAAAGAGATTCGCAGCGGTCCAAAACTAGAGTATAAAATAATCTCTATTAAAATATAAGGAGTAGGACGTCACACTCACACTTGCACAAGACCTTTGCATAAAATTTCTTAATAAAAAATCATTTAACATCAAATATAGCTAAGTTTTATTAAACAAATAATAGTGACATAAACACATGTTCAAAACTTAGGGACAATTAATTTTTATCTTCAAATAAAAGATCGAATATAACACAATTGATGAATATAGTTTACAAAACAAAAATTAGTTCGTAACTCGATAAAACACAATGAATTACTCCAACCCAGTATCACCTATCAGAGCATGGATCATCAATCGATAACCTAAAATAACTGGGCTCTCGCAAGTGCCAAACACAAGCAACGAGGGTGAGTTTCAAAATTATGTAACAGTATAAAATACACGAGGAGAACACGCAATTAGTCAAAACAACACAAATAAAGAGAACATTCAAGAAAATAATATCAAAGGTTATTCTAATTCAATCACAATAAAACAGTTACAAGGATGAAATGCTATGCATGTCCTATACTCTATACTTCATCATTTGGTACCATTCTACTCTGATGTACTTGGTTAGGAGGCCTGATATTATGCCACTACAAGAGTGGACGGACAATTCATGAATGGCCAAGTCCTCATAGATCACCTCAACTCAACCCGAGACACATATACGCGACGGTCGGGGTACTCTTGTGTTGCGCGGTAGCTCCCGGCCTTAGGGAATAACCCACTAATCCACTTAGGAATTCCCCACTAGATGTACCCCCAAGGTCTATCAGTCTTACCTTACAGTTCGACTGTAGCCCACCACGATTATGTTCATTCAGTTGTACTTCCCCGAATCACTAGGTTTGTCAGACCCTCCCTATATGATGACAAAATAACCCTAACTCCAAAATCTCATCTTCTGGTTCAACCAGCAGCACATCCTCTCCCTCACTTTCTGCTGTTTTGCCATTTCTTCTTTTGATCACTATGCTGCCAGCTCCCTCAGCTTCTAAAGTTCTATCATCAACAAACCTGTTTTGCTCCTTCTTGATGTATCAACATCAACTAGCCATTCCCTCTGGCTTGTCATCTGATTATAGCGACTAGTATTAGGAAACCAGAACTGAGATGAAGAATATTCTGAAAACGAAGATCGATCCCCGTTTGTGGTAGAAAACGAAGATTGATCTTTGTTTGTAGTAGCCATCAACAAGACTATATCCGAATCTGAATCTTCTTGGGCAATGCAGGCTTCATCTTCTTCTTTCTTCTTCTGTTTTCCTCCTTTGCTAGCCCAACATTCTCGAGCAAAATGTCCAAACTTTTCACATTTGTAACATTGCACCTTCTTCTTATCAAAGTTTCTTGATTTTCCTTTTGATTTACCACTTGTATTGCTCCTTTCTGATGAAGATTTTTTTCATCATCAGATTCCTTGAACTTATTCTTTTTCCATTTCTTTTTCTTGTTGGTATATGCTAACAATGCCTGATTCCCAGAATCACTCCCACTCCTTTCATCCATTCTTAACTCCCTTGCTTCTAGAGTTCCCTGCAACTCTTCAAGACTTAATGTGGAGATATCTTTGGATTCTTCAATCGCACACACAACATAATCGAACCTGGGATGCAAAGATCTCAATATCTTTTCACATAGTTTCTGTTCAGTAAGCTTCTCACCACAACTAGCCATCTGATTTGTGATACTCCTCAATCTTGAAATTAGATCTGCAACCTTCTCATGCTCATCCATCTGTAGTAATTCGAACTGTTTCTGTAAGGTCTGCAATTTCACTTTCTTGACCTTGGTTCCTCCAGAATAACACTTCTCAAGAATGTCCCATGCTTCTTTTGCACTTCTTGCATCAGATATCTTGTCAAAGATGGTCGTGTCAAGACATTGATGAAGAATGAAGGTGGCTTTGCAATCTTTCTTCTTGTTTTCTTTGAATCTTGATCTCTGTTCCTCTGTTGGATTGACCCCCAGTTCTTCAAAACCTTTCTCTATAATTTCCAACACTTCTTCAAATCCAAACAATGCACGAATTTGCACTCTCCATCTATCCCAATCTTTTCCATCAAAATGTGGCATATGGGCTGGAAAATTTCCATTGTTACTCATCTTCACTACACTCGTGTTTGATCCTCACACCTCACTTGTGTTTAATCCTCACACTTCACTCGCGTTTATCACTCTGATTTTGTTTTTCGCAACCAAGCTCTGATACCATTTGTTGGCTTTCAAGCATTTTAATCTTCAAGTGCAAGAGTAATGGAAAACTAGAATTTGTGTATTGAATGGACTTATTGTTTATTGAGATGAATATGCTATTTATACATAGCTTCTATTACATTGTTTTTGACTACCTTCTGCTTAACTAACTAACTAACTAAGTGGTTAGTTAGTTGGTTACATACAATCAACTTAACTTGAATTACACAAAACAGAAAACGAAGATTGATCTTTGTTTTCTAATACTGAAACGAAGAACGATTTTCGTTTTCAACAGACACACGTAAGTAGGCTGAATTAATAGATTTAAAAAAATATTTTTGAAGTATGTAAATCGTACGACGTTTTTAATAATTAAAAGATTGAAATAAATTAAAAGCTTCAATAGAAAAGAACTAACAAATATTTGAAGCAATTGATAGAGCACGGGAACTCATTGGAATGAGAAGCTTATGATACAAGGAAACTAACAAACTCTGTAACAAACCACTCACTAATTGTAACTGTAATAGCGATAATATGAATACTATTTTAAAATTGAATCAACAATTATTTATTTATCAAATTTCTTAGAGAATATTCATATTTCACAAATCTAAATATTAATAACATTATAATTTATCCAAAATATTATACATTAATATCGTATTATTTTTTTTACGTTTCTTTTACTAAAATTAATCTTATTCGAGTCACATAAAATATTAAAGGTGGATATTTTTTTATTTGAAATTGAAACTTTAATTCGTCTCGTCGGAGAGTCTAATATTTAATGAAAATAGTTTGAAGGACAAATTTATCTTATTTTATTGATCAAAATAAATTTTAAGTAAAATAAAAGACCTAAAATATATTTTAATCTTGCAATTTTCAAGAAACAAAAAGAAAGGATCATATATTATATAGTGCTTTACAATAACTTGTCTGTTTAACAACTTGTGGTGCGTGAAGCATTCTGATCTTTTTTTTTCATACCCAAAATCACTCTTCAATTTTCAATGCCCATCAATCCTAACTCGACACGATGATTAGCTAGCAAATTTAGCATAATATAAAGTACATGCGGTTCAAGATGTAATACTTTTATTTTTTCCTTTAAAATTCGTGGTAGGTAGTGAATATTTTACTCCACAAGTTGTAGACCAATTCCCCCAAAAGAAGGAAAGAAACAAGAAATCAATGGTTGCTCTCTGTTTTATAATTTTAATTCGTGCTTTCGGAATATTAATTTTATGAATTAGTGGCATAAACTAAAGCAAATTTGAATAAGTCAGAATTTTCCTTGCTGTTTTCTCTACCATGCTTGTGAAGCCCTTACATTACTTCATTATTTTTCTTTATAGTGGATTTAAAAGTACAATAATTTAACAATGCAATTGATTATCTTTTATTTCATTGAAGCACATAATTTTTATGACTTGTGTTATATACATATGTATAAACCAAATCTTGCATATGATCATCGTTATCCAGCATAGTATAAAGCTATCATATATAAAATTATAAATTAAAAAGAATTTTGCAGCATTTAATTATTTTTGTAACCTTGTCCGAAGCCGTCACACACCCAATTAATTAAGCCATAAGCATTAATCTTTTTTATTTTTTTGTTAAAAAATTAATAAACATTAATCTTATTGATTGATGATAGTAGGCACTATGTATGACCGACTAATCAGACTGTTGCATTATGGTTTCCTACTTGGTGACCAGTTAGCTAGCTATATTATATACCAATCGTATGGCTCTTACATGACAAACTTTGGCTTATAATATTTAGAGAAGTTTGGCTCTTAAAACTTAGGTAGGTGTATTTCGTAAAGAAAAACTTAGGTAGGTGTATATTGTTGAAACATTAATCCAATATTGGTCTTATATTATGGATAGCATGATATTGGCTTATGAGTATTTAATAGGTGTGAGTTTTTAATGTGCACAAACTAAAGAGTAATTTTATTTTTGTGATGGACTAAAATAGAAATACCAAGAGTTAATTCTCGTAAGATTTTTATAAATAGAGTTTATGGTCGTCTAATCATACACATATCATTAGTTGGTCTTTAGTGACATTCTCCATTATTATAAGGAGACAGAGAGATTGTTAAAGGGATCTCTTAGGAGAGCGTGTGTTGATTTAAAAGGTCAAATCGTATAATTAGTTATTGTGAATTTTGGTACAATTCTACATGTGATTTTCTAATTATTAATTAACATATTTATTTTGGATTTTAAAGGATTATCTTTGGTCCTAACAAGTGGTATTAGAGTCAATCATGTTTAGCCAAGTAATTGAGTTCAAGTGGGTAATATGTTTCAGTTAAAGATTAATCGTTTGAGTATTGAGCTTCAGTTAAAGTTTAAGTGGTTAATATGTTTCAGTTAAATATTAATCATTCGGGTATTGAGCTTCAGTTAAAGTTCAAGTGGTTAATGAACTTTATTTGTTTCCGTTGATTGACTTATTGTATTGTTGTAATGTTTCAGTTTATGGTTTTAAAGACTTTGGTCTATGCATCATTTGCTTTGTAGCTTATACATTTTTGGTTGAGATTTCTAATGCATTATGGTATAAGAGATTGGGTCACATCTGCAAACGATAAAATAAAGAGACTTGTGTTGAAAAAAATTCTAATATCCTAAGATTTTATGAATTTTGATATTTGTATCAATTATATAAAAGGAAACAAACCAATAAAATGATATTTGAGGCCAATAGAAATTAAAATGTCTTAAAACTTGCACATACAAATATTTGTGGGTCTTAAAACTTGCACATACAAATATTTGTGGGCCATTCCCTACAGTTTCTTGGAAAGTAAACAATATTTTATAACATTCATAGAAAATTATTCAATATATGATTACATTTATTTCATTCATAAAAAGAAAAATTCGTTGAGCATATTCAAAAATTTCAAGGTTGAAGTTGAGAATCAACTCAACCGAATAAAGCAAAAGTGTCATGTTTGATAGTTGTGTTATTATGGCAGATATGACGGTTCAGGTGAATAATGTCTATGACCATTTGTTGAATACCTAGAGAAATGCAATATCATCCCACAATACACTATGTGAGGTTCACCTGCTATGAATGGTGTTGATGAAAGATGGAACAGGAAATTTAAAGACATAGTAAAAAGTGATATATTTAATTCTAACTTACGACAATCACTCTAAGAGAAGCACTTAAAACTGCAGCATTTATCCTTAACAGGATCCCAACTAAAGCAACTACAAAAATCCTTATGAACTTTGGAAACGTGAAAAGACTAATTTAAAGCACGATTGAGATTTTCAACAGAAGCAACACCTTATAGGCCAAATGAAAAGAAGTGGGACTCAAGGACCACAAGTTGTTATTTTATTGGATACTCTTAAAGATTTAAGGGGTAGAAGAAGTTTTATGATATCGCAACTAAGTAGGTCTTTGAACTAGAAAAGTCCAATTATTTGAGGATGTCAAGTTTTCATACAGATATATGGTTAGTGGTATTGTCTTTGAAGAGGAATATGTTTATATCGCAACAGGTGTTATAGGTATTTCTTAGGGTTGTCTTCATGGCTCTATCAAAGACATAATAAATCAAGACAACATTAAACACCTATGAAAGATATTATTCCGAAAGAATAAACTCTCTCACTTCAAGAACTTATCCCATTAAGGAGATCTGCAAAAGAAAAGAGAAGTGTAATACTACATGACTTCCAAGAACACGAGGTTGAATTTAGAGTGATGGAAGGTGATTCGATCAGCTTCCATCAAGCCATGGGAAGTTTTAACTCTAAAAATTGGTTGATAACATAATGCAAAGATAAAATCCATAAAGAACAATGACGTTTGGCATCTTGTCTCATTGCCATTATGTGCAAAACAAATTGGTTGTAAATGAATATTTAAGACCAAAGGATATTGAAGGCGAAGTGAAGAGGTACAAAACTCGTCTTGTCACAAATGGATTTACGCAGAAAGAAGACATTGACTATAAATAGTCTGTCTCCCGGATTTCTTTGAAAGACTCATTTAGGACTATAATGACATTGATGAAGCATTTCAATATTGAAATATATCTGATGGATGCAACCAGAAAACTTTGTTTCAAAAGACTCAAAGGATATGGTTTGCAAACTAAGAAAATTCATCTGTAGGCTAAAGAAAGCATCACAACAATGGTTGATGATTGTGTATACCATAAGTTCTATGGGAGCAAATATATATTTTCTTTTTTATATGTTGATGTCATTTTTCTTGCCTGTAACGATATAGACCTATTGTATTAAACCAAGAGATTTTTGACTATCAATTTTGAGATGTTATATCTTGGTAATGCGTTTTTTGTATTTTGCATACATATATATTTAAAGAGAACAAAAGATTACATGATCACGTATCAGACGTCATATCTACTTGAGATCATTTGATATATTGGCTCTGATTTTGCTGGATACAAAGATAGAATAAAATCTACATTAGGCTATATATTTTTGCCAACTAGATGTGCTATTTCCTAGAAAAGACCTAAATAGTCTCTTATAGCTTCTTCTACTATGCAACTAAAGTTCATAACATGTTATGAGGAATCCAATCATGGAACAATTGACTGCAAATTTTTTGTCACATGACTGTGCATAGTGGATGACATTGAAAGACCACCAATATTTTGAGACAATAAATCACCACTCCTATTTTTCAATGACAATAGGAGCTTGATTTAGTCAAAGCGTATAGACATCATGTTCATTGTTGTTAAAGAAAGAGTAAGCAATTGTCTATAGAGCATATTGGGACACACTTCATGGTTGCAGATGTGTTTACTAAAAGGTTACACCCAAAATATTTCATAAGCACACTACTCGTATGAGTGTTATGTCAATAAGTGATATTCAATTTTAGTGGAAGTATGTTATTTTAAATACTTTTATGATATAGACATATTATAGTTTATGTAAGGTATAAGAATATTTTCTACAGAAATAAAGTTTTGGTATTTTGACACTTTGATTTTGTTATGGTTTTATCTCACAAAGGAAGACCAATTGGAATTAGTCATGTTTAGATCACATGATATGAAAATTTCATGTTACATATCCAAATCATGATCCATGTCATTTTATTGTGTCACATATGTGACTGCTTTGATCCTATGTTGGCATGATTGATGGACTAGATTGGTCATAGACACATTTAATAATGATTGTCATTTGTTCTCGTAAGAAAAATTCTTGCAATGCATAATTTTAAGGTTACACATATAGTCTAAGTGGAAGATTGTTTTATACGTGAATAATTATGCATTGTGGACTGTTAGTTAAATTTTAGTCTAATTTAAAATGATCTAGTAAGGTCAATTAGGATAATATGGGTTTATGAGTATTTAATAGGGTGTGAGCATTTAATGTATAGAGACAAAAGCGGTAATTATATTTTTGTGATAGGTTAAAATAAAAATTTCAATAGTTAGCCATAGTAAGGATTTTGTAAATAGAGAGACTATGCCTCCATGTCACATACATACTAGTCACTAAGATTGCTAAAAGATTCTCTTAAGAATGTGTGTGTTAATCTAGAAAATTAAATTGCACTGCTTTTTAATTATCATCAATTTAGCTATATTTCTACGTATGATTTTATGATGATTAATATGATTAATTTTGAATTTTAACATATGAATTTCGATCTTACATATACATGTTCATTTGTTCAATGCAAATATTTCTGAATTGTGATGTCAATGATGTAGTCCAACATATGATCATAAAACATATGTTTCTAAACTCATTACATAACTTAACAATACACATATTATTAAATAAAGAGTTTAATAATGAAAACTCACATACAAATTGATTAAATACAAAACAGATGAGTAATACTGGTTAGAAGTCGCATCACAACTCATCAAATATTTCAGCGGTCTTTTACCAATTGAGTAACAAAATTTATGCAAAAATGGTTTTTTGGGTACAATATGCGTAGTAATATTTTTTATATAGAGCATAAAAGTGAGAAATGATTTTTAATACTAACCATGTATGTCAAATAAATCTTTCATTATAAACAATGTTGCTGCAGCCAGCATTCTTTTGGTGCAGTGTATATCTTACTAGCAATAATTGTCTCACATGTATATCTTTTTTGAACTAAAGAAATAGCACCAAATAAGGAAACTACAAGTTACAACCAAGGCTCAAGTGAAGTGACTAGTGAGTTCAAACGTAAGTCAGAGATGGATTAAACAAGTTTGGATATTGGGTTTCCAAAGCCCATAGCTTTTAGGCTTACGACCGAGCTTATGTAAGCATAAAATAAATGAAAATTAATGGTTACACACTTATTTAAAAAATAGTTTAGTAATTTTCATTAGAAAAAATATGTTAATAAACATTCATATATACAATATAATCTTTTTTATAGATATATAATTAGATGCATATAGTACTTTTTTTTTATTATATTATTAGAGGATAGTAACTAAATTCAAGAAAACAAAAAAAAAAAATCTCGTTTTGCTTGCCCTCATATAATGAATGTTAAAGGATTTTTATTATCCACCCTCGAGATAACCATACACATTAATTACGCGTTTTGTGATTTTAATTGATTGATTTATATTTAGAATTTGTTAAACTAAAATTAGACGTACAATCTTAATCTTCTATATAGTGTGAATGCGGACTGTATGCAATCCATTTTCAAAACCAAGTACCTTATGAAAATCTTATTAAGCGTTTTTTGGATAGAAATGCATCCACTAAATTAAATTAAATAACATCAAATTGCAATTTGAAAATGATCACTCTTATATTTTATTTACTAATGATCATTCCTAGGTTGAGTAGTCAGTACCCTTCGCATATTGCTAAATCTAGAGGGATATTCTGAGAAATCATCATCCTAAGTCAATTTGCTAATAACCATTTGAACTAGTTTCCTTCTCCACGAGGAAAAATAAAATAAAAATTACTCCTTCCATCTTAAAATTATTGTCATATTTTTAAAAATAATTTGCTTCAAAAAGATTGTTACTTTTAAATTTTTTATGCAATTTAAATTATTAATCTTTACAATTCTACCATTTAATTTAATACTATCTGCACAATTTTTAATTTATTATTCTCTCACTTTATATTTATGATGATTGAAATATATCAATGATTAATAAAAATAATTTGATTAAATTACATATCTCTCTTTTATTTATATATTTTTTAATGGATCTATTTGCTACAGATTTAAAAAAAAATTATAATATTATATTTTTTTGTTATAATTTTTTATAAAAAGAAGATTAATAATAATAAAGTGTCAAATAAAAAATTATTTAAATAGTTTATTATAAAATATCATTTTAAGTACTTCATATTTTTGTTACAATTTTTTATTTGGATAATAAATTTTAAAAAAATGATTAAAATAAAAAAATATTTTTGAAAAGATCTTTATAAAAATCATTTTTACAAAATATCTTTTTGAATAAAATATTATTTTTATCGTATTAAAATCACTAATAAAAAATATATAAATTATCAAATGTTAAAATTATTTAATATTTAATTAATAATAAATAAATTGAAAATAATTTTTACTATTTTAAATAATTTGTCATACAAATAAAAATCACTTTTTAAAAAATTTAAAACTAACCTGTCAACGATTATATTAGTAATTCAACTCCAAATGAATTTTATTTTTCGTGCAGGCGCTAAGTTTAAGCCAAAGACAACCAACCAAACCACGTTGGTCTCCAATGGGGGCCTCACATACTAAAATAGTACTAACTCTTATTCTCTCACATACACACAATTGCAACTAAGTGCAAGTTTATTGCATAATGATTAAAATAATTAAATGTTGTCTTTAGGTTAGGTGTAGGTTTATAAAATTTTAAAAACATTTCTTGATTTGAAGGCGTGGTGGTGATGGTGGGAGAATCAGCAGCATGTCCCTTCATAGCTTATAGAAACGCAACAATGATAATGACCTATCCATTATCATCATTGTGAGTACTTCCATTTCACATCATTTATTTAACCTTTCTTTGTCTAATTGGTCTTCCCAATGATAATGACGACAACATCATAAAAATAATAACAATATAATATTTTCCATTAATATTTGTTTTAATAATTAAAATAATAACAATAATTTTAATTCTTTTTATAAATGGGTTTCTATTGTGTGATACTTATGATATACGTATGTTAACAATATTTTGACTTAGTCAATAGTCTATTTACCATGTTGTTAGTTAGATTATTTCAGTTAGTTAGTTTTAGCATATCCTTGTAATTTGCCAGTTAGCTACTCTATTCTTTTACCCTTTTTTCAATTCAACCCCTTGCTTATATATAAAGGGTGTTATCATTAGTTATATAATTGACTTTGTATGCAATTCAATAAGGGGTATTATTCAAAAAATAACACTTGAATGTTAATCTCTTTTCACATAGTATTAGAGCCTAGTTACTCCATCAATTCAACCGACTTGTGTTATTCTCAAAAATAGGGTTGGGTCGGGTAAAACTATGTTCAATCACTTTGAGTCAAATATTGGTTCAAGCTTGCCAATATGATGAGACATGGTATTTCATTTTAAAAAAGCACAAAATTACAAAAGTTTTTGGGTTGCATAATCAAATCAACACATATATTAGTTAATTAGTTAGCTATACAAGTTAAATACAATAGTTACTAAATTATTAGAACTTTAAGAGTAAGATTCTATTAGAAAGAAAAGTAGAAGACTATGGGAAAGAACAGTTTTTTTTTTCTTGCATAATTTTTTATGGCAAATACACTGTTTTAAATATCCGTTGTCTTATGATTTTTACTTTTTATTATCACGATCTTAATAAGATAATTCTAACTTGTAATTTGAGAGAAAATAGAAGAAAATAAACAAATTTTTCAAACTATAGTTGAGTGAAGATGAAAGTGAAAGACACAAGAAGATGAAGAAATAATTATTCTTTTTGGTGGGAGAAGAAGGAGAAATGAGAGACTTTTGAAATGTTGGAGAAGAAGATAAAAAAATGTTCAAGAATCAAATAGGAAAGAAAATATAAATCATTTAAACTTCGAAGAAAATTTTCTCAAGAAAATGTTAAGAAAAAAAATAGTTGAATAATTATTTCTTTAATATCATATTACAATTCTAGATGAAAATCATAAATGAGCAAAAAGTAAAGAAAAATATATTAAATAATGATAAAATGATTCTTAAGCAAAACCTCCTTATCAAAGTTGCATTTTACTATTTCACAAAAAATTGTTGATTGAGTTCTTTGATCAAGATGAACTATTTACCCAAGTTTTTCGAGAACACCAAAAACATGGTGATATAATTATTCTTTCTTTAATAATTTGCATGATCAACATTCTAGCTTATTAGAATACCTGGTACATTATGGCTGATTCTTTTTCTTTTCTGCCTTTAGCCAGCCTCAGTGTCACTAATCAGTCAGCCAGCTTGTGCACTTGTCAGCCTACCAGTCAGTTTGCTCCACCAGCCAGTCAGCTAGCTTGTTCACTAGTCTACCAATCAGCCAACTTTCACTAATCTGCCAATCAGCCAACTTGTTCACTAGCCAGCCAGCATGTGCACTAGTTTGCCAACCTCATAGTCAGTTGGATAATTTCTTATCAGTCAAGCTAACTGTGAGCTTGTAATGGCTTATAAGATATTTGTCCTAGGTTGTTATTAGTGAGTTAATTCTGTTATTTTAGTTATGGTTGTTACACAACTTTCTTATCTCTTCTCTCTCAATGTACATAAAGAGATTGAGATACTATAATGTAAAGTAATCTTTTCTATTTTTCTTTTCAATATATGAGAAATTATTCAGTAAAATAGTTTTATCTTGTTTCACTATATGGTATCATTGAACCTGGTTTGAGGGCCTTCTTCATCTTTAACCACAACAAGATCAAATAACAACAATAACAATAACAATAACAACAATGCTAATATTGATCTTGCATAAAACACCAACAATCCTTATTACATTCACCCAAGTGAATGTCCTTCTTCTGTAACTGGTACTCCAATCTTTGATAGAACAAATTACATTTCTTGGGCTTGTTCAGTGATAGAGCAATGGTGGGAAAGAATAAAATGGAGTTTCTTGATGGATCTTTACCCATGCCAAGTAATTTTGAGCCAACTCACAAGTATTGGCTGCGATGCAATAGTTTGGTTCTTCAATGGGTCATCAATTCAGTTTCACCATCAATGGCTTAGTGTCTTGCCTTCAAAGATAGTAACAACAAAGCCTATATTAATTTAAAGGAAATGCAGGAACTACTTTTGTTAGTAAGGATTTAAGATTGGATTATGTTTTCTATTTACCTAAGTTCTCTTTTAATCTCATTTCTATCTCAAGATTATGTAATGAATTAAATTGTTATGCTATTTTCAATACTAATGGTTATTACAGCTGACCTTGTTGAAGGGCTTTACTACCTTAAGGGGTCAAAGTCATATTTGCACAACTGTAAAAATTGTAATATAAACAGTATTAATAATCACAATATTAGACATATTACCAAAATAGCTTTATGGCATTTTCGTTTATGTTACATTTCTGACAATGTATGAAGATTTTGAATAATCAGTTTTCCTATATAGGTTATGGTAACAAACATGTTTGTGACATTTGCCATTTTTCAAAGCAAAAGATATTGCCTTTTCCTAATAGTAATCACAATGCTCGTGTCTCTTTTGATTTAATTCATGCTGATATATGGGACCCCTTTTATGTTCAATATCTTCGTCATTTTAAGTACTTTCTCACTATCTTAGATTATTATAGTAGGTTTTTTTGGGATATTTTCATGAAAAGAAAATTTGAGACTAGATGCCATATTGAGTCCTTCATCAGACTTATACTTAATCAGTTTAACAAGAAAATCAAAGTTTTGAGAAGTGACAATGGCTTATAATTTATTAATTCGAAATTTGTATTCCAATATAGGTAAAAACTTACTTAATTACACATTCCCAATAATTTATTTGTAATTTACAACTAGTTACAACAACAAAAGAAATGACACTTACATCAACATACAATCAATAATCCGATTATAGAAATATAGAACTATTTCACTTTTAGATGCTCTCGACTACTCTAACGCTATACACCAATTCCCAACAACTAGAACACTTAAAACACAAACAATTCAATATTTACATAATCACATACACATTCACATAGTTAACCCAAAAATTAGCACCATCATTTTACGTTCATCTCATAACTCAAACGATGATTCAAACACTACTCTCATGCTCCAAATGGATCACGCTCAAATTTTCTTTTGAATTAATCATCACTTAAAAGTTACAACAAACTAAAACATAGATTTCCAAGTAGCAAATAAGATAAATAATTATTTACTAGAAGACACAACACGCTACCAAACCAACTACTCAACATGTCTATAGATAGATCATCAGTTTCAATCAAGGCACAAAATTGGTCTAAAGCATAACACACCATCAATTTTAAAGATTTTTGAAGGCATGTTCTAATCTTAAAAATTGGGTCCCTAATAAAAAAAAATTGGTAAAATAAATTTTAGTCTCTGGACACATAATCTACATGATACACTCTACACATACCAATCCACATGATACATACCATTTTGTTAGGTTAATTCATGTAACAAGAAAAGATGTACAAACAACATGTCACTTTCTCATATTAAATTCAAATATACATTTCAACAATGATAACACAATAACTATAATTCTACACACAAAAAAAAAACATTCTACTCATAAAATACATCGATTATAGAATCTAAAATTTAGATAATTTTTCAAAAAGAGTTTGACTATTGAGATAATTCTTTTAAAAACTTTGTTTTTCTTCTCTTTCTCAATTAGTAGAAACTTTGTCATTTGACCCCCTTTCTTTTTAATTAGTACTATTATATATCACTAATGAGTTCCTAAAATCTAAAACTCTAACATCAAGTTAAACTCTAATGAGTTCATAATATCACAATCAATAAATCAATAATTTCAAACAAATATCCCAACACGCTTACATTTCAATATTCACACCATCCCCTAACCAACATAACAACAACTCTTTTTAATTTTCTTAAAAACAAGACATAATAAAACATGCTGTAAATTTTAAGCTATTTTAAACATTAAATAAAATCAGTAGTATAGAAATATTGTTATTTTATAAATCAACAAAAATTCAACTCAATTTTAATTTCTTTAAAATAATCAAGAGTAATTCAAATAAAAGTTATTTTCATCTTATAAAATAAGTAAATTTTAACTCCTTCAAAATGTCATTTTAAAAAAATTATAAGTTCTACCAACCTCTAATATTCAAGAATTACTATTGCTAATAATATGAATTTCATATTATTTAAAATCATGACGATCATTCTAAATTATTTTCAAAACCAATATCAAAACTCTACTCATATAGATACAACCATCAACACTTTCAAGTGATTTAAAGTTAACATTCACACTTTAAAATCGAATTTTTTTCTTCACACAAGCCAACAAAAGATCAAAATAAGAATTTTTTTTTTTAGTCAAAATTAAAACTGTAAACATAAGAGACATAATTCCTATCTAACTCAAAGTTTAGAACGAAACAACCTTTTTTTTTTCTCTAAATTGAGTTTCAACAAAAATAATAATAATTTGTACATAGTAAAAGTCAACAGTTGAAGTTTTAAACATATAATTCATATGGAAATCAATGTTTCAATCAATTAGTTATTAGATCAAACACTTCAAACAGGTTCATATCAAGACTAAATATTTTAAATTGATTAAGGGTGAAAATGGAACTTTAAAACAAATAACTGGTGAGGTATGACATTTGATAACTAGGTTACGTGAATGAGATTAATAACTTGAAACATCCAGGTGGTCAATCAAAATTATTATTTCCAACTATTCACATAAAACAAAAGTGCCAAAATCATAGTTCGGTAGACAAGAAACAAGCAACAAGATCATTCAACAAGTAACCAACAAAATCTTGTCAAATTAAAATTAACTCAAATCTTAACAAGTAATTTCATGGTTTATTTACTCACTTAGGTAGGAACTTAGAATCCATAACACAATCCGGGTAAGCAAATAATAAACAGTTGATTAGTAACTTCAAAAATATGTATAATTATACAAAAGCATATAACACTTAACACAATAACATAACAGGAAAAACATGATAGTGAAAATAATTATTACACAAGAAAACCCAATTGACATGACTGACATTCGACTAACACAAAATCGACATTCGACCCACTCGGTCTGATTGGACAGACCTGCTCTGATACCACTAATTTCACACCCTAAACCCCAAAATAATATATATAATAATTTATATCGTATTTCTATAAAATTTGTAGCGGATAAATGAAGATAGGTTTCCAAGAAAATAAAAACTTTTATATCTATTTTAAGATATCATGTTTCTCAAAAATCAAAAGGAACAATTTAAACTTCTTTACTCCTATAAAATAGTGCAATCTCAATAAGCTTGATTTAAGTATAATTACTTGATTTAATTCTAAAAACTTACTAGTACTTATAAGGTTTTCATACAAAAAGTCGTTTCAAATTAAATGAGTAAAATACAATTTGCAACCCTTATTCCCGGTATCACCTATCAGAGCGGGTTCCTCCCAACTTGAACTTGAAGATTCATTAACCTTTAACAACTGCGATTTCGCAAATGCAGGGCCAAGCCAGTCAAACACAAACAACGAAGGAGGTGAGTTTTGAAATCATGTTAATAATATAATATAAGTAAGAAGAACACGCAATTAATCATACATAAAACCGTATCATTACACAAACATTCTTCAAGGAAAAACACCACGTTATATAGTCAAAATCAAGGAAAATCAATACATCTCACAATAACATCAAATCATCTAAGAAATTATCATCGCACACAATACATATTTATCACAACAAACAATCACACAAAAATGCAATGCTATGCATGAGCTTAGACTCTACTTCACAATGTGGTACCATTCTAACTCTGAAGTACTTGGTTAGGAGGCCATGATACTATGCCACCATCCCGGTGGACGGACAATTCAAATTGGCCCTATCCTCATAGATCCCCTCAACTCAACCCGAGACACATATACGCGACAGTCGAGGTAAACGTGTGTTGCATGGTAGCTCCCGACATTTGGAGTGCTACCTCCAAGTCACCTAGGAATTTCCCACCCGAATACCTCCAAGGTCTAACAATCTTGCCTTAAGGCTCAACAGCAGACCGCCACGATCAGGCTCAATTCAGTTGTACTTCCCCAAAATCGCTAGGCTTGTCAGGCCCTACCTATTTGATGACAAAATAATCTCCACTTCACAAATTCATAATATTTATTTTCTCCCTTCGTTGGCCTATGATACTCCATTAAGACCGTCATCTCAAACACAAATTGGAATCACAATTATTTCATCAGGGGTTACTTCAATATTTTCATCACAAATTCATAACATCACTATTATAAATCACACATCATCATCATTACATAACTCATCACAATTTTAGAGCATCACTATCATCAATCGTACCTCATCACATAAACTTATCACAAATTTATAAAATCACAATTATTATTCATACATCATCATCATCATCACATAAAATTATCACAACACATCCATTTTTATTATCAGATCACATAAACTCATATAATCAAAGACATACATAAAATTAATTCGACACTCAATATCACAATAACATCAAATACCACACATTTAAAGAAATTAAACCAATCAACACCTTACAAATATTTTCTATTCTATATTTTAATCTCACAATTTCCATATTTGCACATTAATTAATTTATCCCTCAAAGGGCTACTGCCGTACGTAGCAAGCCCCGGATGAATCGTTGGGAAATACGGTTTTCCCGTTCATCTCACAATATATTATACTCATGAATTCAAACGCTCTCTCATCCAGTATCTTATTTCGACTCTTTCAAACACGAATACGATTCCACAAGCAAACAGCCTTTATTCATTGACTCTTTGTCCTTCAATCGATCTAACTCCACAGTTTATGGGTAAACGTTAAAAATAAATTATGAGGAGGCACTCTTAAATTAATTTCGAAATTCGGTCAAGGAATCTTACCATAATTAAGAAAACTAATCAGTGGATTATATAGCCACTTTTCACACGATCTTTTTGGCGTTGGTTTCACTCAAATCGGACTTACGGTGAAGAAGAACGGTGCAAAATAACGAATTCTACAAGCGGAGAAGTCGGGTATTTTAGAGAGAAATTGGGACGCTTAAAAATCTGAGAAAGTATGTTTATTTGACTACCTAAATGAATAAAACAACATACTGAAATTTGGACGAGAACGGAGAAAATTTTCTGAAATAATTATCGATCACCGGTATCAATTTTCTTCTATTTTTCCTCCAATTCCTCCTTGGAAGCTGCTGCCTGCCGTGCCCATACCTTTCTCTTCCTCTATTTGTTCTTTTATTCTTTAATTAGGTTTCACTTGAGCTTAACCCATGAAATACATTTTACTATTTTTATTATTATTATTATTATTTTTTTTTTAATAAAACCAACAATTACGAAAGTTATTTTTTTAACACTTTTTTTTAACACAATTTAATTACTAATATTTCAAAACTACTACTATATAAAATAAAATAATTAATCTTCTAAAATACATTAGTAACCAAAACTCTTATATTCAAAATTATCACTATAATAATACTTATTTCTCAAAACACTCAAATTAAAATATTACCATCATTTAAGAATAGTCGAAATTATAAAAATAAATAAATATAATATCAAAACTTTATATTAATTACTAAATCATAATAAATATATATAAAATCACCATGTCATAACAAGTATATAAAAATAAAGGAAATCAAACACAATATCACTACTATTCTGAGATAATTATTTATAAAATAAATAATTAAAAATAGAAAATAGTAATAAATAATTGAAATATAACTACGTGCATACTTAATATCAGTCAAACGTACAAAAAAAAAATATTACATTAATTTGGTACAAGTATATACACGTAAAATCTTCTAAAATCTTATTCTTTAAAATATTACACTAAAATACTATTTAGAAAAATATATAAAATATAATATTAGTTATTTAGATTACTCATGTAGTCCAATATGCATAATAGTAGCACATCATCTAAAGCACCCGTATAACGAAAACTAATCACGAAATTTATCACATGTATTCTAAAATAATTTTAACACCAAATTAATTATTTAAAATCATATTTCATTATTGAAATAGTTTATTATAAAATTTGGGGTGTTACACATTGACTTTATAAACCTTATGTATTATTTGATGTACTAAAAGAACAATTATCTCATTATTTAATATAATATCTATACTAACTATCACTATTGTACATAACTTCTATAGTTAATTAACTAAATAATATGTTTAATATAATCATTATCTGTTTCTCCCTCTTCCTCACTCACTCGCTACTTTTCCTCCATTTTTGGCAGAAAATCGCTTCACAGATATGTGATTGATGTTTTCTTTTCTTCAAGTCGATTTATGTAGTAGAGGACACAATTTTTCGATCACTTTTCCGTTTTTGAAATTCTTAGCTCGTGCATTCTAATGTTAATCTAGTCGCATGAACGCCACTCTTTCTATATTGCTAATTGTTTTAGATGGTCTTCGCTGGCGACAATATCTCAAATAGTTGTTGTAGCTAACAACAAAACGTCACTATGGCTAGATTCACCAAATCCCTTTTGCTCCATCGATGTCTGTGTCGCATCACCCCCCCCCCCCC
>JBBPBQ010020321.1:17123264-17177626 GCA_037974755.1 Cicer yamashitae | reverse complement strand
CCCCCGCCCCTCCCCACTTGGTGCATACTTATTGAATGGGTACAACTACAACGTCATGTTCTTCAAGTGGTGTAAATTTTGACAAATAAATTTTGGCTTGTGAAGTATACAAGTCAAGGATGTGCTATAAAATTAGGATTATTCAATGTGTTTAACAACATGGGAGTATTTCTTGACATTGATGTAAGGTTTGATGTGAGATTTTGTTTGGTTGAAGAATGTCGCGATAAAGTCAACATGAAAGTTGTGCCATAATTCATTGCAAATGTGAGGAAGATTACTCGCACATGCGAGTGAACTCAAAACATGGTGGTTATGGGATTAATATGTGAGGCACATGGCTCACATATGCAATTAAAGTCATAATGTTTGCATTTTGTTCCTGACTTATGTCACATATGCGAGGCACAAAGCTTGCATATGCAAGCGAAATCATTGAGTTTGGTTTAGTTTATGAGTCGTGTCACATAAGCGGCAATGAGGGCTCACACAAGCAATCCAACTATGGCGAAAACACGTTTTGGGCCATGTTGCATATGTTGTTGGAACCAAGTTGGTTTTCCACTAATAGTTTTGATGTTAACAAAAGTATTTTATGAGAACAATAAATTTGGATTAATGGCTTCACTAAGTATGCAAAAATTGGAAGAAGAAAATCAGAGGGACGTACCAGAGGAAGCGACTAGAGGAAGTGACCAAAAGATGAGATCAAAGGAACACAAAGTATACGCGTCTGCCTCTGAACGCATGCCTCTGAAAGTAATGGGCCTCTAAAGGTTACAAAGATTGCCTTTGATGACCGAACTGATATCTAGGTCTGAAATTTGGGACTGATGTTTGGGTCTGAACACTGGATCTAAAGACTGCCTCTGAAAATGGCTCTAAAACTAAGTCTGAAGACTAAATTTGAAGCATGCCTCTAAATCCCTTGCATGTCTTTGATGTGCACAAACTCAGCATGCCTCTAAAGAGTTCATATAAAGGTATAATTAACTTTGAAGGGATTGTTCAAATCATAAATTAAAAGCTCACAACCCGCTTATCAAAATGGTGCAACACACTCCAAATGTTGTCTCTGATATGCAGCCTCTAATGTTGCATTAACTCTGTAGTTTCAACAAGGTGATTTTGCCAATGCCACAAATTTTAAGTCATGCAATTTTTCCTCTAACTATCATTATTCAAGAAGCACAACATCTGACTCCAACAAGAAAGATAATGACTCTAATGAAAAGTCAACGGCTAAAATTTAAAGAATTAAGTATGAAAAGAAGACTTAGCCGAATAAAAAACTTATGAAGATCCAAGAACAACCCGGCTCCATTCCAGCTCAAATCAAGCAAGACTATTGTGTTGAATATAGTTTGAGTGAATTGTAAAAAATCCTTTTGTGATTAAAAGGTGATTTGTAAAAACCCTTTCTAAGATTGAAAGGTAACTGTTGGAAATCCTTTCAAGGTAGAAAGGATATATTACTGTGTGATTCTCTTTCCCTAATCTCTATTTATTTCAGAATCACTAACCATATATCATGTAGGGAAATTTTCTTTTGATTTCACTAACCAAGAACATTCTGCTTTTGTTGTGTTTAAAAACCAAGATTGATCTTGGGTTAACTAAATTTAAATTAAGTAGGAATTATTTAAAAAAGGGGAAATTACAATTCAAACCCCTCTTCCTTGTAATTGACATTGTCATTTCAGATTCGTGTTTTTGAAGACAATCTAAAATAAGATTTGATTCAAATTTATAATTGAAGAAAATCTTTGACCAAGTTGAAAACAAGATATGGTCAAGATTTGAAGAGGATATGATCAAGATCTAATCAACAAGAAAATATGAATTGTTTACAAGAAGATTTGATCAAGATTTATTACAAGAAAATATGAATTATTTACAAGAAGATTTGATCAAGATTTATCTACAAAAAGATATAAATTATTTACAAAAAGATTTGATCAAGATTTATCTAGAAGAAGATATGAATTATTTACAATAAGATTTGATCAAGATTTATCACAAGAAGATATGAATTATTTACTAGAAGATTTGATCAAGGTTTATCTACAAGAAAATATGAATTATTTACAAGAAGATTTGATCAAGATTTATCTACAAAAAGATATAAATTATTTACAAAAAGATTTGATCAAGATTTATCTAGAAGAAGATATGAATTATTTACAATAAGATTTGATCAAGATTTATCACAAGAAGATATGAATTATTTACTAGAAGATTTGATCAAGGTTTATCTACAAGAAGATATGAGTTATTTACAAGAAGAGTTGATCAAAATTTAAAAAGAAGATATGAATTATTTAGAGGAAGATATGATCAAGAATTGTTTACAAGAAGAAACAATCACAAGAAGATACATTTATAATTTGCAAAGATATGATTCAGATTTTGCAAGGACAAAGAAGAAGCCCTAACCTATTCTAAAAAGATACTCAAAGCTGAAGAAGAAAATTAGAGAACTCGCATGCACAAAATTTCCCAAGTCATTAGATTTCATAAGGTTAAGGTCTAGAAAAGCACTCGCTCAAAAGAAATATTTTCTAAGTGTTTTCTAGCTACCAAGTTGGTGGTGAACCAGGATAAATTCTTGTGTCACTTTAATTATGCAATTCTTGTTTTACTTCTACCTCTGATCACTTAACTCAATTGCTACTACTTTTATGCTAAGTAAGTCATCAAACCCGAACCAGTTTTAAATAATTTAGCCAAAATCATCCAACTTAGTCAAACACAATTCAACCCCTTTCTCGTGTTTGCACCTTCATATGTGACAATAAGAGCTTTTGTAGGGGAGTGAGAGAAATAATCAAAACTCTGCATTTTGGGTACGCATTGCATATGCGACAATAGGAGCTTCTGTAGGCGAATAAGAGAAATAATCAAAATTTTGCATTTTGGGTACGCATCGCTTATGCGACGATGCACAACACTATGCACTATTTAAAGAAAGAAAAAAACAAAACAAAAAACAAGGGTTGATTTCCAAACCCTATGTTGCAACTTTGACAGGTTATTTCTAATTCCTAGAGTTCCTTCCCTCAATTATCCAAATTCACTTAATTTCTTATTGATCCTAGATCAAACCCTGAACCCCAAACACTTATTGGCGTTTCAAACCAAATAGAAACTCTACTTTTTATTGATTTCACCATTGGAGTAAGTGTTATTCATCCATATGAATCATAATCATATCTTAGATTTTGTTTCTAGTGTCTTCTGTTAGTTTTAATCCCATTTTGGTAGAGTTTTACTGTTTGTTTCGTGAAGATTCCTGTAAGACCCTTAGTTTTAAATTCTAATTTATGCAATTTTAGTATTTCTTTGTGTTGAATTGCTGAGGCATTTAGCCGATTTTAATTCATTTTGTGAATTAAGTACCAAAAGCTTATTTTGTTAGAGTGTGTAATATATCTAATATATGTGAAGGCAAGGAATTAGAAAACACAGAAGCAGAAACATTTTCCCTCCCTGCCTCGCGATTCTTTTTTCTTTCTTCCTTTGTTCCGTGAAAACCAGTGTTAGTGGTTTTCAAAACCATACCAACACAAACCACCACTTCTTGTCTAGATCTAAGCTTACATTCGAGAAGTGGCAGAAGGGAAAGTTGCTCCTCTCCATATTACGGTGCTGGTGAGCTAGCTTTTGAGGTGACGACGCAAGCGAGAGTTTTCGCCATATTTGATTTCGGTAGCGGAAACGGTTGTAAAAGCGATAACTAAGGTAAGGGTTCCTTCTAAATTTTTAGTTTGCATATAGGGACTCTATATGTGTGATTAATGTTGTTGATTTTGTTAGTAATGGTTAAAAAAAGAAGAAATTGATTTTTGATGTGTTTGAGTTACGTAATGACTTATTTTCAAATAAATGAGTTTGAACTAAAGTTGAAGTTTATGTTAATTTCTTTATTTATTTTTCTTCTCTTTTTTTCTCCTTTAGATTCTTGATTCTGTTTTAGTTGCTTAAATTGATTGGAATCTTGAATTTATGTGTTGATGGCTTCATCAATTCCTTTTTTATGGAGAAGAGATTGAAACAAAATGTTGCACTCAAGTTGCTTGATGTTATGTTTAGCTTGACTGAATATTGTTTTTCATGACTAAACTTGATTTTAATGGATGCTTAATTCATTAGCCTTGGTTAATCCTTTTCTAGATACATTTCCAGTAGCGAATACATGAATTTCATTTAAGCTTTTAAGTGGAATTCTAAATAAAGAACTAAATTAACATTGGATGTTCCTTTGAGATTAATGATAAGTTAAACCCAAGAATTGTTGAATCCCTTGGATTGTTGTTATAAATCATTGTTTTCAATTCTATCTATTTATGTTTTTGTAGTTAGCTCCTTGAGTCTCGAAAAGGAATCGAGACCGTTGGCATCGAGTTAGCGGTGGGGAGAACTCAATGTTGTTGTGGTGATTAAGTTTTGATATCATTATGTATTCATAACTGATAATTAATTTTGACGTGTATATGAAAACACGTATTGTTACAGGTTATGAATTGATGTTTAAATATTGACGTGATTATATATTCTTGAGGGAAATACGTGTTGTTATATGTTATGAATTTTATTGAGGAAAATCTGTTCTGAGTATACTTTGTGGTAAGTTTAAAAAATCGTTAGTGTTAAATGAGTATTAAAAATAGGGAATCTTTTAATAGCTGCATTTACTTAATGATTGTGGTGAAAAGAGTCAGAGTATGCTCATGCATTTCATAGCTTGTGGTGACCGTGATGGGCCACAGTGTAAGTGGTGACCGTGATGGTCCACGGTGTTAAGTGGTGACCGTGATGGGCCACGGGGTGGTTCCATGTGATAGTTGGTCCATCTTATCCTTATGAGGATTTAACTGATGTGTAAGGCTTGTGATAGGCTACACTCTAGTAAATCGTGCTAGTCTGTGAGAGACTGCACCTCGGTAATTAGTACTAAGGTCAGTGATAGGCGGTACGATTATGATTTACGCCCCTTCGAGGAGGGTTTTTGTTGAAAATTCCGGAATCATGCACATTGGCATATACGCATTGCATTAGGGTGCTTGGCACGTGAGTCATGTTTGTTATACTATGATGATTGTATATACATACTCGGTTGTTGTTTGTTATTGTGCCGTAATTGCTTTGAGGTGTGAATTTATGTTTATTAAGTATCGATGTAATTATATATTCATAATTGATGTCATGAATGTTTGATGTGTGATTGATGTGTGAATTTGTGGAGATTAATTTGGTGAGAATTATGTGTTCGTAATTGATATTATGAATGTTTGAAGTGTTATTGATGGACTTTGTGTCATAAGTATCAAATGATTCAGAGCCTTTTCAGAACTGAAAACCTGCAATATTTCTCAGTTGTATTCGGCGTATTCGGCTACAATTGGTATGTATTCGAATACACCTCTGTAACGTTCAGTTTTTATTGGAAATTTTAACACCGTATTCGAACATTGTTTTTGCATTTTTGACATATGAAAACTCTTTCAATGAGTATGCTCAAATGAAAGGTTCTCTTGAGCATTTGAAATGTAAAATTTTCTCTAAATGTTATTTTTTAATTTCGGTTGGTGACCCTTTACAATTATTGTGGAAATTGGGCTTTGCCCTCAAATGATACCCGAGTTTATTCCACTGAATGTTGCTTTGACGACGGTGACGTCGTTAGACTTCCCTGATCGAGACTCGCCGATTGCTTGGGTATATGACCCCATCTCAAGCAGGGCTACTTATACGTGGAGGGTAGTGAGGACTAGTAGGAAACTTGGGGCAGTATATCTTGTGTAACTCACTCGCGAGAAGATCGATTATCCGGTACCTTTCGGATTGGTGCTTGGGATGAGTGGAGCTTGGGAACATGCGAAGGATTCCTTAGTTAGAATTGAGGCGGAGGCCACCGTGGGTGCTGAGGATACAGTGGTTGGACCAGGGACTAGCGGAAAGGATAAGGGGTTGATGCCAGTGGAGCGAGAGACTGCAGGACCATCTAGGTGGGCCGAGTCAGAGCTTCCATTCTCGGTGAATGATCACTTACCGACCGTCACTGAACTATTGAATTGTTTTGAGATTTTAGCGTCGCCGAAGCCTCCTATCTCGTGGGTGGATCTGACTTCTGAAGAGACCGATCCGTCTATGGATGTTGATGAGGAGGAGGTGACCTCGAAGATGGATATTGTGTTAGACGGGACATGCGGAATGTGTGGAGGTCACCCATGTTATTGTAGTTGCTAGAGTATGATCAGATTAGTTTTGTTGTATAGGGACTTGATGTCTTTCTTTGGTGGTTGTACTTATTTCATTTTGGGATAACTATAATTATACTTATACGGTCAGATGACTTCAGTTTTTGTGGGTCCATGTTCCATTTTTTTTTTGCGTGACCATGAGGGGATTAGTATTTCTTGGAGCAGTACTTTGTACAGGTGTCTGCCGAGAATACCCAGGGATATGAGCGATGCCTGATAGATCTCATAGCTCTGGAGCTCACCAACTTGTTAAGCTCTTATAGTAAATTAGTTAATTAAGATATTGGATAAAATATGCTAGCAATGTTATTAAGTTGTTGAGTTTGTATTTGAATAGTCATGGTTTCACATTGGCGAAATTGCGCCCCAATTCATAAAATCAATAACACATGCTTGAAATAAATACAACATGATCATCATTACAATCATAATATTCACCACAATTCAATTATCATAAAACAATTTGACATAAAACACACATCACGATATCATAAAACCATAATATTGGACACATTAGCAACCTACAAATATTTCTAATCTCATTTTAACTTTTCTAAATCAAATGATGTGATTAATATATTATTTAAGTTAATAAGGCATTAAGATTGGGCAGCCCCAGAAGATTAAAAAATATGACATTCTTGTTCATCATATAATAGTTATACCCATTATACCGATCATGTGAAAATTCACCTTTACTTGGAAAACGAGTTAAAAAAGAGCAAGTCCATATTCTTAGTCCCACTCCACCACATCTAGCCTATATGACACTAAAATTCATCGCATAGAAAATAAGGAAGATTTAAAATAATATTTAATCGAATGAAACGTTGTTAAATAAATAAAGACGAGTAATAAATTGTTGAGGTAGGACAAAATAACACATATTGATCGTGTGATGGATAGGCACTTGGAGTAACATGATCATATAGAGACGTTTGGATGAAAAGTGGTATAATTGGTTAATGGGAACGTAGAAATTCGCAGGAAGTTAATTTGCACCGAAGGTTTTCTATTTATAGAGGTAGAAAAGTCAACTTTCGCACCACGAAATGGTCTATAATATGGCTAAAATACTCCACATAAGTCATGTTGATTTCTCACCAAAATTCAACACTGCACTAAAACAAAGAAGCAACGCAAAACTACGAAAAATATCTACTTAATCAAGGAAATAAGAACATAAATATTTCATTAACTCAAAGAACTAAAATCAACAAAATATATCAAATAACTCCTTAAATTAACTAATAAATAAAAGATAAATAAGACTAAAAACAATGAAAACTATGCATATGATGAAGAGTCATCAGATAGATAGACACTTAGAGTAACATGATCATATAGAGACATTTGGATGAAATGTAGTATAATTGGTTAATGGGAATGTAGAAATTCGCAGGAAGTTAATTTCCACCGAAGGTTTTCTATTTATAGAGGTAGAAAAGTCAACTTTCGCACCACGAAATGCTCTATTCACACATATAAATGGTCTATTCAGACATATATGAGTATTAAATGAGTCATTTATGAGACATTTTGCACTATAGAAGATTGCGCAGTCAAAACCTTTTCGCACAACGAGAATTAGCTTCGCACAACGACGCAAACATTTTGACAATTACGATCTTGCAATAAGCGCATCTTCGAAATTTACGATTAACTCCTAATTGATGATGACTAATCAATGATTATTACACTATGATAACAAATGTTGATAATGAATTGATGATAAATTAGTTAGATTAAGATGTATCAGTTCAATTGATATTGCTGATTTTAAATTGATAATCGATTAAATAGCTTAGACTAATTGATTAGATAACTGTAAAATTACTAAAATTAATGAGGTATTTGATTAGGAAAAAAATTAATGGATTAGTTAATTCGATTAATTGATTATAAGTTCATAGATTTGTAGGAATAACCTAAGTGTTAATTTAGGGATAATTAAGAATAATGTATCAATTAGGTTGACTAATAATTGATAAGGGGACTTAGCTGATCGATTTAGGGAGAAATAGAATTTAATAAGTGATTAAAAGTTAATTATAATCGATTAGAAATAGTGATTAATTGATTAGATAATGAGTGTGTTTGTTTAAAATTTTTAAAAAGTGATTTGTATTTTATATTTAAAAAAATGATTTTTATGAAAATTTACTTAAAATAGTAGAAGTTTTTTAGATTCATTTGTTGCCAATTCAAAATCATAATTTTTATTAGAGATTTTAACATGATAAAAAAATCATAATTTACTTATTATTAGAGATTTTAACATGATAAAAATCATAATTTTGTTTTAAAATATATCTTTCAAAAATGATTTTTATGAAGAGCTTCTCAAAATAGCTTTTCATTTTTATCATTTTTTGTATTTTCATTATCCAAAAAAAATTGTAAAAAATAGATAAAATACTTAAAATCATATTTTAAGATAAACTATTTAAACTAATTTTTTATTTGAAGATTTAATTTTAAAATTCTTTTTAAAAAATATTATAACAAAAATATAAAATACTGTAAAAACTAATTTTTTTAAAATTTTAGACAAACAGATCCAATAAAGAGGAGTTTAAAATGATTTTCACGATAAATAGTTGTGAATTACGGCCGATATGAATTTAATTAGTAATAAGACTAGTTGTGGATAAACAACGAATTAAATGTAATTAATTAATAACGACTGTATTAGTAATAATGAAAAGTTTGATGATGTGTATGATGTTTGTGTTTATAACGACGATGTGAATGAATTTCCACTTTGAAAATAAACTACTTCAAAAAAGTTTATTTGAAGTTATGGCTTCAAGGAATTTTAATTATAGTTAAACCAAAGAATTTTAACTTGAAGTTAAACTACTTCATGAATTTCCACTTGAAGTTAAGCCACTCTAAAAAATTTTACTTGAAGTTAAACCACTTCAAGAATTTCCACTTAAAGTTAAAGCACTCCAAATAATTTCACTTGAAGTTAAATCGGTTCAACAATTTTTTCTTCATGCCGAAAACGAAGCACAAAATTTATGGTGCAACTTCGATGTTGGCTTTCTAAAGAATTTCTTCACCGATCGACATAATCTTACAACACACCTTTCATCAATCTTAACCAACGCACTTGTGTAATCATGATTGTATCAATATATCATTGACTTAAATTTTCCACAAGTCAAAATTGATTCATCTATCAAATTTATCTATGCCAAACTTCACAATAGAACTTGATATATTATAATCGTGAACCAGGTAAGTTACCAAAAATCAAAAATGAAAGGCGAAACACAATCGACCACTTAAGTACATAGTCTTTTTTAGATAGAACCTTTTCAAATAGTACTTTCCAAGTATCACATTTTTTTTTATTTGGAACATTAAACAAATCTGCAATCATTGAGCATACTAATAATTCTATTTCTTTGGACCGAACCAAATTTTTTGAAATCAGATGTTGGGAAAATACACAGAGAGAATATAAAAGGAACACAATCAAAATACAAGAACTAAACGTGGAAACTCTAAAACTAGAGAAAAATAAGGATTATTGTCTAATGACATCCAAAGAACAACAATATGTGAAAAGTTTACAACAAATAGACTTCTCTCAAACATTTTGATCTCCCATTACACCCACTGCATCCAACGCAAATACATAAACTATATCTCACAACATTCTAACACAAATATATAAGAAAAGAAAAAACAATCAGATTCAAACTTAAAATATTTGTGACTGATGCATCAACAAAGAATTAGAGCTCATATATATAGCTTCAAGCACCCTCTTCCTTTACATATCAAAATAATGAGAGACTATTTGAACATTTATCATTTCAATAAGTCCAATAAAATGAGACACTTGCTTTAGCATGAAAGGAGTAATTTTATTTATATAAAATTATTAGTTATTATGACATTTACATATTTCTATTGTAGCAAAGTTGAGTATTCATCAATGTCTCGAGAAATATGAAGAAAAAGGAATTATAGAATTATAATAAATAAAAGTTATTCTGAGCTTATTCACTACAACAATATATTTTAGTTTTTGGGGTGTGGAGGCTTAAGTAGTTATGTGTTTTTAGAGTATTCATAATTTTTATTTTTAAAATTATGGAGAAAGTTTATAAATTTTTTTCTTGTAAAATATTTTAAATTGAGTAGTAAAACATTTTATTCTGAGATTGTGAATGTATGTATAGTTTATCAAACCACAATAGTTTTTTTTAGTCTTCTTTTGTTTATTTTTCTTCTTGGTTTGATATACTTTATAAAATTACGTTTGCAATTCTTTAAATTTAACCAATTTATTGAGTTGGTTCTTTAAGTAGTTTCCTTCTCAATAGGTCTTTTAAGTATCTAAATGTGCATATTGTGTTTTTTTTTTTTTAATATTTGTTTAAAAAAACCTCATGTGATTGTTAGACGCTAGCATGTCTTTAATGATGTTGACGTGGAAACTCCAAATCCTTAAATTAAGTTTTTTCCTTCTCAAACATTGGGGCTTTAAGATTTTTTCTTCCAACGTTGATTCTTTAAGTTTTCTTTCCTATATCATGTTAATTGAGATGACCCTTGGACTCTAGAAGATGAGTTGAATAGAGTCCCAATTTTTCCAGAGATTTTTAATACGCAACATAAATTTATTAAAAACGTGATGGCAAAGGAATAATTCTTATTGGATAGTCTCTTAGAAATTCGAATGTTATTGCAATTAATCTCTCTAATCCAAGAGACAATTTAAACATAAGAAGATATGTTGATTGAATCAAGCAAAGTTGTAATGATTCTATTAACAAAAGTAAACTAGAATCATGCTTAATGGGATAAATAAATGATTGAAAAACTAAGTAAACAGAAAATTCACTTTAAACACAATTCACAATTGTTGATGTCTTTCCAAAAAATAGTTTCACCAGTCAATAATTCAAACCATGAAAAAGTTTAAAACAAAATTTTCAATATCACAAGTTTTTGTATCAATCAAAAATAGAAAAATAAAATTTTGGCTCCAATCACCAAGATACAAAATAATGAACAGTATATCACAATGGTAAAAAGATTAGAGAGTGGAAAACTCACATTGAGATTTTTATATTGGTTTCTCTACCGCGTCATCTCTTCTAAAGCACATCTACTCACAATTCAAATGAATGAGAGTTTCTTCCTTTATTATATTTTAAATGTTACAAAACTTGTATAACAATCATTCTTCCTAAACACTCCAAGAACCATACCTCTTGAACCTTTCAAGATTAAGTTTGAATCCCTATCTTCGAGTATGTAAAGACCTTTCCATTCTTGCATGATATTCACAACTCTTGAACAAAAAAGGACACATCATTTATGACCTTTGACGTGTAATCGACTGATATCCCCTTAATCACTCACATATAAAACAATCACTCCCAATAAGAGATACCCCACATTTAGTTTTTCCAAAAACACATAAGACTTGAACCAGAAATGGTGTTTAATCTTTATTATGACCTTGCATGTATGAATGATGATGAATAGATGAAAGTGATCTTTCCCTAAATGGTTGTTCATATCAGTATTTAAAGAATATGAGTTGATAGGTGAAAGTACAATGCATCCTAATTGAAATAACTGATTTGTAACGATCAGAAACTGATTTTGTAGGTCTTGTAAATTAATTTACAGATTTGTGAATCGATTCATAAGTTTCTTGAAAGTGATGAAGATTCATTAGTCATTATTTTATAGTCATTTTTAGTCAATTATTAAGTTTATTTCTTTCAATTTAATGTTCGCTTTAGAGTTATTTTGAATAAATGGTAATTCGATAATATAAGGTATTTATGCTTTCATTTTCACAATTAACCAACTATTTTATGTAGTTTTGTTTTGTTTCATTGGTTTAGGGTAGTGTTGAATTTTGGTGAAAAAAAATGACCACTGTGCAATATTTTAATCATATATGAATTTGTAGACGTCTAAAAGGAGTCGAATTAGTTGCAAATGAAATCTTACATCCATAGCTACAACTATTATGAACATACCGAAACCCAATTTGGACTATAAAAGGGTGAAAAATGCAAATCAAATCAGAGGAAAAACAATTTTGGAAGAGCAAAAGTGTTTATTTAACACTACATAGCATTGCATTGTGCCCAACCATGTGTTACAGTGCATTTGGTTCCACAATTTTCTGTCCAGAGCAATGCGTACAGAATTGTATCAATGCGCTAGCACGCAGCCCCAAAGCCCTATTTAAGCTAAAAACTCATATTTTGCAAAGGTTCTTACTTAAGAGGCATTGCAGATCATATTGAGGACATCTTGGAGGTTGAGAACTTGAAGATTTCAGTCTTGAAAACAAGAAGTGGAGATTTATTCTATCTTTCGTATGTATAATTTCATCTTCTTCATTGCTACTATGTTCTTAATGATGAACTAATTTTCCCATTTATTAGGGATTAGATGAATCTCCCTGAATCTATGTAATTTTGGTTTGCTTATCCTATTTATGCAATTAAAATGAGTTTGATTATTCATATATTTTTGCTCTTAATTCTTTTTTGTGCTTGATCACTATATAATTGAACCTATGAATTATTTCGTTATTGGGAAATAGGCTATAATAATCAGAACCGAAATATATGTTCATGTTTCAATTTTATAGGAATATAAAATATTAACATGTGTCTGAGAAATTAATGTTCGTACATGCTTTGAGTAACAAGTTTAATCACATAACGAATTAGGGTTTGTTATCATAGAAGAGGGAGTTTGAGCTAAGGAATTTGTCTTAGTCTAGTTTGTTAATTTGACGTAATCAAATAAGTTAGATTATTAAAATAGTGAATCAAGAATTGTGTAGTGAAAAAGAGGTCATTCGAATTCCCTAATCGTTTTTCTCTTATTGAATTTTCTCTATTTAATTTTACGTTGGTTCAATTTTATTAACAAATCATAAACATTTTACTTACCTAAGTGTTATTTACTTTGTTGTGTTATTAAATTAATAACAATCCCTCAAGAGACGATTTTACTTATCATTTTTATTACTCGAACGATTTGGTACACTTGCCTAAGAATAGTCAGAAAGCCTGAAATTTCATTCTGAAGCAATGTGAATAGATTCATAGGTGTGTGAGTCAATTCACCAGATCTAAAACTCTGGAATAGTTTCAGGACCTATTCAAATCAATTTACAAACTTGTAAGTTGATTTACGAAATTCAAAATCACTTAGAAAAGCTTTTTAATACATTGAATGATGTTCCATCATGCCCGTATCATGCAACTAATGTTATAAATGATAAAATGAAGTTTTTATAATACTTTTTTTTTATTCATGATCATGTGTGGTTATTGAGAATTTGAGAATCATCTACAACACACAAAACCATCATAAATGAATCTAAATGAATCTAGTTTTGACATAAATCAAAATACTAATTATATCATAAGGAAACTTACATTTACATATTAGTTCTTTAAGTCCAAAATAAAAATTCTTCTAGTACTTCTTCAAAGGTTAATTGTTCATCTTCACCATGATCTTTTTCATCAAATTGTTCATCTTCATTCATATTATTTTCTTCCTCTTCTTGATCATCTTCATGAAATTTAAAATAAAAATATGATATTGGTTCCTTATTCATCATCTAGACACCCAAAAAATTTAAAACAATCTCAAATTTGTCCCACCAACTATTGAAACCTAATAAATCTACAAAGTTAAATAAAATTGAAATTCAAACATTCTCTTTACCAAAAAAATTGAATCACTGTCAACCCTTCATATTTTTCAACGCATATTGTTCCTGAAACAATATTTTTCGGAAGTCCAACACATTTTTCTTTAAAAAAATAATAGTTCAGACAAAAACTTGTCTTTTGAAACTTTTGTCCAAATTTTATCATGATTTTGTATATGAACAATATATGTTACAATGAACAAGGAACCATTATCATATTTTTATTTTGAATTTAATAAACATGATGATTAAGAGGAAAAAGATATGAAGATAATTGAGGTTGATTAAAGAAACAATCTAAAATTGATTTTTCTTGGTGAAGAAGAGTAAGAGGTGCGGAAACTTTTTTTACTATAAGACTTAAATGACGAAACATGAGAAAGAAAATCTAAAAGATTAATATTAGAAAAATATAAAGAATCAATATAAAATGATAAATTTAAAAGGTCAATAAAAAGAAGAAAAAAATAAAAATATTTTATATGAGGTTATTTTGCTAATTTTAAGTTGTCACATCAACAACACTAAAGACATTTCTACGTCATCAAACATTTATATAAAATTTAAATAAAAAAAGTAAAATAGAAAATTTTAAAAAGATAATAGGATACATGTTTTGATATTTCAAGGACCTTTTAATGGAAAAAACTTAAATGATTAACATTAAAAATACTCAAAATTTAATAGACCGCAGTTGTATTTTGCATATATACACACTAGAGAGAAATATAATATGATAATGCAAGAAAGGGAGGTGGTAACTAGGTAAGTATTGGAATAGAGGAAAGGACACCGATAGCACAATTGGTCATTACTTTAAAGCAAAAAATGTCTGCCTGATAATGATTGTCAGAAAGACATGTGTCAAGTAGTTAGGTTACTATGCATAAAGTCATATAAGATAAAAAATTATGCATAAAGTACTCTATTTCAGTACACTAATCATACACAAGTACAGCCGAACTCACACATAAGTATATTGTGATAGGCTTTTAGTCATTTGTTTATTTACCAATGTGTTCATGTTCTTGAATAATGCTCATCCTCACTACTATATACTATATAGTTTAATTATGCACCCAAACTAAAATTATAAAATGGGGGAACATTGATGGCAATGATTAAGTGCACTAGTTACATTTAAACAATAAAAAATATAGACAAAGTAAAAAGAGCGACGGTGGGATCGGTTAAGTTTGATTTAGGTTTGAATGAAAAAGCTTATATATAGTTTTAAATAGGAATATATAGTTTTAAATATATATTCCTATTGTCAAATTTAGGATTTTGGTTCTTTTATTTTATGTTTACTAATTTGGTACTTATACATATTATTGTTTACGGTTGTAGTCCCTGCATTTTTTTAATTACACTTTGGTATTCAAAAAGGGGTTAAACTAAAAGTGTCAAAAATCCTAAATAAATTAGGGACCAAAGGTGTAAATGAAAATAGAAGGGAATAAATTTCAAAAATAATATGTATAGAGATGATATTTGTAAGAAATAAAATAAAAGAATTAAGTTAGTCGTACAGTTGGAGAAATAGAAAAGAAATAGAAAGATCAACATTAAATTTAAGTCTATTAAAAAAATTAAATTTACTTTATAAATGTGGTTCGAAAAATCGAAGATAAATAAATTCTTTAGGACAGTTATACCGATTTTCAACTCAAATATATATTCGGATACGTTTAAATTCAAACAAATTAGGTATTAGATTGGTTTATTTAGAAAAGATCAAATTGATATTAAAATTTTAGTTTGACTTTCTAAATTTACAATTTTTACCATAGTTAAAGAAAAAAGAGTGTGTTGGTACTATTAAAATTTTAATCAGTATTTACATTAGTTTTTTATTAACTCATCAATATCAAAATTCATATATTCCATTAACATATAAATGTTGATTAAATCAATAGTGTCGATATATTTGTCTATGTAATTTAGTATCTAACAATTACATAAATTATTTTTATAATTAAAAATTTTAATTAAAATTCATGTCAAAACTTTATTTAAAAGTGTTTCCAAAAAATCATTTGAAAGTTCAAATCATGAAACTATCGTCATTAAAGTCGCGTCATTCAACTATTGGTCAATTAATTTAATAGTACTAAAACATATTAATTTGCAAATGTAAAACATAAGTTTCTTTCTAAAATAGTATTTTTTTTTTAATGAATTTGTAGTTTGAACCAAACGACAGTTGAAAATGTACATATTTGAAAAAATAGTTTGGTGTGAATGGTCATGCGTAATGCCTAGGAAGCATATGGTTGAAGACGAAACCATGTTGAGAAAGGGTTTTGGAGTGACCATTTTTACAGAAACACAATATCAATATATACATATTTACAATCAACACAGTAATATCAGTATATACGTTCTAGGATGAGATTGGACATACATGAGAAAAAATAGGGAAAAAATAGAGAGAATTCATTCCCATTTTACTTATATTACAATAATGTTGTCTAGTGATTTTAGTTAATATATATAAAATTTCGAATCACACTAAACATTCAAAAAATTTAGATTGTCTATTATGATAAATTTATCATCATGATGATAGGAAGACAAACTATGAAAGACCGAATACTAATTGAGAAATTGTTTAACTTAGTTGGTTAAATTTAACACAATGTATCAACATAAATACATTTAAGGGTGAGATTCGACACAAATGAGTAAAAAATGGAGAGAATTCATTCATATTTTACATACATGCACCGCTAAATTAATTATTTAATTAATTAATTATAAACTGACAATAATCAATTATTATGAATTATTATTAATATATAATATATTCAACTATCATTAAGTAATCATTAATTGATAAATATATATTATTTGTGTATTTTTCTAAATGAATTGTCATAGATTGAACCATTATGATACATTCAATGAGAAATCCATGTCAACAATTTAATTATTTAATTGTTGTCTCATTAGACGGTTAACATGTTGATAACATTGAAACCCCTATACGGAAATGAGGATAACCACACATGCTTGATTTCTCACAAGCTATCTTCTAGTTCTCATGAATCTAAAAGGTACATAGTTCTTGATTCATCTCATTATATGTAAATATGTTATAACTTGTATCTATAAATATCCTATTAAAATTCTCTCACATGTTACTGCATAAAAGAAATTTTACATCTAGTAAAAGGACATTTCACATTGCGATCAAAGCTAGTATATCCATAGAGGATGTAGTATGTTACAATATTTCACAACGGGTCCAACACCGATTTGAAAAAGTATTTTCACATCAGTTGTCTATCCATGTCAATGTATTATGGATCATAGTCTTTGAACTTGTCCAATTTATCACATGAGTTAAGAGCAAAGTCATATGTGAAAAGTCACACTTTCATATTGGTGTTTTGATGTAACCAGTCTAAAAGATTGATTTTTTTTTTATATTTTTTTTTCTTCTCATTTTTCATCCCTACTTAAAAAAAAGCAGAATACCAATAGCAACAACAATTTATAAGTTCAATACAACTAATAACATAAAAACATATCAAAACACTAATAATACCATAATAGCAATATACAAGCTCAATACAACTAAATGACATAAAAACATATAAAACACTAATAATACCATTATAACAATATACAAGTTTCACCAATAGATTTCCCTGTAATTTCATCAAACTAGATCTATAAGACACATGATGTACAAACAACGATCATTCATTTCATCATTATGGCACCTCTAATCTTTCTTTTTGCTGGACGAGGGATGTTGGATGAATTGTCCATGTATCTATTTGTTTACACACAAAAAAAAGTGCTATTAACATAAATAAATAAATATTGTCCTGGACCAGAGTCAGGCCCAATCATCGCGGTCATTGAGCCTTAGCCCAATCCACCAACATCCGAACTCGAGGCACTTCTCTTACCGGATTTGATCCTAGTGTTGGATTTGAGTTCTTCCAATCAAGACTGTTGAATAACAATCAGACGGTTCCTCGCATTTCGCTTTGGACTCTCCACAACAGAATAATTGTCTCCACGTCATCAACCCTCGATGGATTCTTATAAAAAGGTATCTGCACCCAAAATTAGGTACACATTATTCCTTCTACCTCTTCCTCTTCCCTAACTCCTATTGACTTGGACGTCGGAGCACTTGCAGGTACCCCCTTAGAGAACTAAACAACTATCTTCCATTATTTGAGACTGCTATCTCCAGATCTCAGTCATCTCTAGTGGTCTAGTACACATCAAATATTAATTATTAGTTATCTCATATCTCTTTTTGATGATCATTACGAGTGATTTGTACACCATCCTCTTCATTTTCTTCAATGAAAATAAGTAGACATGTTGAGAAAGAAGGAGTCTCAAAAATATTGTGAATTAACTCTAGATTTACATCATTACTATGTATGTTCTTTCCTTGTAAAACCATTGACCACTTATTGTTAAAAGGATCAGTGACCTAAAATACTTGTTTTTGCTTGGAATATTATGATGTAAGATTCATCCATATAAGCTTCCTTAAGAAGGCTAACTAGTGTAAATCCTAATTCATTAATTTGTCCACCACTGTTAACATAAATTCACTTACATTTAAATATAAACACTTTAAACTCAATATAATCGACGTCCCAAATCTCTTAAATGACCCCAAAATATGAAGTTGATGCCATTACATGATTTTTACTTAGAAATAGAGATGTGTGTGGACTCGACGGTTATTAATTTCCATTCAAATCATGAATGTTTGAAATCCAAATTATGTAACACATAACTATAACTCCGCTATTTTGCATTATGCTATTGTCATCCTTGAATTTTGTATAGAAGGAAATTTTATTGAGATCATACAGAATCCAATATATCACGTTAAATTTAGGCCCATATGCTAGCCATTTAATTGTATCACAAGCACTATCATCATTAATGATTTATCCTTTAAATGAATCTAAGAAACTCTTGTTATGCTCATTCAACAATCATTTTTTCATTTATCCGTGTTTTTTCATTGGGAATGCTTTTGTGAGCACATAAGTAGGGTTGAACTCATCAATGTTATTCAATATATACAAATGTGCCTTGAGAACTTCCTCACGACCCACAATCTTAAAATTTAAACTTTTTGTACTCCTATCTTCACATCTTTTGTCAGGACGAGACTTAGGCATTCATATAGCATATGTTTTATACATATAATCTGAACAAAATACAATAGCTTCTTCAGTAATGTAGCATTCAACAATCGATGTTTCCACACAATGTTGAATCTTCATTTAATTTTTTAGAATATGTATCTCTCTACTGGATACATTTATCTTAAATAAACTAGACCACACAATTTAATCTCCCTCACTAGATGAACAATTGAGTGAATCATGATGTCAAAAAATGAAATACAAAAATATATCTCCAACTAATACGAGATAATTGTAGCCTCATTTTCCAACTTGTCCAACTTTGATGTGTCAATGACTTTACTACTTTACTACATAGAGAATTCAAGAATAAGCACAATCTTGTAATAGTTTTCCTAACTTTTGTAGGCAAGGTGCTTTGAATAGCCACCAGTAGTAGTAGTTGTTGCATCAAGATAGGGCAATCATGAGATTTTAAGTTAACTAATTTGAAATCTTTCATTGATACAACCCTCTTGACATTTGATGAGTAACCTTGCGACACTTTGATTATAAAAATATTGTCTAGTAATTTTGATTTATATGTATAGAATTTCACATCACACTAAACATTGAAACGATTGGATTGTTTGTTATGATAAATTTATTATAATGATGATAGGAAGATAGAGATTATCAAACACCAAACCACAATTGAGACGTTTTTTAACTTAGTTGGTCACCTCCTGTTATATGGGTGAATTTTTTTGGTACAATTTATGGGTGAATTGATTCATTGTATCTTCTTTATAGATAAGATTTATTGTGAAACAGTTTTTTTGTCATTTTATAATTTTTTTTAAATTACAAAATAGATTAAGGTTTAAATATGTATTTAGTCCCTACAAATATACCACTTTTTGATTATAGTCTCTGTAAGTTTTTTTTTTGGATTTAGTCCCTGTAAAATCAGAGACGATTCACTTTGATCCTTAACCTCAAATCATTAAAATAACGAAGAGTTTTCCAAAAACCCCTAAACTCTTCTTTTAATTTTTATTCATATTTTCTTTATAAAATAACACTAATTTTTAAATGATCATTAAATAAATTTATTAATTAATAATATAAAATATTTTAATTTTTAATATATCATAAAAGATGATGCGTTGGTGTGTATTTATAAGCCCACGTGCCATGACAATTTATCACCTCTTTTTTTATGGACCAAATCCGATTGTTTCTGATTTTACTGGGACTAAATTCAAAAAAAAAAAACTTATAGAGACTAAAATCAAAAAGTGATATATTTGCGGGGTCTAAAGACATATTTAAACCATAAACTATTATTTTTTTCACAAAATACTAATAATTAAATAAAATTTATTAAGAGATCGTTTATTTTTGTTTCTTATAATTAAAAGATAATTTAAAAAAGAATACATTATTTGATAGCTTAATTATGTTTTTTTGTTTTTGTTTTTTTCAATTCATCAAAGGTATTCATTCATCTTTGAACAAGAACCATATTAGACATCTCAATATAAATGGTATCAGTCATGTTTTATTACTTGGACCACTCAAGTCGTGCAATTGTGTTGGTATATCAAGTGCAAATAAAGAAATTTACATTGAATAGAAAATAGATATTGAGCACTATATAAGTGGGAGCACCCATAAATCAATTGAGTTAAGGTTTTAGATAAAGATATGATGTCTAACTCACTTGTGTGGTTGCTCTTGACCCAATATGACGATTCATCGGACCTCTTTATGACCCAACAATGGTATATATCAGAGTCGATGGTTTGATGTGGCCGACTCCTTGTATCGGAAGTCTTCTTGACCAATGGTGTTCAGACGGTGTGTCCTATTGATATGCTTCCAAAGGTGATGCAAGTGGGTGAAAAAGATTCAATTTGAAGGAAACATGCTCAAATGAATGGATGAACTCACACTTGAGGGATAGATTATTGATATATCAAATGTGAGTAAAGAAGTCTCACATTAGATGAAAAAATAGATATTGAACACGATATAAGTAAGAGAACTCATAAATCCATTGACTCAAAGTTTTAAATAAAGATGTAATGTACAACTCAATTGTGTATATATGTGATTGCTTTTGACCCAATGTAATATCCTTTATATAATTTATACATATACATACACTCACATACCACGTTTATATAAATTTTTTTCTTTTTGGTACAATCGTTTTTTCCTAATTTGATTAATGTTTCCTATTGATGATTGTGATGCACAATTATATTCTAATTTTGTCCCATTCCCTAGTATTTTCCCAAAACAAAGTCAATGGTGCTAACAATTTGATGTACGAATTGAAAATTGAAGGCACCACTAAAAATTTAAAAACAAAAGTATAAACAGCTGATTGAAAATGACCATAAAGGTGATGAGAGTGACGATGGGAGGATAATACAAAGATCATTAATTAAATCAAATGATCAAATTTTTAATGATAAATTAATCATCTTCCTTTTCCTCTTTATTCTTTATTGGTGTTCGAAGAAAGTTTTCACAATGATATAGTGAAGCAGCTGTGCACAAATATTGCGTATAGTGGAATTTAGTTTTAGAGTTCACTTAAAGTTTAATTGTCGTACGTGTTAATTCTGAATAAGAAAATATGAAGAGTATGAAATTTTGGCTAATAGTAATTACTTACAATAAGTATAAAATTAGTGACGTAAACAAAATTTTTTTGGAGATTAGTGATTCTTTTTGTAATTTATTATAATATATTAAAATAGACTCTCAAACAATTCATTTGACACCTAATCACATTTTATGCCACATAACTCTATTTGTGTCACTTCACTTATTTGCTTAGTTGTCATAGGAAGAATCTCTTCTCTTTCTATTCTTCATATAGTACACAATTTCATTTCATCAATAAAAAAAATTTCAACAAAAAACAAACATTAATAATAACTCATAATTTAATAAACGTTTCTTTATTATCTATTTATCATTTATTAAATGTGGATTTATTATTGTAACCATTTTCAATGTAAGTCCAAATATCTATTCTTTTTTTCTTGGCTGAACCAAGATTCAACAAGACACGATACCACAACCTCGAGACATGCTTTTGTGGTGTTCGATGAAATGCAACTGATGTTAATATTCATTTGAGTAACTAATTTTGGTATATTTTTCTCTTTCATGAACATCTTCTTCTTCCAAAGGAGATTGCTAGCCACTAGAAATGCGTGTTCTATTTTATGTCTAATATTTAGTTACATAATTTTTATGTTATCTTTCATTTACAATATCAATACTAAAAAAAATCTAATTTATGTCGATGCAAATTATTGATGTTCCATTCAACAAACCGTACGTTTTGTCTCCTTTCAGTCACTTCTTATTAGGCCATTTCCTCTTCTTTTTTTAAACCATAAGATCTTGATAGTTCCTAATTTCTATCATTCAAAGTAGATCCATTGTTACAATGCATATTTTTTTAGCGCAACTAATTAACTAGACAATGGTTAAAATTTATACAATTCTTGGAAAATTAAAGTTCCCACAGTAATTAAAGAACAATAATAACAACACATTTGTCTACATGATAATTTGAAACATCTAATCCATATTTTTAACTTTACATTCTCCAAATCCAATTTCAATATTTTCTTCTGCGTTATAATTGTATCATGAGTGACATTATATTTGTTGTTTTTGATTCATATAACTCGACAAAAAAGACCCGAGACAAGAGGCATGTGAGTTGGAGATGAACAAATGGATGCTACAAATTAGGTTTTAAGCAAATGTTTTAGATTTTTCACAAATTTGTAAATTGTTATTCCAGTCTGACAAGTCAAGTTTACAAGGAAATAATTATTTCCTCCATCTCATTTTAAATGCCTTATTTGCCATTTCTTTTTGTCTCAAATTATTTGTCATTTTACAATTCCAATACATCATTAATTACTTTTTTCCACTAATACTTTTATTTATTATATTTCAACTCATCAAGTTTTTCTGCTAACTACAATTAAATCAACTAATCATTTTCTAAGGAATTGTACACACGTCAAATGAGATATTTAAAATGAGACGGAGTAAAACTTATGTTGAAGAGTGATATTGCTTTTCACACTAATACAATAAAAACAAAGTTTATATTGGGTTCCGGAATTATTCTATTCTAAATGCACATATTTTCATAATCGAGTTTAATTAATGTCTTTTTTAAGTTGCACTTATGTTATACATTTGTTTTAGTTCAAACTTTTTTCTTTAAGATAGCCTATAATCGTAGAAAGAAAAGTAATTATTACTATCAATTTAAATCATTCAACCACTTTTTAATTTATTTAGTTGCCTTGGGAATTTTATATATGCTAATGTCACTTTTAATATTTTTTCAAGTTATTCTTTTGTGACTAGCACTTTATTGTCCATTTCCTTCTTTATAATTCAAACATCTAATTAACTATTATTATTTTGAGATGATATTTTCAAATAAAACTGTGTAAAATAAAATTGTAATACAACTATTGTGTTTGATTTGATATCTAAGTCATTGCATTTATGCTACTAAGATATAAAGTTTGTTTAGTAAGAGTGTTAATTCACGAAACAAAATGAAAATTGAGATTTATAAATGATTAATTTTAAAGTAGACTTATAAATTATATATATCTTATATTTCTAATGCTTACTAATTTTTTGAAAATAAATCTCAAGACACTCGCGCAACGCGTTGGTTGAAATCTAGTTCTAACTAATTTGCAATCCCTGTTTATTTTTTTACCATAGACAAACTAATAATTTCATTGATAGTCAAAAGAGCTTAATGATCATATATAAATGTTTTTACACTCATAGCAAAAACAAACCATTGATTTGAATGGTCGTTTGATGATAAAAGTTATAAAAATGTAGTAAATAAAAAAATCAACTGTTATCAATCAATGTCAATGTAAAATTAGTTTATACTGACAGTGTATATTGCTTTTTCTCTAGTGTAAAATTAGCTTTATGGTATAATTTTTTGTCTTCTAATTTTATCTTTCATTTAAATTATTTATTTTACATATTTATCTTTTTTATAATTTGAAATTTTATTTTACCCTTCATTTAACAACCAAAAATACATTCAATTATGTCTCACACGAACACTCTTGCACTGTCAACGAACCAACTAAACTATGGAAAAGATTTGGTTCTTTTGAAAATTGTATTAAAACGAAAAATATTCTTGCTTCCTTTCATAACTTTTTATTTCCATATTTTTATTCTATTGTAACTTAAATACACACGATTTTTTTTGTAACAACCCCTGACTCGTCCTTCCTTCTATAAAATAGGTTTTTTTGTAACAATCCCCGACAATGTTATTCATGATCTTTTCACTCATTTTTCACCATTAAAAATTATCGATTTTTTGCTTTCCGCGGGAGTCGAACCTAATACGTAGGAGATAAGTATCATAGTTTATTTACCCTCACTATCAATTGAGCGTTTAATTAATAGTGGGAGTGAATGAACTATTGATTTAACTTTTAGGTCCCTTTTCGTCAATTGTTACATGTCATTTAATGTTCTTAATTGCCATGTATCCTCATTTGGCATCTTAGCACAATATGCAACTTATGGTAATCTTCATCACTTTTGACCACATTTCACTTTTTTTCTTCGTGTTCCTTAAATTGAATGAGTCACCATCACTCACTTGTTGATCATCTACTTCCTCATCTTCATCATTTTTGTTCATCGTCAATGGTTGTTTTTGGTCTGCCTTTCATCTTTTTTGAAGGATGACCAACCACTCCTTCACCCCCATCCAGCGAAAATATAATAAACAAAATTATCTTTACATAAAAATAGACAAAATAATTCAAAACCCCAAACTTAAAAATGAAATGTGAAGAAATGAGAGTGAACCACAAACATAAACAACTCATCTCAACACTTCCCAACCAAATATGACAAAATATAGTACAACACTACCTCATAAGTGTCTTGGAGCCATGGGAATCGAATTAGAAGTCGCAATAGTGGTAATGGTAAAATACATTATAGTTGGGATAGATATCTGATTGATAAGTTGGTAAAATGCCAAAACCGACCATAGAAGTTCCGATTGATAAATCGAAGATTAATGCCAAAAAAAAAAAACTTATAAGCTCAAAGACGGCTCAAATAAACTCAAAGAGAATAAACCTAGTTTTTTTTTACTCAATCCAATTCTATCTTCATTTCATATAATAGCTTACAATATATATAGTCTAGCTTCAATTGACTCAAACTCTAATAAAAAAAATATAACCTAATTAAAATCTAATTAACCAAAATTAAATTCTAAATCAATTAAAGGAAATGAGACACAATTCCAAATTGGCATAATAAACTTCATGTGCATAAGTGTTAATTTCTATATGTTTGTTTTTTTATAAGTTTCTTTACATATACTAAATGAATTCATGATCTCATCACTTCCTCACTACTACCAAACAAAGAATCAAATCAATAACCCAAAGAAGGAATAAATCAATCTTTACACATAACAAATCCCTAAAACGAAAATAAGTTTATTATGCACAAGATTATGATACCACATAACTTGTACATACTTCGACGATGAGAATAGATCCACCATTTTTGCTCTTATAGTTATTTTTCTCGAGAATCGAAATAAATTTTCTTCTCTCACGAACTCTAGAAACCTTAGTGTAGTCAATGTTTCTGAACTTGGTGGTTTAGGAAGGCGTTTGTCCACGTTTCAAATGTATCAACCGACGTTAAGGCTAAAACGTCACCGTCTTTTAACATTAATGAAATTAAGGTTTAAGTTGTCAGGATTTTAAAAGATAAAAGACTAGTTTGAGAAGAAAAAAAAGATAAAGTAACAAATTGTTAAAATTAAATAAAATAAATGACCAAAAATGTAATTTTGTCTAAGATTTATATTTGAAAAAAATGTTCTCTCATTACGAAAAACAAACTCAATACCAATTACGACTTTCAAGTCAAAGTAGGCATCAATATAACGTAAAAACTTCAAAAAAAAAAAACTACAATTGTTATCTAATGACAACTAAAGAAATAACATTATATGTAAATTTTACAACACATACCTCAAATGCACCCTTGTTCTCAGTATACTCACATTCTCTAAAAGAAAATAATGAACTAAATCTCACAAAACTATAATGCATAAGAGAAAAATAAAGAATCAAATAAAAACTTAAAATATTTTTTTTTTTACTAAAAACTTAAAATATTAAAGAACATTGCAAATTAGATGAAAAAATAGAGTTCATGTATGTAATTTTTGTCTCCCTCTTCTTTTACGGTATTAGACAATATGAAACTTTTGTCAATTTTTCAATTTGAACTAACTCGAACAAATTTTGCAGGAACTACATCATACATTGTATTATCTACGATGATTTTGGGTAAAAAACTAGCGACAAACAAAAACTTACATATATAATTTACAACTTATCTCATTGATTATGCATCAAGGTGTATGTTGTACATGTGACTTTGCTACATTATAATACTATTTATTAGAGTATATACTAACTCATTGCTCATATATGATTGGGTGTTTATTTAAATATGTATAATTGGATCTCTTAAGTGCATAGTTGTTTGACTCAACAAATATACTCACTCATTATGTAAAAGCTTATCTCCTTCTATTAATGTCAAATTTATCCATTAGAGAATAAGCATTACTTCTTCACCTTACACTTGTTGGTAATGAAATAGTAAACAGTACCTAGTATAAGTATAAGACAGAAAGAGACACACACACAACACAGTTGTGACACAACACTAAGAATAAAATATTCAACACAAAACAAAAGATACATAATACTCTTTTTGTGTTTTATAAAATGGACACAAACCAAATAAGCTGTTATCTGTGCGTTTGTGATTGTGATTCACAGATTCCAACAAACGCCGTTTCCTTATTATTACACAAAGAAAGAGAAAGAGAGAGAGAAAGAGAAAGAGACTGTGTATAGTTCTGTAACGGTTGCAGAAGGTGCAGCATAACAGACACAATTTCAAAAGCTGCTTCTATTGTCTCTCCTTCATAAAGCTTAATCATTCAACTGTGAACACTATACTATATCATCATGATGATGATTATGATGATGGTGATAAAGACTCAATTTTTATGAGATTGGTTACAAACTCTGTGAAGTGTTGAAAAGTGAAAAGGTTTTTGGGTTGGTTGGGTTTTTAAGTTGAATGAATGATGTTGAATCATGGTGGAGAAGATGAACTTTATGAACAATTATGGAAGGCTTGTGCAGGACCTCATGTTGATGTTCCTCGTGCAGGACAAAGGGTCTTTTATTTTCCTCAAGGACACATGGAACAGGTTTGTTTTTTTTCTTCTTTTCATTATCTAAATGGTTACAAATTCTTGTTTTTTTTTGTTTGTCTTAAAATGTGTTTTGTTGTGATGCTTGGAATTTGGATATGCTTGATTCTTTGTTTTTTATTTTTGTCTTTTTTAGTTTTGGTTAATGATTTTGTTTTAATGTTTTTTTTTACTTTATATGTTTTTTATTTATTTGTGTGGTTGTAGTTAGAAGTATCAACAAATCAGGAACTAAATCAGAGGATTCCATTGTTCAAACTTCCAACCAAGATCCTTTGTCGTGTGGTCAATGTCCATTTACTGGTAATTTTCTCAATTATCCTAAATTTTCTTTTCTCTTTTTCTTGTGTGTGATTTTAAGAAACCAAAAAAAAAAAGAAACTTTTTTGGTTTTTTTGTAAAAATAAAAAAGGGGAAAATGTTCATCTGGGTTTTGAAATTTTGAGTTCCTATGACAGTTTCTAATTTTTGGAGTTATTAACTTTTTGATATTATTTGATTATATGAATTGGGTTGGTGGAAAAACCAAAACTTGACATGAATTTTGACATGTTTAGGCTGAACAAGAAACAGATGAAGTTTATGCACAGATAACTTTGGTACCAGAATCTAATGTAAGGATATAGCTACCACTTTTTGATTCTCAAATTTTTTGTTTGGTCAACCTTTGATTTTTTTTTTTCCATAGTTTTTTTGAATTTTCTAATTGACCAAATGTGCTTTAGCAAATTGAGCCTACAAGTCTTGATCCTTGTCCTGCTGAACCTCCAAGACCAAAAACTCACTCCTTCTGCAAGGTCTTAACTGCTTCTGATACTAGTACTCATGGTGGATTTTCTGTTCTTAGGAAACATGCCACTGAATGTCTTCCACCTTTGGTAAAAATACCATTTTTTTTTTTAATGAATTTGTGTTTGTTTTGAATAACAGATCCAGATTGGTTTTTTTATGTTTACTAAAACTGTGTTTGGTTTTTGTTTAGGATATGTCTCAATCTACTCCAACTCAAGAGTTGGTTGCTAAGGATCTTCATAATTACGAATGGCACTTTAAGCATATATTTAGAGGTAAGTGTAGACTTTGACTCAAGAGAATTTGAGAATTTCTTAAGCATGTGGTCCTGAGTTCAATCCTTGATGTTGCTTGATCATACAAAAAGACTCAAGTGACTTAAGCATGTGGTCCTGAGTTCAATCCTTGAATTACATGAATTTTTTTCATTTTAGCCTATGTTTCTATGTTTGTATCTCCCAAGATCATGTTTGAGTTAGTCAAACGTGATTTGACCATAAACTATGTTTTGCTTCCATTTTTAGAATTGATTTCAGTCACAAAATCAATTTTACCTATAAGTTAATATTTCTAGCCTATGTGATAACATAGAATCAATTCTCACATTCATTGACTTATATATGCACACAACAGCGATTCTGATCATATAAATTGATAAAAATCTCTTTTTTTGTCAATATTTCTAAACATAAATCACGTTATGTTCAATTTATTTTCAACTAAAACCAATTCAATCAAAATCAGTTTTTATCACCGCAAAACAAAAAACATGCTTAATCTCACATTTCCTTTGTGTTCAGGTCAACCGCGTCGACACTTACTAACAACTGGATGGAGTACTTTTGTGACTTCCAAAAGATTAGTTGCTGGAGATACTTTTGTGTTTCTGAGGTATTCATTTGATGTTTTCTTTTTCTTGGTTTCCTTGATATGGTTCAAAAAATCATCATATACTGTAAAATCATACAATGTTTCTGTTTGACTATGCAAACATTAAAACTAAACAAGATTCTGTGTTATAGAGGAAACAATGGAGAATTACGCGTTGGAGTGAGGCATCTCGCTTCGCCGCAGAGCTGCATGCCTTTATCTGTGATTTCTGGTCAGAGCATGCACCTTGGAGTCCTTGCAACTGCATCTCATGCTGTTGCAACTCAAACTCTTTTTGTAGTATACTATAAGCCAAGGTATAACTTTTACTATTTGTAAAAAATTAGAAACTATCTTTTGCTACGAAGCATTGACGCAGACACGAACACAACCCTAATACATAGACACTGGTAATAATTTGAGAAAATAGAAGTGGCTGCATATTATTGTAAGTGTCAGTGTCAGACACTTGGATACGACTTTAATATAAAGTATCGATGCTACATATTTTGTGGATGAATCTTGACAAGGCCATTTTGCTTTCTTAGGATGAGCCAGTTTATTGTAAGTGTGAACAAATTCATGGAAGCTATGAACCAAAAATTTAGTGTTGGAATGAGGTTCAAGATGAGTTTTGATGGAGATGATTCACCTGAGACTGACAAAAGGTACTAAATTTCACTTTTGTAGTTTGCAACATGACCTTTTTCATTACACATTCTAAATTCTAATATGTATCGTTCATCAGATTTTCTGGCACAATAATTGGAGAAGAGGATATTTCTTCACACTGGTTGAATTCAAAATGGAGATCACTCAAGGTATTCTCAACTTTTGATTTTGCAATAGTCCACCTTATTTCAAGTAATTTGTATGGTATTCAATATTCAAATTTTCATTCATTCCTTCATTCTTGTCATCATATATTCACAGGTTCAATGGGATGAGCCTGCATCTATTCCAAGACCTGATAGAATTTCACCATGGGAGATCGAACCGCTTTCGCCTTCTGTTCCTACATCTGTTCAACCTCCTCCTCCTGTAAAATATAAAAGGCCTAGACTACCTAGTGAAGTTCCAGATCTTGGTAAGGAAGAAGAATATCCTATAACTCCTTTTGATTCTTGTATTCATTATTCATTACTTTTTTAATTATTCATATAGTCCCTGTAAATATAGCAAACTTTTATTTTAGTCCCTGTAAAAAAATAATTGTTTTGTCCCTGCAATAGTCAACCTGACTTAGTGGGATAAGGCTTGGTAGTTGTTGTTAATGTCTTTATTTCATTTTTGAAGGAGACACGACGCTAGGTGACTCTGCTTACTGGGAAGCTGGGTTGACACAATCAGATATAACACAAGTTAATGTTATGTCTGAAAACAACAGGAGTGACAATATGCATATATGGCATCATATACAAACTGATAATAGCAAAATCAGCAGAAACGGTATATCGAGGAATCCAACAGACGGAAGTTGGCTATCTTCTCCTCATTCTAGTTGTCCTTCTCATTTGTGTCAAGACGCGTCTGACGATAGCAAGAATGTCTCGGTCTCACCTTGGCCTATTTCAAAAACAAACTCAGAAATACCGAACAATGATCGTTTGATTAACGAAGTTGACAAGGAGAACAAAATAGAGGTTGCTACAAGCTGTAGATTGTTTGGAATTGACCTTAATCAGAATGCAGCAAATGCATATGGAGTCACCTCTGAAGCATGTGTTGTCACCTCTTTGTCAAGAACTGATGCAAACCATAATATGCCTGATATCTCAAAGGCTTCAAAAGAAATGATACAAGAACAGCTACAAGTATCACCAAAAGAAACTCCAAGCAAGCAAATCAATAGCAGAAGTTGTACTAAGGTACTTGGCATATATTGTTTCTTTACGTAGTAGAGTTAGGGTCTATTTGGATAAACCACTTAAATAAGCACTTATAGGATAAGTGTTTACATATAAGCCATTTCTATATTCAAAAAGAAATTATGGACAAATTACTTTCATATAAGCTATAAGCTATTTTCATAAGCAATCTTGCAGAACCTATAGAAATTAGTTGAAAACAGCTTATGAACATGTCATTAAGCTGTTTTCAAATGCTCTCCCAAATATCATGTCTAGTGTTTATGCCAGCAGATAAGCCCAAATATGTTGTTCATAAGTCAATCCAAATGCAACCTTAATGTTTTTCGGTCTACTCTGAATTGCTTGTAATGTAAGGCTTATGCTTGTGTTCCAAACTTGTCAAAAGGTTCAAATGCAGGGCGTTGCGGTGGGTCGTGCAGTGTACTTGACCGCGTTGGATGGATATAATCAACTTATAGATGAACTGGAGAAGCTTTTTGACATAAAGGGACAACTCCAAGTCAGGAATAAGTGGGAAATTGTCTTCACTGATGATGAAGGGGATATGATGCTTGTTGGTGATGATCCATGGCCGTGAGTATCTCTTTAATCTTTAACTATACTCAATAATAGATTGTGTTGAATTACTATTAATACTATGTGGATTGGTATTATTATGTTATTGCAGGGAATTCTGCAATATGGTGAGAAGAATTTTCATTTGTTCAAGCCAAGATGTTCACAAAATGAGCTCAGGGAGTAAATTGCCTATCTCATCAATAGAAGAGACTGTAATAAGCTCAGACACAGCTGAGACATGAAACAATGAAATTTGTCTTTTTAATTAAATAAATGTTTTGTTAGTCTTTATTGTTGTTGTTGTTGTTTGTTTGAGTTAATGAAGCTAGTCCAATATTGGCTAGGCAAGTTTCATGGTATTAGATGTGAAACATTGACTAATTGTAACTCCATTTAGAGTTGGAAAGACATGTTTTAATAAATTAAGTAGGTGAGAGGGGGGAATATTAATGCTTAGTGTGTGTTAGTCTTGGGCAATTTAATGTTTCATTGCCATTTGTATATTTTAATTTTGAGTGAAGTCTCGTTTTACTCCCTAAGAAATACACGAAATTCAGGTTAATATGTGAGAAAAATATATAACTTTTAGACATTATAAAAAAAATAAAAAAATAACCATTTTAGTCTTTCACAATTATGGGTTCCATCCGTGACGAAAGTCAGGGACATTTTTTTTTGACTGAAAATATAACTCTTATTTTTTTTTTTCAAAAAAATTCCTAAATTAGAAAATTTCATCTTCTTTTTCATTTTTCCTTTGAAGGGTCAAAAACACAATTTTTCTTAGTATGGATTTGTCACAATCATGTAGATTTGTGATGATATTGACAAATTTGACTGTAATACTAAATATACACTTAAGAAAGCAACCGTAATGTGATTGATTTTGTACTTATTTGTTTGGTGAAAAATATGTATTACGGAACGCAATTACATGGACTAATGAGGATAAAACCACATGATGAGTAAAGTTGTATTTGAAGAGTTTGAACACTGTTATTCTCTTCCGTTTGTGTATTTGAATTTAAAGGATTTCAATTGTTTGGAATTTATGTATAAGAGGTATTATGGTATACTGCATCACTGTTCTACTGACATATGGGTAATGGGTTGATTCTGATTTCTGACAGAGTGGGGCCCAATTCCTAGCTGCAGCTTTAACACCCATACATACGAATCAAATTGGGTCAGTTATTTGATTCATGTGACCTACCTATCATGTCTCAGAATTCTTGATAAATAAATTTAAAGCATAAGGTAGTACGCAGTGAATAATTGAACCATAAAAAACTTAACTTAAATTGGTTAATTTTTTTTTTTTTTTTTTAACTTGAAACAATTTTGGGCTAGGGGACAATTAATATATGTTAACAGTGACTTTTCCAAAATTACATTGACTTTGGGATTTGTGTAGAAATTTCAAATGATAAATTTTGTCAAAATTGCAGTGAGAAAACCGTGATTCTAACAATCTCATTATAATTCAAACATGCACGAAAAACGTTCTGTTTCTTAGAAAATTGTGAATGGTTAATTATAGTTTTGTCAAATTATTAACTGAAGAGGTTATAGGAGTTTGTTCTAACTTCTTACAGAATTCTAAATTAATAACATCTCCAATTCGATGCTTTCATAAATTAGCAACTGATACAAATATTTTGAGTTGGACCTAATCTAAGTGGTTGGTTTAAAGTGCTAACCTTGAAATCATTCAATCATTTGACCAAAAGTATGAAAGTGCTAATTGTTTAAATTAAAAGTTGCTTAAAAATTACATCACTGAAGCTAATTGTGCATGAATTTTTAAATATGATGTAATATAGTAGAACCACTTATTAGTAGCTAATTAATCCAAAGCCTGTTGCTTAAAATTATCAATTCAATATACTTTGAATAGAGACTCTATATTATGGTCTCCTAAATGCAGTTGATATGCTAAAAAGACTACAAAGACATTTGAACAAGGGTTAGAATCTACAATATAAATTTGCTTTATATTAAGCATGTTTGAGTTTCGTCACTAAACTTTTTCAAATTAAACAAATAAAATACTCCATGTTATTTGATGTATATAATATTTGATAAGCATTATACAAACACAATTGTAAACATGAAAAGGTAAACTTTCTTACTTTCCTCATTTTCTCGAACTAAGCCTTTTCTTACATTTGTTGTTCCTCTATTACATGTTCCTTTATTATCCTTGCCACATCAGTGTGTGTTTTTCCCTCCATTTTTCTCTTCATGGATTGCCTCAAATAATCTCCATACCTTACATTCTTGTACATCTTGGGATTTTGAGCATCTATAATATGATCAAATGGCTCAACTTCAACCTCATCTCGTGGGAACAAAAATGATGCATGAGAAGTCCTTCTCTTGTTCTTATTTGTCACTGCTCTGTGTTCTACACTCTTGTATTTTCCATTACTCCATATCTGTTCACATTGCAAAAGAATTAAACTAGAAAATGTAGATATATAATTAAGTGACTTTATCTGTTACCATTACATTATTTTTAAGCTTATTATAACAAAGTAGACTCTTAAGACACCGCTCTCACGTTCAAGTCTAGAACGTGACCTGATATTGAAGAAAGAAATTACCTGATATTGAAGAAAGAAATTAGTCAATTACCTCTATTATATCTCCAACATTGACAACTAAAGCATCTGATATTGGAATCACAGGTACCCAATTTCCTTTATGACGAATTTCTAACCCAGGTACATCATCATTTTGCATAAGCAAGGTAATTGTGCTTGTGTCAGAGTGTGGACTCAAACCCAATACTTGCTCAGGTGTGTTACAAGGAGGGTAATAATTCACACGTAAACCTTGAAGTACTTCTTTATGTAGTTCAACAAGAGCATGTTTCTCCAACCCCATAATAACAGACAAAGAAGTGAGAAGTTCTGTGCCAACTCGTTTCACCTCACTTGAATATGCTTCTATTATCTCCCTGCATTAGTAGATGAATTCCATTCAAATCACAAGATGTATATTTATAAGTTAAAGAGTTAACATTTATTTTTAGTCTCTCTTGAAAATATATATATATATATATATATATATATATATTTTACTCTGTGCAAAATTTGGTGTCCCTTGTAGGTATGTGGCATTTTTAGGATATCTTTATATTCGGTTGGGAAGTCCGGGGGAGCGCAGGGACAACAACGGACTAAACGTTCTAACATTTATAAGAGACTTTGATACTACATCTCCATCCAAAATCTTAAGAAATAAGATATATGAGTCACCTCTCTTATATATCCAACATTTAGCTCATTCTTAGCCAATGTGAACTTAACCACTCACATTTAAGTTGAAACTTATGTGGCTTATTGGTCTAGCCAACTATTTTCTTAACTTTATATGACAAAATCTTTGGTAAATCGTCTCTATCTTAAGCAAGTTGTATACTCTTTTAAGATGAGTGAAAATAAGTCATTAATAGAACAACTTGATATGTTTAACAAACTAATTATTGATCTGGAAAACATTGAAAAATTGGATTTGATAAAAAAGTGCAATTTTAATAATTAAAAAATTTGGTAAAATAAATTTCAGTCTATATACACATACCAATCTACATGATGTAATGAACATTTACACGTATCAATTTACATGATGTATGTCATTTGATTAGATTAATTCATGTAACAACAAAAGATGCACACATATAGCATGTCACATTCACATATTAGACTCAAACATATATCTCGGCAACGATAACCCAACAACCGCAATTCTACTCATAAAAACAATTTTATTCATAAAATACACCAATTATAGAACTCAAAATTACAACAACATACACTACAATATATGTATTTATTAGCATATCTATCAACATATGTCAGGTCTAGTTGAAATTCATCACAACCTATTAGCATATATCAAACCACAATTATCCTATAGACTTATATATAATTTGGTTTTCACAACCTTTTCACAATTAATAATTTTTCCTTTTTCAATTTCTTTTAACATAAATATTTTCGTATGTCATATCACAGTTTTACTTTTAAGACAACCATTCTATACTCATCCACACAGTTCATCTTTATTGACCAAATTATAATCCAGATATCTCGAGAACGTTTAGAGTTGTCGTAGCCAATGTCCCAACAAAACTCAGCGTTCAAGTAATACATTTTTACCCTTTTTGGGAATAACATCAGTTGGAAAGCTAGTTTGTAGACGATAGTGCCTTCTCAACCGGAATATATTGTTGTCACCGAAACAATCAAAGAAGTCTTATGAGAATTTCAAAGGAGTTCAGATTGCAAGAGCAAGTCATCACTGTATTCAGTTATGAGAGAATAAGTCTATCATGAGAGGACAAAACATATAGATATTAAATTGCATTTTGTCAGAGAGGTAATTGAAGACACTATAAATTTATTTATAATCTAATTTTGAAAGAGTGAATTGGAAGCAATAAAGTTTGATTAACATGATAAAAGCTCTGGGTATCTTGGTCAAAACCTATTAATCAAAGTATCTTTGGTGTTCTTTCTCCTTAGTTTCTTTATCGATGTAAATATTTTTCAACCGCTTACACGTTATTAATCTTATGTGACGGTGATATTGTTATGGGCGAGTTTTTTGCTAGAGTCTTTGTTTATGACTTTTTAGTTTATAAAGTGGTCTATACTCAAGGTTGAGCTCGCTGCAGCGGCCTCTGGCCCAACCCTATTTTGAGTATGTGGTCCCTATCGAATATTTATATTCAATTCTTGCTAATGATTGAGACAATATAGAATATGGATGCGCACATGCTACAAACCATAACCTCGTCTCATAGGATTAGCTAGAGCTGGTCTTATTATTATTCGACCGGTTTTCTTCCCTAGTGTTTAATATGCTTAGTGCCTCTATACTTGATCTTGAACAGGTGTCAGTCCTTGTTAACGTGTTAGGTCGGTCGATGGTCCAATAGACTGGTACCGAACAAACATGTATTCTTATTAGCCATATTAGTACCAAAGAATCAAGATTGGTGTTGGGACTAAAAGACTAGTTATGAAATTGCCAATAGCATAAACCTCTATATTTACATAGATCAAAATCATATTTAAATTTACTTTTAAATTATCGAAACACATACTTGAATCCCTCTGGAAATTTCGGCCAAAACTGAAGCTTTCTGTAGCGGGCAGGATAAATGATTAACATGAGTGCATCGGACCAATCAAGTGTCTGCTCCTCAGAAACTACATAAGCATGACCATAGCCTTGTATATCATTTGAGGGCATAGCATACTTGTCCTTCTCTTCTATTGGAAGTTTGAAAAACTCATCTGCTACTTCCATCATTCTCCTCATAAGTTCTCTTTCCACACCATGATTCACTATCTGCAAAGGTATTTGAAATCTCAAGCAACATTTTATGAAAAACCAAATAAAAGTCTAATTTACTTTCACAAAGATGTAAATGCATCTTAGATATAATTAGACATTTATTACATTTAGTTGGAGTTTGTTAGAGCAGTTATAAATTAGTTAGTATTAGTTACAAATTAATTAAAGTTTGATATATTAGTTATGATCACTAAATAAAGTGTATCTTACATCAATTATAATTAATTTTTTTTAATTCATTCAATTCTAAAGTTCATCTTTCTTTTATATTATTTTTCTATTTGTAGAGTTGTACCATGCTCCTCACCAATTCATTACTTTGATTTGATTGAACATATTACTTAAATGGGTTACACTTCCAACCGACGCGTCTTAAATAGAATTATTTCTTATTAAAGAAATCTATAAAAAAAAATGATAATTTTTTATTTTTACTTTTAATCATTATTGTTGTTTGTCCTTAAAATTATTAGTTAAGTTGAAATTGACTGCTTAATATGTAGAATATTTATTTTTAATGCCTCCAAAATGGATTACATAAAAACCAAAATAAATATGGCGTACATATACATAAACTAATTCCAACTTAAAAAATATTATAGGACCAACTACAACGGAAAACATTTTATATAATATAAAATAAAACAAATACAAAAAATAAAAATTAATATATTTGCATAGACAAAAAAAAAAATTATAAACATTAAAGTAATAAGTGAAATATTTATAGGATAAAATATATATTTAACTATCTTTGTTATGATCGATGATGTAGTGGTAGAAATACAATGCTTCCTTCACAAGTTTGTGTTTGTACATTTTTATGTAATTCACAATTTTGTAGTTCATGAATTTACCTGAAAGAAACCCCACTCCTTGCATGCTATGTCAAGTTTGAGTAACTCCTCCATGTTACCATTTGAAAGCAGTGCTAAATCAATGATAGGTATCTCACATGAAAGGTGAGGCATGTAATTTACTTTCTCCATTTCTTCTTGATTCCTCATGTATCTTTTAGGAACATGTAAATAATTCTTCTTCACCATTTCTTGAACATTTGGTACTAGTAAAGATGGAACAAAAGTAGGTGCTTCATCATCTATGTTGACACTCATCTTTAATTTGCTTGGTGTAGATTTTTAGCTTTGAGATTAATTGGATAACTTTTAAAGGGTCACTACATATATGTAATTTTTTTTTTGTTAGTGGAAAGGAAGGAATCTTGAGCTTCTCAAGAAATATATATTCCTCGGCCTAGTCAATCCAAATGGAAATCACTTCAACTACTTTTATCTACGTTAATTGCTTTGGATCTATTGAACCTATGCTTTGGAAGTTCCAAATGAAATTAACTTAAATTGCTTAGGTAAGCTGGAATATGAACAAAGTCGGCTCATTTTAAGAAAGTAATATATTACAATTTGCAAACATATTTTGTTGGCAAATAAATATATATATATATATATATATCAAAGCGTGACCGAGAGTGTCACATTACATGAAAAAGTAGATGTTGGACATTATATAGATGAAATAATGATCCATAATCCGATATTTTAGGATTTTGAATGAAGATATGGTATTTAATTCGTGTATATAGTTGCTTTTAATCTAATATTATGATCCCTCGGACCTTCATGACCCAACATGGTATCGAAGTAGTGTGGGGTTGTATATTACGATTATTAAAAAATTAGTTAAATGCAATTAATTTTTTAAATTTCATGTAAAATATATATAACTTGAACAAAATTGTCAATTTTTAATATCAAACATCCAACTTACTGCATAATATTTTTGAATTCAATAAAAGTATATTAAAAATCACTACGCGAAAAAGCGCATTTTACAGCGTTTTTTTTAAGCCATTTACAGCGCTTTTTCAACAAAAAAAAAGTGTTGTAGTTACTAGCGCTGTAAAAAGACACAACAGCGCTTTTTAAAATAAAAAAGCGCTGTAAAATAGGTGGATATATTGCGCGCTTGTTATACACATTTTACAGCGCTTTTTTGAAAAAGCGCTGTAAATCCCTGTAATAGCGCTTTTTAAATTCCTACAATAGCGTTTCATACGCATGCACCTACTACAGCGCTTATGTGAAAAAGCGTTGTAATAGGTGTATTCAATAGATGCATTATTATGCACCTATTACAGCGCTTTTATGCAAAAGCGCTGTAATAGGTGCATTTAATAGTTTTATTATTATGCACCTATTACAGCGCTTTTCCAAAAAAGTGCTGTAATAGGTGCATTCATATAGATGCATTATGCACCTTTTACAGCGCTTTTTCACAAAAGCGCTGTAATAGGTTCATTCATATAGATGCATTGTTATGCACCTTTTACAGCGCTTCTTCAAAAAAAAAAATGCTGTAATAGGTGCATTCTAATGCACGTTTTACAGCGCTAAAAAGCTCTGTAAAAGGTGCTTTTTTTTTTAGTTTTATTAAAAATGTTGTAAATTTTAAAAAGCGCTTTTTTAGAAAGCGTTGTCTTTTAATCCAGAATCAGTTCACAGTTTTTATTCTAGAATCAGTTCACAATCAGTACACAACAATAACAAAACAGCACTACAAAACAATCAGTACAAAACAATCAGTACACAAGAATCAGTACACAACAACAACAGAACTACATATTCACAACAATCAGTTCATATTTACATATTCACAACAGCCCAGAACTACATATTCACAACTACCTATTCATATAACTATCAGATTCACTATCATTTTCATACAACTACATATTCATATTCACAACTACATATTCACAAACAGCACAAAACTACCATATTCCCTTGCAGCATGCCATTTCCCAGCAAATCAAATAATCTTCATTTCAATCACATACAGACACCAGTCTTCCTTTATTTCTGTTAGATCTTCTTCATAATATGTTGGACTGGAATTGTCAAAGTACTGTGCGATATAAAAATTGAACATAAATAAGTTAGAATCAAATATATACATAGTTTATATATGAAAATCAAATAATGAAAATACCGTACCGTTTCTGGGATTATAATTTGATTCTTATCAACAATCTCCTTCATGAATCGCAACACATAGTACCCACAATCGATGTTGTTAGTTTGACGAGGGCACTATAAAATAAAACATATAAGTCAATAATTATTTGTGCATTGATTGTAAATGAAATTTTAAAAGCATATATTTCAAACCTTTATTGGAATTCATGTGATGTTATTTGACTTTTGCTTCGACACTGTAGCACCTCTTTGAGCTCGAAAAACTTGTAAAGTACTATCGAATAAATAAATGTGATTATTATAGCATTAACAAACACATTATTTATATATATATGTAAAAAATAAATGAATATTACTTACGTGTTGAACATAGTCTTTATCTCGGGGTGATTGTTGTAATGGCCGTGCAAGGGATCTAGGTAGTATATAACTTCAGAGGTCGCATTGATTGCAAATAGCACCGAATGTGCCCTACAACAACAAAAAGTTGGTTTACACAACTAATAAATTAAGATCTCATAAATTAAAAAAGATATAAATAAAGAATATATAATTACGTACCCTGAATTATATGGTGCAAGGAACAACTTATCCTTCTCTTTATTTCCTAATAGTATATCTACAACGTATTTCTTTACATTCACCGGATCGTGTTTAAGCATCGAAATCTTATGCGGAGACAATAATGAAAATCTATTTGACAATCTGCGCGTGCACACGAACTTCTCATACAAAAACCTTCAATGAAAATTTCAAATTAGATTAATTACCAATAAATTAAATTAATTACAAATAAATGCAATTAAAAGTAATTTTTACCTCATGTATAAGCTGATGACAGTAGCACTCAACTCCTTATGGTCGAGAAGTTCGTATATGTGCTCTTTTTCAAAAAATTCTTCATACTCATCTCCGAATATAGCTTTATCCATGCTTATTATTCGTGAATCGTTGTCGCTGCCCATATTTTTTTTTTGCCAGTGTGTCAAGACACGACCCATATCGAGCAAGTCGTGGCTGACTTATTTTAGGAGCAGGAGTAGCAACTGATTTTACACGATCAAGTTTTTGAGCAGCAACTTTGGCCGCTTTATTACCATCCAGCTTTTGCAGTTTGCCAGCTTTATTACCCTCCAATTTTTGAAGTTTGTCGGCTTTATTTTTAACACGAACATCAAGTCGTAGTGCGGCAACTGGCTTGCTGGCTTGCTGTGCGGATAGTTTATTGGATTGAATCTGAAAAAATGAGGTTAATTAGTTTGTTAGTTTATTGAATATGAAAAAATGACAAACCTTACAGAATAAATGTGACAAACCTTTTCGGGCGATGTGACTGTTTCGTTTCTGGGAATCTTCTTATCATTCCCTTTAGGATTTGTTTGAATCTAAATAAATGTGAAATTAAAGTTAACATCGGAAAAAATTCAGCAATTAAATATAATCAATTAAACATACATTTCAATTAATAAAACATACCTTATCAAGGGCAACAAGATGTTTGGGCCATGTCACGTAACTGCCAATTGCTTCGTCCAAATAATTTAGATCTGCATCGTTGTCCGGTACCGGCAACGGTGCATTTGGTTCCAAAGCAATAACTGGTGATACTCTGACATGGCCCGCAGGGATCGGTGTGTTGTGCAATACTTTGCCCAGAGTGTTGCACAATGTTCCTTTTCCGACATTCCGATGAGTAGGGGAGGATAAGTACAACACGCATGGAGTGACACCCTAAATCAATGGTTAATACATAAGTATGTGAAACAATTAGTGAATGAATTTCTTATTTTATTAAGTAATTAATTACCTCAGGAAGACTTTTGAGACCAACGTTGCAACTCGCGTTTTCACTCTCCATTTGATTTTCACGTTGGAGCTGATCCGCAAGTTGCTTGTCTTTATTCGTCTTCACCAAGAATGCCACTTGCTCCATTAATACTTTGATCTTCTCTAATACTTCCTCGTGAGATGGATTTTGGCGCTTCTCTTGTAAAAAATAGCTTCTAGGAGTTACGCCAAATCCTTTCCCCCTCACGCGGCCGGAATATTCAGGAACATTAAACACTTTACCTAGTATGTCCCTGCAACTAGCCTTGTTGTCCTCTTGATTTTCCGAACTTTGTTCGAGATTCGCCTAAAATATATACACGTAGGATTAAAAAGATTAGTTCAATATCAATTTTAAAATACAATATTAAAAAATATTAAAGTGATAAATATATTTACACAAAGTTCTATTACTTTTTGAACATTTTCGTTATCAACCACTCCGTCTTTATTTATGCGAACTTCCTTCCACAATATATGACGACCCAACGGTTGATCGGATTGGGTGTCTTGTAGCTATTCTCGTTAATATCATAAACAAAATATTAGTTAGAAAGTATAGTTTATAATGTACCACATTATATAAAAGTATTGTTTAATTACTTACAAGTTTTTGCTCTAGACGTGCATATCTCATACGAGATTTCTTGAATAGGTGGGGAATAATTTTTGCCCTCTCGCGATTTGCCTTACTAATATTCTATATAAGAAAAATAACAATCTTGTAAAAATTTAAAATACGCTATGAATATGAATAATAAAACACAAATGCTAATAAATTAATCACTTACAACAAACGCGGGGTCCGAACGTTTTCTGGGAATGCGCTCCATTCCTCATTTGATATATAATGTTTATATATTTTTTAAGCTTCCGCATTCATATTGCCATCTCGGTCTCTTAGATAGCAATTTTAGAGGTGAGATCTAAAGCCCCAGTGTATTTTCCCGGCAACTCTTAGCACGTAACTCTTTTTCACCTCGTCAACATCAAAAGCTGTCTGCAAACCAAATAAGGATATAGTTTGAGTAAAGTACTTCAAAGCAGTTTGTAAAAAATTATAAGTAAAAAAGTGGAGTAAAAAATTACTTGTATATCAGCCCACAATACATCTTTTGTAGCCTTCAATGCCTGATTTCTCCAATCATCTATTGTGATGGGGATATTCTGACGAACAACAGCTCTAATATAAATTACAAACATTGAACTGTTGGGGTCAATTGGCTGACCACTCTCATTCCATCCCACCTAATAAACTCATATAGTAAGTACCTCAAATTATAAACAACAAACAAAGTAAACAGCAAACAAAGTATAGTATAAACAGCAAACAAAGAAAACAGCAAACATAGTATACCTCAAAATTTTGCCCAGTACTTCTTGCTTTTATAACATTTTGCATTATGGTTGCACCACGTTTGACTTCATTTTCGTAAGTCTTGGTGTTGCCAACTTCTTCATTTTGACATTCTAAATCTTTGTTGGTATCCATTTATCTACAACAAGTTCAACATGCAGTTCAATATAACTTCAACAAGTTCAACATGTAGAGTCTAAGTACGTACGTAGCAGTATAAGTTCAACATGCATTTTAGTGAAACAAAAAACTAATAAATACAATACCTGAAATATCGCTTTTTAGGGTTACGGGTTCGCTGACGAACAACACAGAAGACGATGAAGACGAAACGATCGTAGGGTTACGGGGTTCGCAGACGAAACGAAGAAGAACGAAGACTAAACATATATGGTTACGTGAGAAGGAGGATGAAGATGATGACGAAACAGGTGTATGATGTTTACATAATGAGGGTAAGTAATGAGGAGGAAACAAGGGAAACTGAAAGACTCGTAGGGTTCGTAGGGTTCGCAATGAGAAGGAGAACGAAGAGGAAAATGAAAACACTCGTATGAAGTTTACGTATTGAAGATGAAACTGAAGAGGTTTACTGTTATATATAAAACCCTATTACAGCGCTTTTTTAGAAGCCTTTTAAAGCGCTGTAAAAGACCTCTTATTTTTATTTTTTTAAAAGGCATTTACAGCACTTTCATACAAAGCGCTTTAAAAGGCTTCTTTGTTTTATTATATGCAAACGCTATGTGACCCTTTTACAGCGCTTATGCAGAAAGCGCTGTAAAAGACCTCCTTATTTTATTTTTTAAAAACCCTATTACAACGTTTTTTCAAAAGAGCGTTGTAAAAGAGTTTTATATATAAAATGCCTCTTTGTTTTATTATGTCCAAGGGTTGTGTGACCCTATTACACCGCTTTTTCAAAAGAGCGCTGTAATAGGGTTTTATATTTTGTTTTATTATGTCCAAGGGCTGTGTGACCCTATTACAGCGCTTTTTCAAAGGAGCGTTGTAATAGGGTTTTATATATAAAATGCCTCTTTGTTTTATTATGTCCAAGGACTGTGTGACCCTATTACATCGCTTTTTCAAAAGAGCGCTGTAATAGGGCTGTGTGACTTCATTATTTTGGGATGATCAGTTATGTTCAAGAAAATTTCCAAATAATTTTGTTTTCTTCCAAATAATAATTTTTTTCTTCCAAATTAGTTAACATATTTTTTCTTCCAAATTTTGTTTAATTATTATTTTTTCTTCCAAATAATAATTTTTTCTTACAAAATAATAATTTTTTCTTCCAAATAATACCTATATATATATCAATGCTAAATTACATGATCAGCTCATATTTGGATGATCAGTTCAAGTTCAATAAAAATTCCCAGTATATGTAGAAAATCAGTATACAATTACATACAGTATAAGCAGAAAATTACATACAGTTCAAGCTAAATACCAAAATGCTCAATTATGGCAGATCAAATAATTAAATTACATGAACTCAGTTCAGATTACATGGCTTAAAAACAATTAAACACATTAAGATGCCCTTCTTCTTTTCTTGGTGGGATTCACATTTGTTTGTCTATTAATGATACGAAACGATGGATTAATCCAAATTCCCTCATCATGATCATCTCTAAGATATAAACCATCATCAGTTGAATCAATTTCATGTGGTTGTGATGTTGCAAAGAAAATATCATTACCAACATCTTCATCATTATTGTTATCATCACTTATTTTATTGGTCGATAGGACAACGGACCATTTATCATCAGCAGGATCAGTGACATAAAACACTTGTTGAGCTTGCGACGCTAAAATAAAAGGCTCATCTTTGTATCCCACCCTATTAAAATCGACAAGCAAGAACCCTGACTCATCAATCTGAACGCCATTATTATTATCGACCCACTTGCAACCAAATATGGGAACACGAAACATTGTGTAGTCTAGCTCCCATATGCGCTCGATAACCCAAAAATATGATAGATTTGCATATATTGGGTTCTTGTCTTTTGCACTTGAGATATGCATCGCTTCAGCTACGAGAGTGACTCTGCTATTTTGCATAGTGGTTTGATCATCTTGTTCTTTGGTATAAAATGTGTAGCCGTTAATTACATAACCGGTGTAAGAAAAGACATGTAAACTCGGACCATTTGCTAGCCACCTCAATCTCTGTGAAATTGATCAGGGGTCTACATCAAACTTTGACTTTATGTGATTTTTTAACCATGTTATGAAACTTCGATTGTGCTCTCGAGTTATCCAATTTTGATTCCTATTCATGTTCAAACTAGATAACTGATCCATGTGTATTGTAACATACGGTTGAACCTCATCATCATTGTGCAGAACATACAATTGTGCCTGCTCTCATTCTGTCCTTGATATAGTCAATAGTCTCTTTCCAATTATCCCTTCTCTTGATAATCTTCCCAAATGACGAAACATGGGAAGCCCTATGGATTCAATATTTGACAGATATTCAGTACAAAATTCAGCAGCTTCTTCGACAATGTACCGTTCAGCAATACAACCTTCTGGTCGACTTCTACTTTTTACATACCCTTTTAATATTTTCATATACCGTTCTATCGGGTACATCCATCTCATATAAGCTGGCCCACAAAGTTGTGTCTCCTTAACAAGATGAACAGTAAGGTGAACACCTATATCAAAAAATGAGGGTGGGAAATACATTTCAAGCTCACACAAAGTAACAACAATTTCCCTATGCAATGTCGGTAATTTCTGAGGATCGATCACTTTACTACAAATTTCCTTGAAGAAGAAACATAATTTAGTTATGGCTCGACAAACTTTTTCAGGTCTTCAAACCTTTTAACTTGAGGTCTTTCATACAAACTAAAGTTTTAATGTTTGAAGAGTATCCTTCTGAAACTTTAACTTCGTGTAGAAATTTACACAAAACAATTTTTTCCTTTCTAGATAGAGTATGAGCGGATGGACGTAGATATGTGCGATTTCCTTTCTTTACGGGACCCAATTCATTTCTTATTCCCATATCGACCAAGTCCAATCTTGCATTGATGCCATCCTTAGACTTTCCTGGTACATTGAGTAACGTACCAATAACACTGTCAAATACATTTTTCTCAATATGCATCACATCGAGAAGATGTCTTACATTCAATGACTTCCAATATGGCAATTCAAAGAAAATTGACTTTTTCTTCCACCCAGTTTTGACCAGCTCTCCCGCAAAAGGTTTGCCAAATTTATTGGTCAAACCTTGTACTTTCTCAAGTATTTGATATCCAGTCGATGCTACAGGAGCTCTATCTTCCTCTGATTTTCCATTGAATGCATTTCTCCACCCACGATACTGATGACTATAAGGTAAAAATCTATGATGTCCAAGAAATACATTCTTCTTACAATGTTTCAACCGCATCCAATTTGTACTCTCTTCACATATAGGACATGCACACTGACCTTTAATGTTATATCCTGATAAATTACCATATGCTGGAAAATCATTAATTGTGTCGAACAACATAGCCCTCAAATTGAAACATTCTTTCTGATACCCGTCATAAACTTCCACACCTGTTTCCCACATAATTTTTAAATCTTCAATTAAAGGAGCCAAGTATACGTCGATATCATTCCCCGGTTGTTTGGGTCCAGAAATTAACAGAGACAACATCATAAACTTACGCTTCATACATAACCATGGAGGTAGGTTATAAATCAACAAAATCATAGGCCACGTGCTGTGTGAGATGCTTTGAAGACCATGTGGATTCATTCCATCAATAGAAAGTGCAAGGCGTAGATTTCTTGACTCTATCCCGAATTCAGGATACTCGTGATCAATTTTTGCCCATTGCGGAGAATCTGCAGGGTGTCGAAACTTTCCATCTCTAATTCTTTCATCTGCATGCCATGTCAAGTGTTTTGAATCTTTTTCACTGCGATACATGCGCCTAAATCTTGTATTATAAGAAAATACCACACGACTTTTGCTGGAGTAGATTCTTTCTTCTTATATCGAGAGACATTGAATTTCGGACACGCCTTTAGTAATTCATATTCATTTCGAAATAAAATGCAATCGTTAGGACACGCATGAATCCTTTCGTAACTCATACCAATAGAGCACAAAATTCGTTTAGCCTCGTAGGTTCGACTGGGAAGTTCATTATCATCTGGCAACATATCTTTTAAGAGTGTTAGTAATTCTGTGAGGCTTTTATCAGACCATCCATTACTCGATTTTAAGTTGTACAACTTTAATATCGCCGAAAGTCTTGTGAATTTAGTACAACCATTATATAATGGTTTCTCTGCATCACTCAACAAGCTCTCAAACATTTTAGGACAATCACGAAGATCTTCTTCAATTTCTTTTGCAATCTCCTCAACTCGGTCTGGCTCATATATATCTTTGTCGAAATCAGTTGAAGCATATGTGTATGTGCGGGTGTTTCCATTGATTTTCTCACCATGTCTTATCCAACATGTATAGCTTTGATCAATTCCATACCATACTAAATGTCCTTCCAATTCATCTGCTCTAACGCGTTTTCCAAAATAACATTTTAAACAAGGACAAACGACTCTATTGAAGGTGCGAACACGAGAAGGGGGGTTGAATTGTGTTTGCACAAAGTTGATAACTTTTTGATAATTTATAAATAATTAACAATTATTTTGGTTTTGGTGACTTACTTGGAGTAGAAGCAATCGAATTTAGAGGCAGCAAGCAATGAAAGCATAAATAATTTGACGCGTAGAATTATCCTGGTTCACCACTAACTTGGCTACATCCAGTCCCCTCATTCAGAAGGCTTTAATCCACTAATTCAAACACCTTGAATTACAAAGCACCTGACCCTCCAAGCCAGTCTTCCCAAACAGCCTGACAACCCCAGACTCTTGAGGAACTAACCACCTTGACCCTACAAGCCAAGTCTTCTTCTAACAACCTGACGACCCCAGATTGAAGAAGGAACTAAACCACTATCGGGTTGGATACAAGAGATTGAAACTTGAGTAGTTGCTTCTAACAAAGCTGATAATAATAATAATAATAATAATAATAATAATAATAATAATAATAATAATAATAATAATAATAATAATAATAATAATAATAATAATAATAATAACTCTCACATTTTAAGAAAAGAACACTCAAAAGATATTTCTAACATGAACAAGTGTTTCTCTCTTTGAACTCTAAGATGAATTGAGAACTTTGAGTTAGAGTTACTCTTTTTTGCTTTTCGATGCTTTTCTCCTTCAGCCTTGAGTGTCTATTTATAGTGAAAATTTGGTCTTCAATTTAGTCCTTATTTAATTCTGAATTGTATCTTGTTTAGATTGAGTTTGTAAATTCTTCAAATTGATTCTGTTCCTATTTTGCGTAGATTGACTTTGTAAATTCTTCAGAATGATTCTGTTCCAATTTTTGTGTAGATTGACTTTGTAAATTCTTCATATCAAATATTCTTCAAATCTTCATTAAATGTTGATCAAATATTCTTCAAATCTTCTTCAAATCTTGACCATATTTTCTTTTCTACTTGGTCAATGATTTTCTTCAATTATAAATTTGAATCAAATCTTATTTTAGATTTTCATCAATTATAATTTTGAATCAAATCTTATTTAAGATTTTCTTCAATTATAAATTTGAATCAAATCTTATTTTAGATTTTCATCAACTATAATTTTGAATCAAATCTTATTTAAGATTTTCTTCAATTATAAATTTGAATCAAATCTTATTTTAGATTTTCATCAATTATAATTTTGAATCAAATCTTATTTAAGATTTTCTTCAATTATAAATTTGAATCAAATCTTATTTTAGATTTTCATCAATTATAATTTTGAATCAAATCTTATTTAAGATTTTCTTCAATTATAAATTTGAATCAAATCTTATTTTAGATTTTCTTCAAAAACATGAATCTTCTTTCATACTCTTTGAAGTCAAATATATTGTTCTCATAAAATACTTTTGTTAACATCAAAACTCTAAATGTAAAACCAACTTGGTTCCAACATCTATTTGGATCTTTTGCATTCATCACTGCAAACTCAATAAACTCCTTCACTCCATTTTCATACTCTTTTGTCAATCGATTGGCAGACATCCATTTCCAGTCCATTTTATATGACCTATATATATAAATGCAGTTACACAAATAATAAGCATGATTTCAAGTCTGATATACATGACCTATATATAATACACATATCTAATATTGGTCCAAGATTGATTTCAAAATAGAACATATATATCATGAGAACATATCTAATATCATGTAACAATTTCAAAACAGAACATATCTAATATGTAACAATTTATCAGTTTTAACTAGTGACAACAACAAATAAATAAAATACAGTACATGAGACAACGTTGATCAATTTGTTTTAAAGGAGGAGCAGGGTAAATCAATTTGTAGATGGGCGCGCAGTAGATGAGAGGAGGGTTCGCAGGGTAGAGGATGAGGGTTCATAGGGTTAGGACAACGTATTAAATTTGTTTTAAAATTTTTTTTATTTATTTAAAGTGAATGTTTTTTATTTAAAATGAATGATTTTACAGCGCTTGGACAAAAAGCGCTCTAATAGGTCCATTAAAAATGTGAAAGCGCAAGCCTATTACAGCGCTTGTATAAAAAGCGCTGTAATAGGTCATTTGATTATGTGAAAGCGCAAGGCTTTTACATCGCTTTAACAAGAAGCGCTTTAAAAGCTATGTAACATAAGGTGGGAGCGTTACATTTTACAGTGCTTGTGTTTAAAGCGCTCAAAAAGCGCTATAAAAGGCTATGTGAGAGCACTTCAATTTACAGTGCTCTTTTAAAAAGCGCTGTAAAAGAATTGTAAACATTATGTGCAAGCGTATGTGACCCTATATGACCCTACTACAACGCTTGTCAAAAAAGCGTTGTTGTATCCTCCGTTATTTTTAAAAAATAATACAACAACGCTTGTATTTGATAAGCGCTGTAAAGGACGCCCTTTAAAATGTCATTTTTGGCGTAGTGAATAATAATATATAATGACAGTTTTTTTTATGACAATCGGAGTGTAAACTTAAAAACACCATTGTTGTATTTTGCAAAGGAGAGAAATCAATCCTTCATCATATATAAATTCTCCATAATAGTTTTTTTCCTTAAATTTGCAATTAATTAGTCATTGCAATAAACAAGAAAATCGATTTTTAGTTCCTTTAAAATACAAAGTTGGTTTAAATCGTTGCAAAATACAATTTTTTTTTTCTTTTTAGTCTTTGAATAATTAATTGTGTAAGGTTTAAATATCCAACTAAATTAAGACCCGCGCGTTGCGCCATTAAAAATATAATTTTATAATTTTTTTTTTAAATATTTTGTAATATTATGCATATTTAACAATAATGTACATAAGGTCTCACAATATTTTCCTTAGTAAAAAGTAGTCCATAAACTACCTTTAACATTAATTTCTATGTGGGACTACTTTGGTATATCGAATTATAGATTCCATAAAATGTAAAATTTGCTTAGAAAATAGGTATTTGAGATTAAAAAAAAAATTCAAGTATTAAAACAATTACTATTTGAAAGAAGTTAAACATATATTTTAGTATATAACCATAAAAAACAAATTCAATATTTCTAGAGAGCATACATATTTTTCTCTTAGTCCATATCAACGATTGTATGATAAGAAGAAATAGAAAAAGTCATGATAAACAATATAGAAATTGAATCTAAAGAGCTTTTTTAGAAACACAATATATATCCATAAAATATATTGAATGACACATAATATACTCTGTAATGTTACAGAAATATAAGTATAATTTGATAAAAAACATTAATGTATTTGGACCAAATGTTTACACACATAACTTGAATTCACCACAAGTATATCAAAACATATTATAATTATAAATAGAATTAAAACTCAAATATGTAAACTCAAAAAATGTAAAAATTCTCACCCTTTTTGCTTATCTAAAAACATGTAAAATGAGCATACAAAAAAACACAAATTACATGTAAGCAATTACAAAATTGTCGACAATCAATCTAATACAAATTTCAATAGAAAAAGTTGCATATGGACCAAAGTGTATGTGTCATTGTCTTCCAATTTTCAAATAAACATAAGCAATATATGATATAGAATAACTTCCACAAATTGATGTCGTGAGAAACTTTTAAAAGGATCCAATATATTAATTAGAGAGTTAAAATCATATGAATAAATGTTACTAATAACGATGGAGTAGCAATGAGTGTCGAATAATTAATATTAATTGTATTTTAATTTGTAACTCACGACACATGAATAGTTATACAAAGTATTATATGCTAAAATAGTAATAATAAAATGTGTGTTAAAGCAAATTGCAAGTAGAATAACAAAGAGGATGGAAGAGTGTCTTTTAGATTTGTCACATCATATTTTTGTTGATGTGATAAATATTCAAATGAAAAGACACAATGTCGCAATAATATTTAGTAGTCTATTTTAATATATATTATTAGATTTCAACTTGCGCGTTGTGCGGGTATCTTGAGATATATATAATTTATAAGTCTCCTTTAAAATTAATCATTTATAAGTCTCATTTTTCATTTTTTATTTTTCTTCGTGAACTAACAATCTTATTAAACAAATCTTGTAGCTTAGTAGCTTTAATCCGATGACTTAGTTATCAAATCAAACACAATAGTTGTATTTATAATTTTATTTTACACAGTTTTATTTGTAAATATCATTTCAAAAAATAACAATAGTTAATTAGATGTATGAATTATAGGGAAGGAAGTGGACAATAACTTGAAAAAATATTAAAAGTAACATAAGCATATATAAAATTCACATGGCAACTAAAGAAATTAAAAAATGGTTGAATGATTTGAATTGATAGTAGTAATTACTTTTCTTTATACGATAACATGTTAGCATAAAGGAAAAAATTTGAACTAAAACAAATGTATAACATAAAGTGTAGCTTAAAAAAGATATTAATTAAATTCAATTATGAAAATATGTGCATTTAGAATAGAATAATTCTGGAACTCGGTAGAAACTTTGTTTTCATTGTATTAGTGTGAAACGCGACAACATTCTTCAAGATAAGTATTTCATCCGTGTCATTTTAAATATTTTATTTGAGGTGTGTACAATTCTTTAGAAAATAATTAGTTGGTTTGATTTCAATGATAAAATGTTTCATTTACTCAAATGTTTTTATTAATTGCAGTTAGCGGAAAAATTTGACGAATAATTTGACAAAAAGAAATTTGTGACAAATCTAAAATATTTGGTTAAAATCTAATTTGTAGCCTCCATTGTTCATCTCCAACTCACATGCTTGAGTCTTTTTTGTTGAGTTATATGAGGCAAAAGCAACAAATATAATATCACTCATGATACAATTATAACGCAAAAGGAAATATCGAAATTTGATCTGGAAAATGTAAAGTTAAAAATATGAAATAGAGTTTCAAATTATCTTTTAGACAAATGTATTGTTAATATTGTTCCTTAATTATTGGGAAATTCAATTTTCCAATAATTGTGTAAATTTCAACCATTGTCTAGTTGATTTATTGTGCTAAAAAAATGCATTGTAACAATGAATCTACTTTGAATTATGGAAATTAGGAACTATCAAGACCTTATGGTTTGAAAAAATGAAGATCAAATGGCTTAATAAGAAGTGACCGAAAGGAGGCAAAACAAACGTTTTGTTGAATGGAACATCAATAATTGACAATGACATAAATTAAATAAATTAGGTTTTTTGTATTAATGATATTGTAAATGAAAGATAACATAAAAATATGTAACTAAATATTAGGCATAAAATTAAACACACATTTCCGGTGGCTAGAAATCCCCCGTGGAAGAAGAAAATAGTCATAAAAGAGAAAAATATACCAAGGTTAGATACTCAAATGGATATAAACATCAGTTACATTTCATCAAACACCACAAAAGAAATTTTGTTATGCTCAAATTAGAGAGGAAGTTAGCATAAACAATGGTTCATGTCTCAAGGTTGTGGTATCGTATCTTCTTAAATCTTGAGTAAGAATAAAATGATAGATATTTGGACTTACATTGAGAATGGTTACGGAATAAATTCACATTTAATAAATGATAAATAGATAATAGAGAAACATTTATTGCATTATAAGTTGTTATTAATGTTTGTTTACTATTAATTTTGTTTTTGTTAATGAAATGTAATAGATGAAATAAAATTCAGCCACCGAAGATATTATTAAGTTGAGTCGCAGACTAATTCACGCTCTTTAAGTCATTCTGCAGTACTGTTCAAATTGTACAAGCAGATTACCGACAATCCCAAGATAAAATATCCCCGTTAAAACTATATAGGAGTTCTAGTGCACGGTAGAAAACCATTTTAGAATTCGACCCTCAATATGACTATCACTGCCACTTAGAAATATGATACTTAGACCACTCGTAAACCAAATGGACTACATCACAAAGACCGCACTAAAAATATCGAAGAGACATTGGTGTTAGTACCACTCTAAAAATATCGAAGACACCGAGAAAAAAAAATAGAGAGGTGGCTCAGAAGTGCGTCGAGTAAACGAGGGAGAAGAGAGAAAATTGAGAATTGCATTTAATTTTAGTGTATTTTTTACAAAAACTTGACAATATTTATATAGTAATGAAAGTTTTCTCATATGAGTGAACTATTCAAAAATAAAACTTTAATATTTATAGAGTTAAAAACTAACTAATATATAAAAGTTTTATAACATAGAACTTTAACAATTTTAAATTCATACATTAACGTACTTAATGTTACAATGATTTTTAATCTCTTAACATTTGTAAATGTACATTCCGATGTTGAATGGGATCTGATTTTGGGGATTTTGTGACTATTTAATCGGAGGACTAATTGGAGATGGATAGGGGAAGTGAGGCAAGAACTAAGGCAGCTTTTGATTTTGGAATTCCTGTGAAATACTTGCTTCAAAAAACCCTCATCCATATGACAGAAAAATTGATATTAATCATTTAAAAATAGTCATTTCGCTCTTAATTGCATGTGACTTTGGTCAAACAACATAAGCGGAAGGATTAATATATATATATATAGGATTAATATATATATATATATATATATATATATATATATATATAAATAACAACATATCAAATCAGAATAATTTTATATTAACATAGTTATATCTTGATTACAAA
>JBBPBQ010020321.1:17005889-17122950 GCA_037974755.1 Cicer yamashitae | reverse complement strand
TATATATATATATATATATATATATATATATATATATATATATATATATATATATGTAATTTTTGCATTGTGAAAATATAACTATTTTTCACTACAAAATAGATAAAATGAAAATATGAAAGTTGAGTGTAACTAAAGATATAATTAATTGCCAACATCAAGATTAAGATTAAAGAGAATATTAAAATTTTAAATATACCAAGACGTGAAAATGATTTTTTTCATTCATAAACATAAGTAAAAATATAAAATCAATTCTATGGTGTTCTTTTGTCATACTATGTTAGCATAACATATAAAAATATAAAATCAATTATATTGTTAATTTAAATTGTGAAAATGGAAATATCACAACGCCAAAAATTAGATTTTACAGCGCTTTTTTTCAGCTGTTTATAGCGTTTTTAAGCGCTGTAGTATGTAATGCTGTAAAAAGATACTACAACGCTATTTAAAATAAAAAAGCACTGTAATATATAGCGTTCAACACTTCTCTCATAGTAGTTTTACAGCACTTTTCATAAAAAACGCTATAATAGGTGCATATATAGCGCGCTTGTTATACTAGTTTTACAACGCTTTTTTGAAAAAAGCGCTGTAAATCTATTCTAAAATGCGCTGCTTGTTGTACTAGTTTTACAGCGCTTTTTCAAAAAAGCGTTGTAATAGGTGCATTCTTATACTAGTTTGATGACTCTTCATCATATGCATAGTTTTCATTGTTTTTAGTCTTATTTATCTTTTATTCATTAGTTAACTTAAGGAGTTATTTGATATATTTTGTTGATTTTAGTTCTTTGATTTAGTGAAATATTTATGTTCCTATTTCCTTGATTAAGTAGATATTTTTCGTAGTTTTGCGTTGTTTCTTTGTTTTAGTGCAGTACTGAATTTTGGTAAGAAATCAACATGACCTATGTGGAGTATTTCAGCCATATCTGGAGTTGTAGATGTCCAATTAGAGTCAAACCAAGTGCAAATGAAAGCTAAGATCCATAGCTACAACTTTCACGAAGACACCAAAACCCAATTCGGAATCATAATAGGATAAATATGCACTAAACTCCAGGAAGAAGATGTTGTGCGCTTGAAGCGCACCCGGAGCGCGCCTGAAGCGCATTTCGCGCTGACGCCACTGCCGTTGCGCGCCTGAAGCGCGCGACGCGCAGAAGAACATATAAAAACGCGTTTTTAGCACTTTTTAAGGATCTTTTTGACTATTGGGAAGTTGGGAGACTTGTGCCCTTGCAGAGAAACTCAAAGATGGTCGTTCTAACATCATTGGAGCAGTTTTATCAAGAATCATTCATGAATCATTCTTGTAATTCTTCTTTAATCCCTATGTATCTTTGTCATGAGTAACTAAACCCTATTTGTTAGGGATGAGTGTAACAAGATGAAACCCTTATTTTTCTGATTTGATTTCTAGTTATATGAATGAGTTTCTTGAATTATTTTTCTAATCTCTGTGCTTAATGCTTTTTATTGCTTGATCAACATTATAATGTTCTACGATTTTTATTTTGAAACGGAAGTGGACTTTACAAATGCTTGAGATGAGAAATTCATGAATTTGTAGTCTAGGGATATATGCAGATCATGAAATCAATTAAATTAGTTGCAAAGGCAATAGTTTAACAAGAGAATCCCTGTACGGTAAGGCTTAATTCTAATCTTAAATATACTAAGGAATTAGGGGTTACTTTGGAATTAAAGGTTCTGTCACTAAGACATTAGGACAAGAATAATAAAGAGAATTCGGTAATAATTCAATAAAGGAATTCAGTAACTAGGATCAAATTAGACACCAAGGTTGGATTCGAAGTGAAACTCATCCCTGACATCTCTCTTATTATAAAGGATCAATTTTATTACTGTTATTAATTTTAAATATTATTTCAATCAATTCGGAAACTTTTTGTTCAATTTAGTAATTAAATACAACTCGATAGTAAAACGCAATCCTTGAGTTCAACATTCAGTACTACCGTTTTATTATTACTTGCAACGATTCAGTACACTTGCTGAAACGCTATCATAGTTTTACTTTTACAACGCTTTTTCAAAAGAGCGCTGTAATAGGTGCATTCTTATACTAGTTTTACAGCGCTTTTTCAAAAAAATGTTATAATAGGTGCATTCTTATACTAGTTTTCTATTCTAAAACGCGTTGCTTGTTATACTAGTTTTACAACCCTTTTTTCAAAAAAAGCGTTATAATAGGTGCATTTTTATACTAGTTTTAATAAAAATAGCTATAGACCAGATTGACATTTTTTAATGGCATTTTTTTTTTAAAAAAAGCTGGTTTGTATAAACAGGTCTTTTATGGCATATTTTTAAGAAAGCGTTGTCTTTCAATTTTTTTCCAAAATCATATTCATCAATTACTATATTCGATCACTACATATTCACAGCAATTTCATAGCAACAACAATTTCATTTAAACAGCAATTTCATATTCACATCAAGTACTATATTTTTTACATATTTACAACAATTATATATTCACAACATCAATTACATATGCACAGCAACAATCAGTTCACAACACCCAATGTACAATATATAATAGTTTCTTTATTCAACCTCACACACACTTTGAATTAACTATGAATTATATGTCAGCTTTACAATAATGTCAATTTCCCAGCAATAATGCCAATTTCACAACTAGCTAGCATGCCAATTTCCCAGCAATTTCTTATTTTACCCTACTGTGACAAAAAATAAAATAAACTATAATTAAGATAATGATCAGTTCACACAAAAGTATACAATATATAATAGTTTACAATGTGAAACTCACCTATTAACAAATTATATAACTTTCAGTTCGATCACATACTGACATCAGTCTTCCTTTATTTCAGTTAGATCACTTTCAGAGTATGTTGAATTGGAATTGTCAAAGTACTATGCGATATAATATTTGAACATAAATAAGTTAGAATCAAATATATACATAGTTTATATATGAAAATCAAAATATAATGAAAATAGTGTACCGTTTATGGAATTATATTTTGATTCATATCAACAATCTCATTCATGAATTGCAATATATAGTATCCGCATTATTAGTTTGACGAGGGCACTATAAAATAAAACATATACGCCAATAAATATTTATGCATTGAATGTAAATGAAATTTTAAAGCCATATAATTAACTTCTAAAACAAAAATTTCAAACCTTTATTGGAATCCATGTGATGTTGTTTGACTTATGCTTCGACACTGTAGCACCCCTTTGAACGTGGAAAACTTGTAAAGCACTATCAAATAAATGTGATTATTATTCAATTACCAAACACATTATTTATATAAGTATGAAATAAATGAATATTACTTACGTATCGAAGATATTCTTTATATCCGAGTGATTGTTATAATGATTGTGCAGTGGATCTAAATAGTATATAATTTCAGAGGTGACATTGATGGCAAACAACACCCAATGTTGCCTACAACAACAAAAATTTGGTTGGCAACTTTGTTTACATAACTGATAAAGTATCATAAATTAAAAAATATATAGATACAGATGGATAGCTTATGGGGAGATAAGAATGAAAATCTATCTGACAATTTACGCATGCACACCAACTTTTCATACAAAAACCTTCAATAAAAATGTCAAATTAGATTAATTACCAATAAATGTGGCAGTGATGCAATTAAAAGTAATTTTTATTTTAAATAAAGTATTTTACATTACCTAATGTATATGCTGATGAAAGTAGCACTCAGCTCCTTATGATTGAGAAGTTCATATATGTGCTCTTTATCAAGTAATTCTTCATACTCATCTCTGAAAATACCTTTCTCCATGTGTATGATACGTGAATCATTGCTGGCCATATTCATTTTTGCTTGTATGTCAAGACACGACCCAAATCGAGAAAGGCGTGGATGACTTATTTTAGGAGCAGCAACTGATTTTTCATGATCTAGTTTTTGAATTTTGCCAGATTTTCCACGATCCAGTTTTTGAATTTTGCTAGATTTATTTTTACCACGAACCTGCATTTGTGGTGCGGCTGATTTCTGGCAGATTTGCGGTGCGACGGGTTTTGCTTGAATCTAAAAAAATGAGGTTGATCAGTTTGTTAGTTATTATAGTAAGCTAATCATTTCGTATACACATTGATGTATATGTCAAACCTTTTCTAGTGAAGTGACTGACTCGTTGCGAGGAATCTTCTTATCATTCCCTTTAGACTTTGTAAGAATCTAAATAAATGTGAAGTTAAAGTTAACAGCGGAAAAAATCAGCAATTAAATATAATCAATCATAATCACATATCATACAATTAAATATACATAGCAATTAAACATACCTTATCTAGGCCAACAAGATTTTTGGGCCATGCCACGTAACTACCTATTGCTTCTCCCAAAAACTTCATATCTCCACCGTTGTCGGGTATAGGCAATGGTGCAAGTGGTTCAAAAGCAATCACGGGTGAAACTTTAACATGGCCGGCATGGATCGAAGTATGGTGTAATACTTCTCCCAAGGTATTGTACAATGTTCCTTTTCCAACCATGCGATAAGTAGGGGAGGATAAATACAGCACGCAAGATGAGACACCCTAAATCAATGGTTAATACATAAGTATGTGAAACAATTAGGTTGAATGAATTTCTTATTTTATTAAGTTATTAATTACCTCTGGAAGACTTTTACAACCAATATTGCAACTAGCGTTTTCACTCTCTAGTTGTATTTCATGTTGACACTCAGGAAGTTTCTTTTCCTTATTCGCTTTCACCAAAAATGCCACTTGCTCTGTTAGTACTTCCTCATTAGATGGATTTGTGCGCTTCTCATGTGAAAAATAGCTTTTTGGAGTTACGCCAAATCCTTTACCCCTCACACAGCCAGAATATTTAGGAACATTAAATACTTTACCAAGTATGTCCCTGCAACTAACTTGTTTATTCTCCTCTTAATTTTCAGAACATTGTTCTAGATTATCCTAAAATACATGTAGGATTAAAAAGATAAGTTCAAGGTCATTTTTAAAATACAATATTAAAAAATATTAAAGTGATAATATACTTACACATTGTTCTATCACTTGTTGAACATTTTCATTATCAACTATTCCATCTTTATTCAAACGAGCCTCCTTCCACAAAATATGACGACCTAATGGTTGATCGGATTTCGTCTCTTGAAGCTATTCGTTAAGACATAAACAAAAGCTATTCGTTAAGACATAAACAAAATATTAGTTTGTAATCTACCACATTATATAAAAGTGATGTTTACTTACAATTTTTTGCTCTAAACGTGCATACCCTATATGCGATTTTTTGTATAGATGCATTGGATTTTTTGCCCTATCGCGATTTGCTGTACTTATACTCTATATAAAAAAAATAACGATCGTGTAAAAAAATACGCTATGAATATGAATAATAAAACACAAATGATAATAAATTAATATTACCACAAAAGCGAGGTCTGCACGTTTAGCTACAAAAGCGCTCCATTCTTCATTTGATATGTAGTGTTTTTATATTTTTGGAGCTTCAACATTCAAATTTCCATCGCAATCTCTCTTAAATCCCCTGTGTATTTTTCTGGCAACTCTAAGCACATAATTTTTTCTCACCTCATCAACATTAAAAGCTGACTGCAAACCAAATAAAGATAGAGTTTGAGTAAAAGTATTTCAATGGAAAAAATTATAACAAAAAAGTGGAGTAAAAAAGTTACTTGTATATCATTCCACAATATATCTTTAGCATCCTTTAAAGCTTTATCTCTCCAATCGTTCATTGTTATTGGGATATTTTGACGAACAACTACACCAACGTAACTTACCATCATTGAATTGTTGGGCTCAACCGGCTCACCACTTTCATTCAATCCCACCTAATAAACTCATAGAGTAAGTACATGCTTTCAAAAAAGATAAAAAATAAATTCTAAACAAAGTATAGTATACCTCAAATTTAATTCCATTACTTCTTGCTTTTATGACCTTTTGCATAATAGTTGCACCACATTTAACTTCGTTTTCATAACTTTTAGTATTGACAACTTCATCATTTTGACGATCTAAATAATTGTTGGAATCCATTTATCTACAAATTTCACACATTATAATTATAAGTTCAGTATAACTTCAACAAGTTCAACATGCAGTAGTCTAAGTAGCTGTATAAGTTCAACATGCAGTTTAGTGACAACAACAAATTAATAAATACAATACCTGAAGAGTGCACAGAAATACGTAGTGTTCGTAAGGTTACGACTTCGCTTAAGTAGGAACAGCGAGAAGAGTGCGCAGAAATACGTATGGAGAGGGTTCGTATGGACAGTAACGAAGATGGAGAGAGTTTGCAATAGGGTTCGTAGGGATAGTAACGAAGATGGAGAGGGTTCGCAATAGGGTTCGTATGGAGTACGTAATGAGGAGGAAAATGAAGAGGAAGAGGTTTCGCAATGCCAAAAGTTCGTAGGGAAGAGTACGTAATGAAGAGGAAACTAAAGCGGTTTCTAATTATCAGCTTAGTTATAAAACCCTATTACAACGCTTGTTCAAAAAACGCTGTAAAAAGCCTCCTCATTTTATTTTTTAAAAGCCTTTTACAGTGCTTTTCCAAAAAGTGTTGTAAAAGACATCCTCATTTTATTTTTTTTAAAGCCTTTTACAGTGCTTGTCCAAAAAACGCTTTAAAAGACATCCTCATTTTATTTTTTAAAGTCTGCCTTTTACAGCGCTTGTCCAAAAAGCGCTTTAAAAGACATCCTCATTTTATTTTTTAAAAGCTTGTCTTTTACAGCGGTTGTCCAAAAAGCGCTTTAAAAGACCTCATCATTTTATTTTTTAAAAGCCTTTAATAGTGCTTATGGACAAAAGTGCTGTAAAATTACAAGTTTATGTTCAGTTCAGTTCAAGTAAAATATGCTAAATTACAATTTCAGTTCAGTTTCTGTAAAATGCTAAATAATTAGTAAAATACCTATATTTGGATTTTTTTTTCTTCAAATAATTAGTTAAATACCTATATATCAATGCTAAATTACATGATCAGCTCAGATTGGGATCAGTTCAAGTTCAAGGAAAATGCCTAGTCAAACAAAGCTTTTTCAAGTTCAAGTCCAATATAAGCATAAAATCAATTATGGCAGGTCAAACACTTAAATCACATGAACTTAGTATAAAACACTAAGTTCAAGCTAAATATAAGAAAAAAACCAGTATAAGCAGAAAATCAAATACATGAACTCAGTTCTAGCAGGTCAAACACTTAAATTACATGAACTCAGTTCAGATTACATGGCATATATAAAACACTTAAACACCTTAAGATGCCCTTCTTCTTTTCCTGGTGGGATTCACATTTGTTTGTCCCTTAACGATACGAAACGATGGATTAATCCAAATTCTCTCATCATGATCATCTCTAAGATATAAACCACCATCAGTTGAATCAATTTCATGTGGTTGTGATGTCACAAAGAAAAGATCATTACCAACATCTTCATCGTTATTGCTATCATCACTTATTTTATTGGTCGATAGGACAATGGACCATTTATCATCAACAGGATCAGTGACATAAAACACTTGTTGAGCTTGCGACGCTAAAATAAAAGGCTCATCTTTGTATCCCACCCTATTAAAATCGACAAGCAAGAACCCTGACTGATCAATCTGAACGCCATTATTATCGACCCACTTGCAACCAAATATGGGAACACGAAATATTGTGTAATCTAACTCCCATATGTGCTCAATAACCCCAAAATATGATAGATTTTCATATATTGAGTTTTTGTCTTTTGCACTTGAGATATGCATCACTTCAGCTACGAGAGTGACTCTGCTATTTTGCATTATGGTTTGATCATCTTGTTCTTTGGTATAAAATGTGTAGCCTTTAATTACATAACCGGTGTAAGAAAAGACATGTAAACTCGGACCATTTGCTAACCACCTCAACCTCTGTGAAATTGAATCGGGGTCTATATCAAACTTTGAGTTAATGTGATTGTTTAGCCATGTTATAAAACTTCGATTGTGCTCTCGTGTTATCCAATTTTGATTCCTATTCATGTTCAAACTATATAACTGATCCATGTGTATTGTAACATACGGTTAAACCTCATCATCATTGTGCAGAACATACAATTGTGCCTGCTCCCATTCTGTCCTTGATATAGTCATTACTCTCTTTCCAATTATCCCTTCTCCTAATATTCTTCCCGAATGACGAGACATGGGAAACCCTATGGATTCAACATTGGACAGATATTCAGTACAAAATTCAGTAGCTTCTTCGACAATGTATCGTTCAGCAATACAACCTTCTAATCGACTTCTACTTTTTACGTACCCTTTTAATATTTTCATATATCGTTCTATTGGATACATCCATCTCATATAAGCTGGCCCACAAAGTTGTGTCTCCTTAACAAGATGAACAGTAAGGTGAACCATTATATCAAAAAACGAGGGTGGGAAATATATTTCAATCTCACACAAAGTAACAACAATTTCCCTCTACAATGTCGGTAATTTCTGAGGATCGATTATTTTACTACAAATTTCCCTGAAGAAGAAACATAATTTAGTTATGGCTCGTCGAACTTTTTCAGGTAAAATGGAACGTATACCTATTGGTAGCAAATGCTCTATTAGAACATGACAATCATGGGTCTTCAAACCTTTTAACTTGAGGTCTTTCATACAAACTAAATTTTTAATGTTTGAGTGTATCCTTCTGGAACTTTAACTTCATATAGAAATTTACATAAAACAAATTTTTCCTTTCTAGATAGAGTATGAGCGGCTGAAGGTAGATATGTGCAATTTCGTTTCTTTACGGGACCCAATTCATTTCTTATTCCCATATCGACCAAGTCCAATCTTGCATTGATGTCATCCTTAGACTTTCCTGGAACATTGAGTAACCAATAACACTATCAAATACATTTTTTTCAATATGCATCACATCGAGGAAATGTCTTATATACAATGACTTCCAATATGGCAATTCAAAGAAAATTGACTTTTTCTTCCACCCAGTTTTGACAAGCTCTCCCGCAAAAGGTTTGCCAAATTTATTGGTCAAACCTTGTACATTTTCAAATATTTGATATCTAGTCGGTGCTAAAGGAGCAGTATCTTCCTCTGATTTTCCATTGAATGCATTTCTCCACCCACGATACTAATGACTAAAAGGTAAAAATCTACGATGTCCAAGAAATACGTTCTTCTTACAATGTTTCAACCGCATCGAATTTGTACTCTCTTCACATATAGGACATGCACACTGACCTTTAATGCTATATCCTGATAAATTACCATATGGTGGAAAATCATTAATTGTGCCGAACAACATAGCCCTCAAATTGAAACATTCTTTCTTATACCCATCATAAACTTCCACACCTGTCTCCCACATATTTTTTAAATCTTCAATTAAAGGAGTCAAGTATACATCGATATCATTCCCCGGTTGTTTGGGTCCAGAAATTAACATAGACAACATCATAAATTTACGCTTCATACATAACCATGGAGGTAGGTTATAAATCAACAAAATCACAGGCTACGTGTTGTGTGAGATGCTTTGAAGATCATGTGGATTCATTCCATCAGTAGAAAGTGCAAGTCGTAGATTTCTTTACTCTCTCCCGAATTCAGGATACTCGTGATCAATCTTTGCCCATTGTGGAGAATCTGCAAGGTGTCGAAACTTTCCATCTCTAATTCTTTCATCTGCATGCCATGTCAAGTGTTTTGAATCTTCTTCACTGCGATACATGCGCCTAAATCTTAGTATTATAGGAAAATACCACACGACTTTTGCTAGAGTAGATTCTTTCTTCTTATATCGAGAGACATTGTATTTCGGACACGCCTTTAGTAATTCATATTCGTTTCGAAATAAAATGCAATCGTTAGGACACGCATGAATCCTTTCGTAACTCATGCCAATAGAGCACAAAATTCTTTTAGCCTCGTAGGTTCAACTGGGAAGTTCATTATCATCTGGCAACATATCTTTTAAGAGTGTTAATAATTCTATGAAGTTTTTATCAGATCATCCATTAATCGCTTTTAAGTTGTACAACTTTAATATCACCGACAGTCTTGTGAATTTAGTACAGCCATTATATAATGGTTTCTCTGCATCACTCAACATACTCTCTAACATTTTAGGACAATCCCGAAGATCTTCTTCAATTGCTTTTGCAATCTCCTCAACTCGGTCCCGCTCATATGTATCTGTGTCGAAATCAGTTGAAGCATATGTCGAACCATTCTCAAAATTAGTGTTCCCTTTTTTTTTTCTCACCATGTCTTATCCAACATGTATAGCTTTGATCAATTCCATGCCATACTAAATGTCCTTCCAATTGATCTACTCTAATGCGTTTTCCAAAACAACATTTTAAACAAGGACAAATGATTCGATTTGGATCTTTTGCATTCTTCACTACAAACTCAACAAACTCCTTCACTCCATTTTCATACTCTTTTGACAATTGATTGGCAGACATCCATTTCCGGTCCATTTTATATGACCTATATGAATACAGTGTTACACAAATAATAAGCTACTGATAACATTATACCAATCTATAGTATATATAGTCTAATATTGGAAAATGGAAACCAAGGTCCAAGTCTGATTTCAAAACAGAATAGATTGAACAGATTTTATATGATTTCAAAAAAGAACAGATTTTATATGATTTATTAGGTAACAGTTTATCAGTTTTAGTGACAACAACAAATTAATAAATACAGTACCTGAGACAATAGAGGAGCAGTAGATGAGGGCGCATAGTAAAGGAGAGGAGGGTTCGCAGCATAGAGGAGATGAGGGTTCGTAGGGTTAGGACAACGTATTAAATTTGTTTTAAATTTGTTTTTATTTATTTAAAGTGAATGACTTTTATCAAATACGCACCATTTTACAGCACTTGTATAAAAAACGCTCTAAAAGACCCTGTAATTATGTGAAAGCGCTATATTTTACAGCGCTTTAATAAAAAACGCTCTAAAAGCGCTGTAATATAATGTGGGAGCGCTATATTTTACAGCGTTTTTATAAAAAGCGCTCTAAAAGCACTGTAACATAATGTGGGAGCGCTATATTTTACCGCGCTTGTATATAAAGCGCTCTAAAAGCGCTGTAAACATTATGTGAGAGCGCTATATTTTACGGCGCTTTTATCCAAAGCGCTTTAAAAGCACTGTTAACATTATGTGCAAGTGCTATGTGACCCTATATGACCCTACAACAGCGCTTTTGCCAAAGCACTTGTCAGAAAAAGCGCTGTTGTATCCTCCGTTAATTTTAAAATATTATACAACAGCGCTTTTATTTAATAAGCGCTATAAAAGACGCGCTATAAAATGCAATTTTTGGCGTATTATAGGTTATAATATATATTGCTTTTGAATGTAAATAAATATATGATTTCTTAACTGTATTATACATAATCACTTTAAAAAAATATTTGTATTTTATCATTCTGTGTAGCAAATGCAAATCAATTGTAATATTTTACATTAAAATCTTTCAAACAATAATGTTCCATAGACATGTAATGACCCTTGGTGTTCCTTTTTTATTAGAGATGTATAATTTCGTTAACTTTAATGTTTAGTTTAAAGGTTATTGATTTTTTTATGCACAATTTAAGCGATACTTTATTTGCATTTATATGTAATGAATTACAATGAATACATATTTAAATTAAGGTAGTTTAACTAAGGGACACCAAAGAATTGTTAGAAGAGATTTCAGATACAAAATTAGAAAAATTAGCATAACTACTAATTTACATATATTTGTCTATAAAAATATTTTCAATGATTAATAATGATATTAAATTTTCATTATTTTGTGAAGCAAAATAAAAAGTAAAATAATAGCTTTAAAAAAAATTGATTTTAAATTTAGAAATAATGAGTTAATTTGTTAAAACATTAAAAAAAATTATATTCATATTATTTAAAATTTTAATATGGTTGAGTGAGATGACTTTAAACTCTATATTTGAATAGGACTCTTAGTATTTGCCTAAATAGATTTAGAAAGCAGGGAGTAATTAGTGAAGCAAAAAAAATCAACCCATTTAAATATTAGCCGAACATTTAATACTACTCGATATCGGACTAATACACCTCCTAAATACGCAAGTCCCTATTAACTTATGGTTGGAAATTTGTTGATGAAGCACTAGTGTTGTATAGTAAGTTTTCTTAACTTTTTCATGTTATTGAGTTTTTCTTTCCTTTCTAATTTATCATACAATACTAGATTCTTTCTTTCACTCCAGAGACTTATTATCATACTGCATGATTGTAATTTTTGTTATCTAATGTGACCAAATTGTCTAACGAATACAATTTTGAAGACAAAATTGGTAATGCACTATTGCTTCTTTTACTTCTTAAATGCTCTTATCGGTAACCTGCTCCAGTTTTGAGAATTTGAGGATCTATATAGGTATATTCATGTTGTGTTGGATGAAACTTATAAGTCTTGGTGAAAATTGGTAACTTCGTATTCCTTGATTATTAGCTATGAGATGACATCGAGCATGACACTAACACTCACACATAGACACTAATAACGATTTATAAAAATAAGTAAAAGTAATTGAATATAAAAAATAGCATAAAGTTCCCTCTTCCTTTGATATTAGCAATTGATGTTTCATGACCACAAGATTTTAACACTATATCTTCATAAAAAACCTTAAGACATTAAGTATATGGGTCTTTTCTTTTATATATCCAATATTTACCATATTTTTAATCAATGTAAAATATAACCACTCACACATTTGAACCCAACAGTTTTGATAAATTAATAGTGGCATAGTTTAATGGAATTGTTTGAGAATGAAATCTAAATTTCAGTGACAAGAACTAGTATAGTACAAAGTAAGACCCATCTATGTATACAATATCGATTAAGCACAATTGGCAACATGAAAAAGTAACATAAAGAGCACAACTTTTTTTATCTTTTCTAAAATTCGTTAGTCCTCTAATCCTTAATCTTTGCAGCATCTGTCTGTGTTTTTCCCTCTAATTTCCTATTAAGGGTGTGCCTCAAATACTCTCCATAAGTGACTTTCTTGTACATCTTGGGATTTTGAGCATCTATCATGTGATCAAAAGGCCCAACTTCAGCGTCATCCCGTGGGAACAAAAATGATACCAAAGAAGTCCTTCTCTTGTTCTTATTTGTCATTGCTCTGTGTTCCACACTCTTGTATTTCCCATTACTCAATATCTGCCATGATTGAACAACCACAAACACAAAATTAAAATATGAAATGATTCTTCTAACTAAACATATTCTCACTCTTAAAATTTGACTTTGGGTTAATTCAACCCTGGAAAAAGAGTGCCTCTACTTCTATACACATTTTTAATTCTTGTCTGAATTACCGTGGGACTTGTAGAGTGTGTTTGGTTCAATAGAGAGGAGGGGAGGTGAGACAAGAGAAGTAAAAACATGTTTAATTCAAAGGAAATTAAAGAAACTTTAGTGGTTTTGTGCTTGGTTAACGGAGAAAGAAGAAATTTTAAATAGCTTTTTAGTTATATGAAGTTTCTCCCCTTTAAATTCTTCCAAAATAGAAGAGATCAGAATCCACATTAGATTTTGCTTCTCTCCGCTCCCCTCAAAAAAATGAACCAAAAACACTTCTTCTATATTGTGGCTCGAGTGACTCGAAAGTGATCACCTAATAATAGTTGGCCCAACAAATTTTGATATGATCTTAAAATTTGGATCGTATCATATCTAAGAATTTTAACTAATGGGACAAGATCATATACTCTAAATGCTTATATAAAAATATATCAATAAATATGGATAAAATAACTGCCGAAGGAGTTCTAACTTTAGAAAGTAAAATTGCATAAAAAAACCTTCGGAAAGTAAAATAACTCACCAATTTACAAAAAAAAATTGAAATTTTTTTAAAAAATTATACTATTATATGACAAAAATTAAAAATTATTCAACAATTAATCTCCCATATAATTTCAATTATTTAACAATTAAAACTAAATAACTATTCAACAATTAATTTTTTATACTGATTCAATTGTTGCAGTTGTCACAAATAAAATTTAAATTAACTTCATAAGTAAATACACAATTAAATATATAATGTTTTTTAGGTGTTACCAATATTTTAAGAAAATTACTTAATTAATGGGTGCAACAATTAATTTTTTATGTGACCAAAATTGAAATTATAAAATGCATATTCGTTAAAAAAATTAACATTGTGGGGCATGTGCCCCAATTTGTAAGACATGCATGTGTACATGGTTGCATATAATTCAACCCTTATAAAATTGGTTTATAAGTTTAAGACTAGTTATTAGTTACAAACATATTTTGATATCTTATCTAATCTAACTTGGAATTCTTTACATTCATGCCTAAGAACTCTTAACATTCATGCCTATTTACTTGTTTCCGATTTCTATTTTCAATCATAAAATAAACATGAGAGAATGTATAATGAAATTTATTGAAAAGGTATTCTAGAAATAGATTAAATATTTTACAAAATTCCTAAAAAGTTGGAAACGTTGCTTTAATTATTTTTGAAAATGTATTTTCTCTAGTTGTTAGCTTTGATCTTCTCTATCACAATTAAAATATATATATATACCAAATATCATTGCAACCACACACATACAAAGTAAGAAAATGAAAATTGAAAATCTTGTAAATCAAGTATTCTCTTTTGTATTCAATAAATAAATGGATCAAGTATCCATTGTTAAGTCATATTTCAATTTATAAAATGTCTTTGATATTATTACTTGATATTATTACGATGTTTGATATTCTAATCTTAAATTCACTAAAAAATACTTTAGAATTAAAAGTTATGTCACTAAGACAAATAATAAAAAGAATTCATAATAGTTCAATAAATGAATTTAGTAATTAGGATCAAATTAGTAACTAAAGTTGGATTCTAAGTGAAACTCACCCCTACATTTTTCTTATTATAAAAGTTCAATCCTATTACTCTTGTTAGTTTCAAATATTATTTCAATCAATTCGGAAATTTTTGTTCAATTTTAGTGACTAAACGTAATTCGATAATATAATCAATCATTAAGTTCGACACTACCGTTTTAATTATTACTTACAATGATCAGTACATTTGCTGAAACACTATCAAGTTTTTGGCACCACACTATCAAGTTTTTAGCACCGTTGCCGGAGAGCATCATATCTTAGATTCGAATATAAAATCTCACAGTTGTATATAATTTTCGAGTGGTAATTATATCATTTTATTTATAAATAAATAAATAAATAGTTGAAGTACCTCTATTGTATCTCCAACGTTAACCACTAGAGCACCAGGTATTGGAATAACAGGTACCCAACTTTCTTTGTATCGAATTTCTAACCCAGTTACGTCATCATCTTGCATAAGTATTGTAATGGTGCTTGCATCAGAGTGTGGAGTTAAACCAATTACTTGATCTGGTGTGCTGCAAGGAGGGTAATAGTTCACACGGAAACCTTGAAGTACTTCTTTATGTAGGCCAATAAGAACATGTTCCTCCAAACCCAAAATCAATGATAGAGAATCGATAAGTTTTTCACCAACTCGTTTAATTTCACTTGAATATACCTCTAATGTATCCCTTCATAAATATCACAAAGGATACTTCAAGATAAGGAATTAATCATATGTATTAAGAATTTAAGATTAGCTATTTAATCATATACCAGAATACTTACTTGAGTCCCTTGGGGGTTTAAGGCCAAAATTGAGGCTTCCTGAAACGGGCAGGGTAAACTAGTAAAATCAATTGATCACACCAGTCAAGTATTTGTGTCTCAGAAACAACAGAAGTATGCCCATAACCTTGTATATCATCTGAGGGCATTGCATACTTGTTCTTCTCTTCTATTGGAAATTCGAAAAACTCAGCTACTACATCCTTCATTTGCTGCATCAACTCTATTTTCACGCCATGATTCACTATCTGAAAAAGGTAATTACATTGAAAAAGGTGAAATTGTTGCACCTCTATTTTTCTTTTTTAAAACAATTTACAATTGTTAAAATGAAGATATACCTGAAAGAAACCCCACTCCTTACATGCTATGTCAAGTTTGAATATCTCATCCTTGTTCCCGTCTGAGAGTAGTGTAAAATCAATGATTGGGACTTGAGATGAAAGTTGAGGCATATAAAGGACTTTTTGAATTTCTTCTTCACTCCTCACATATCTTTCAGGAACCTTCAATGCATTCTTCCTCACAGTTTCTTGAACATTTGGTACAGGTACATGTGAAGCATAAGTAGGTACTTCATCGATGTGAGTAGTTACTAACACATTAGCTTCATTAAGACTCATTTTTCTAGGGTTATAGATTGTTAGATATGAGATGTGAAAAGGATTTTGTACTTATATATAAACAATTTTTGTTCCAATTAGGAGCATATGAATGAAGATTCCTTTTGGATCTGTCATACCTTTGATTTTGTAACTTAGCTCACACAAAGAAAAGGAAAATAGTTTATATTGCAACATGTTTTAGTTTATACAAGACAATAAATCTATTGTCTCTTTGTGCTTGCCTTTGGTGGTTCCGAATATGCTCCAGGCTGTGCAAAGTCAGCTCTTATAATCAACTTGTTTTAGTTTATTTATATTGTCTCTTTCAAAGCTTAGGTATTTTGTGAATGGATAAGTTAACTGATTGGATTTGTAGTGTTTGATAAAATTAACAGTTAAATTAGTTGATTAATATAAAATGACATAAAAAGATGATTATAAACTCGTTAAAAAAAAACTATTAACAAACAACTCTATTTTGATAATATGAAATTATATATTATAACCTACCCAAGTATAAACTCGTGATTTAGTCTTGTCAAAAAGACTCTAAATATTCCTAAGTAAACTAGATTAAATTGCACATATAGCGAATCATCATCATTAAGTATAGAAATAAAGCAAATTGCTAGTACTTATCATCGATCTACCTTGTTACAAACTATCATGAGTAAGAACAATGACTATTCAAGAAAAATAACAAAAGACTTAAAAACATAACAACTATGCAAATTAAAAACAGAAGTAATAATACTACTAAAACATTTAGTTCTTCATTCACTAATGACTGATAACATAATCTTGTTGGCGACCGGGTTCCCCGTCACTGCGGCGGAGGGCAGAAAGTAATAACATACCTAGGTGCCCTGCATCTATTAAGACTACTAGTATCATCATAAGCATAACTATAAGCCTTAGGACATATAGCCTTAAAGAGATTAGCAAAAAGGGTAGGTTTACAAGTTTTTGGATCAGAATAACTTCCTGTGCAACAATACTTTGCTGATTGCATAGCCAAACAAGCACTTTTACAACCAACAACTTTACCATTTCTTTTCACTTCAAGTGCTGATGGACAACAAATATTCAAATCAACTTCACAAGAAGCAACACCACAACCAATTCCACCACCAATTGGTTTCATTGAAACAGGTAAATTGAAACCATCAACCAAACTAACATCATAGAAATGTAATGGTGAAGATGAAGATCCTAATGTCATTTCAACAACTGTTGCTGGTGGTATTCCTCCTAACCCTTTACATTGAAGTTTACCAAAACAATCACCTGTGAGACAATGACCATTTCCATCATTGTCAAAGTCACAACCTTGTCTTCCCCATATTCTTCCTGACCATTTTTCTTGTACATCTAATACTACTTCATCACCACTTCCTAGATGAAATCCACCATCTTTTGGTGTTTGTTGTCCTGCACCTCCAAGTATTCCTGGCCATACACTTTCACCACAATTGTTTACTAGAATGAGTTGAGCCCCATCTACATCAAAAATAGATAAATGTTAAACTTAGAAAGGTTAACATTTATTGCTAAAGATTTTTAGATAAGATCAAGGTTTTAAATAAAGGTATGTGACTGCGATTTAGGTTGCAGCATAATGACGCGACCGTAAACATTACTGTAATTGCTATTTAAAACCCTGGATAACATCATATAAGAGCATTTATGTGCATCACTCAGTTATGTAAACTATTCTTGTCTCCTATTTTAAAGGCACTAATCTTAATAGTAATTATAATTTATGGATACTCTATAGCCCTTTAGCTCCATCCAGCTCAAAGTTTGTCTGCTGGATTAATCTAATGGCCGACAATGTGTTTAGTTAAAGATTTTTTCAATACAAACATATAAATAGTGTATTAGAAGTGTTTTTGTATCACAATTAATTACAGATAGAAAAATGATCAATGAGGGGTAGAAAAGGAAAAATTGTTACCTATGAGTATGATGGAGCAAAAGGTGAGCAAATAGTAGAGAAGAGTAGTAGTTCCTTCCATTGTTTCAACTCAATTTTCAATGTGAATACCAACAGCTCAAGAAGTGATGCTACTATAATATATAGTGAATAAGTGATAGTGTGTGTGACAAGTGCTATCTTTTTCTATCAAAAAAAGAACAATATTGTTTTGTAACTTCCCACAGTCACCCTCAGTAAGCTTTTTCCTTTTATATATTTTCTCTTCTTACTTTCAACTTTGTGATCTTTCATAATAATAACATAGGAGCATATATGCATTGCTTCTACCTGGAGATTTCTTTTTCAAGTAACTGTTTAATTAAAATAATTAAAATAGTGCATATATGCATTGCTATCTAAATATTATCTTATAGGATAAGAAACATAAAGCAATAAAAAAATATGTACCATGTGATATGAACTTTAATTGGGTTAGGGAATGTTCTTAATTATCATAAATTTCAATCCAGTAGCATTCTATATGATTTAAAGTAGTACAAGGCTGCTATGTGATTTTTGATTTATAACATAGTTATAGGTCATATCTGTTTTTGTCTTGAAATGGTAAGGCACATAGTACACGTTATAGGATATTATGCCCTCTACTTTTTTTCAGCCTTGTAGCATAAGATTTCTTTTATTCTTAATGACACTTTAGAGTATAATTTAAATTTTAAACAAATTGGGTTGCATGGAGTCAGTTAGTCACATATAAAGCTTGATTAAAACTGTAAACAGTAGTATTGCATTTGTACATTTTTTTACAATCGTATTGAATATGTACATAACTAAAGAAACTTGGGTTATAAATCAATTTGGTTTAAAGAACAATGACACTTAATTTTAGTTTTGATGATAGCAAAATATATAAGAGAACAATTTATTTTTAACGTGTGTTTTAATGTGCAAATCCTCTAATAAGTATTTTAGTGTATCATTTGGCCAAAGAAACGCATCATCTAGTTCCTTTAATGTATTAAGTGAACCATTTGGTCAACCTTATTCTCTGAAGCGCATCACCTGGTCAACACATGCTTCAAGTCAATCACCTAATTAACAATAAGATAAATGAACATCTAGCACGAGACATTGATCGTCTGTCACTTTATTCCTCTGGTAGATCATTCACTTCATCCGATGTGTTTCGTCTTGATAAACAATCATCTGCAATCACTTAAGATTCTTCTTGAACAAGATAATATTCTAAAGATTCTTTCAAGGATAAGAATCAAGAATTTATGGCACTAAAACAGACAAGTTTAAGGAATCAATTTTGAAATTAACCCAATTGTCTAAATAGTACAAATTTGTATAAGTTATGCGCAACATTCTTTTCCATGTGCCTACAACGGGCAAAAATTTGCAACAACACGGTCTCAATGCACTATAAATAGTACTCATGCGTCATTGCAAAAAGGTGGAGACATCACACCAACTCATTGAACCACTGCACTGCAAAAATCCAAGAGAGAATTTTGTTTGTGCCAAGTGAACCTAAAGTTTAAATATTTTCTTTTGAAAGCTTTTAATTTGTATTTTGTGCTTAAATCTTCATCCTCTTTCAAATAGTTATCTTGTAATTTCACAAACCTTATTTTCATTGCAACTTAACCAAGTATGTGGCTTGAATCCTCAAATGACTTGATTGTACTAAGCCAAAAGCTTTGAGAAGATTAAGGTATAGCCAGTTATATAGTAGTATACTTTGGTAGTTGTAATCAGGTAATTATACTAAAAATTCTTAAGATGGATAATTGCTTGTGTCTTTCTTCTTTCTCTTATCTTCTTACTTTACAAACTTATTTTCCAAAAAAACCATTTAACTTTTTTGTGCTCAACATTTTGTAGAAAAAGTTTTTTAAGTAAATTAGTTTAAAGGAAAAGTTTTACGTACACAATTTAAACTATTTATTTCTTGTTTTTTTTTTCACGTTCAACTTGTACCATTTATCATAATCTTTTGTGTTAATATAGTCTTTATATTTTTGTATCAAATTAGTCTTTTATATTTAAAAACGATTAAATCGTTGAACCAACTTTTATATTTATCGGTTTCGTAATTACATCTAAATAGACTTAAGAATTGATTATAGTGAAGCAAGAAAGGTGGAATCAGTTCACTCCATGTAAGACCAATTCACAAGATGAATGTTATGCACGAATCAATTCATACAATGTAGGAATAGATACATAGAAGCCCTGTGTAAACTTTATTTGTTTTTTTAACAAAACTTTTTGTGTTTATCTAGACAGAAATACTATGTCTTGTGAGTTGGGCTTTCATTTCATTCATTTGGGTTTCACATATACACTTATATCGACGCAATATTTAAAATAAATTTTTGGACACACAAACATAAATAAAATAAATTAAAAGAAAAAAATATATGATATGATTAAATTGTTTCTCTTTTAATTTTTATCATTTATTTATGCATGTTTAAATATTTTCATTTGTGATTGTGCCTATGTAAGATTTATTTGGGTTTCATATATATTTATTTTTTAATCAATCTTCACCTCATTCTTTTATCAATCATATTCGAATTTTTTTTAACAATACTCTGAGCTATATATGTTTGTTAGTCTTTGAGATAAATTCTTGAGGTTTCATTTATCGATTTGCCTTATTGTGAGAGTTTCTTTTAGTTCTATTTGATTTTTTTTATTAAGATCAAATCTCTATTGTGAGTGAGATTAAATAGTGAGAGTTTCCTTAAGTGAGATTTGCCTCTTTTAGTTCTATTTGATTTCTTTTAGTTCTATTCTTTCAAAACTTTGGATTGTCTAAGATATTAGCACCTAATTAATGAACACTTAATGTGCATAAATATCAAAATATCCTTATTATAATTATTTAATCATTAAATATTAACAAATATTTTTATTTATCTACTCTTAGTTGTTAATGCAATCTTGTAAAAAGCAAATAATGTTATTTACATTTTAAATATATTTTAAAAAAGCTGAGTTTCTAATAGTATAATTTTTTTTTAAAATAATTAGCTGTCTTCATTTTTCAAAATATTCAAAATTGTGAAATAAAAAAATTGTTTAAACAACCAAAGTTTTGAAATAAATAAATATGTTTTACATAAATAAATAAAAAAAATGAATTGGTCCTTGATGCACCCACCACACGACACACTTGCTCAACCAAATAATATGCCCCAAAAAATTGTAGGTAATCAAGTTAACAAAGTTGTTTGAATCCTTCTTGTATTAGGGCAACAAAATCGTGCTAAGTTTTGATTCCACTCTAACAATTAACAAACACACTTCTAAAATTTCATTATACTTCTACCCTTCATTTCATTTTCATCAACCAACAAACACATTCTTCAACCAACCATGTTTCGCATAGCATCAAAATTATCATCAAGATTCTCTTCAAGAGCTCTTGTTTCTCTCACATCAAAACCCTACCCCATTTCATTCAGGTCATTCAACACTGCTTTGGCGTTGGACAAAAGCTTAGCTATCGATGATGTTGTTCGGTTCAGCGAATACGCTTTGCGACAAGCAAGGTCTGAAAAATCAGGTATATGACATGACAGAGAGATTCAATTTTTGTTTTTTTGATGACCCATTTGTGTGTTTTGTTCAAAGTTAACATCTTTTTTTGGTTTGTTTGATTTTTGTGTGAATAGTTGGTTCGTATGGTATGGGTTATTTGGTGTTGAAGCACTGTCTTACAACTGAGTTAACTGAAGGAAATGACCCAAAACATGAGAATTCTAAAGGAATTGCTTTGCTTGCTATGTCTACATTGTTTTGTGAAAGGTTCGTTCTTTGTGAAAAAAATTTGTGTTTTCATTTTCTAAAATGTGTGTTAATTTTATCTTAATATGAGACTCTTGAAGTGAACCATTGTCATGAAGATATGATGAAATTTTAGTTAATGAAGATGTAATTCTGGGAATAATGAAAACAGTTTTTTTGACATTTTCATTATTTTTAGAAATGTAGACAGTTGTTTACTTCAAAAGTCACTTGCCTCCTTATTAACAAGTAAAATTAACATTAATTTTAGGAAATGAAAATGAGAAATGTTTGCACAAAGTAAACTGTCTCTGCCTCTTAATTCTCATTTTTGGAGCTACATGTTGTGGTTGGTTGCTTAAACTTATTAGAGCTGTAATTTTCTTTTACTTTTCTTAGAGGAGATTATGTTGATGCAATTGAGCAGCTCAATGGTGTTCAAGAATTGAGTAATTCTTACTTGGGTATTAGAGGTAAATTCTTTTAAACCTCTTTTGTTGGGTACTGCATTTGCTAGGGTTTTTATTTTTGTTTTAAACGCGAATTTTCAAGTGGTGTCTTCGTTTCTTGTTGTAGTTGCTGCCTTTGAAGCTCAGGCTGGGCTTCATCTAGAGTTGGAACAGGTTGATATCTGCTATTCAATGTAAATTATTTGCCTGCTTTTTTACAGAGCCGTTCTGTTTATTTGGAATTTTTTTTGTATACAGGATGATATGGCATCTGAGGTGGCTGATAAGTGCATAGAGCTTGTGGAGAACGAGAAAACAGAAGATTTTGAGGCTCTAAATGTTCGTGCTAGAGCACTTAAAGGACTGGTTGAACTTGTAAAGGGTGATATTAAGTCGGGTAGAGTGCTAAATGCTAATGGTCTATTTGTTCAATTTTGTTGCTCTGATTGGCGATGAGTGTGCTTATTATGTTCTTTTTGCAGCTGAATCCTTCTTTGACAAATCTCTCCACACCAAGCTATGTGATGGTATATATCTTTCTATATGTTACTTTAGCATCGTTCTTCGACATTGGATTGATGTTTGGGTATGTAGGCACTGCTGCTCTATCGTATGCGGAATTCCAACAAACAAGGCAGAACTACTCAATGGCAAAAGAGATTTACCAGAATGTCATAGAGGGAGCCAATGAACTTAAAGAGAGTGGCAATGTATACTTAGGAGGTGGTAACATGAACATGGAGGGTTTAATGATGGGAGCCATGTGTGCTCTAGGACAGCTTGAATCACATTTGGGGTAGGCTTAATGTTTTTTTATATGGTTTTCCTTATCAACGCTGCAATGTTCCTTTTTTAATTTTTATATGTCGTCAATGTGATATATATCACTAATAACTTGTGTTTTATTTTAGTAACTTCCGTAATGCAGAGGAGCATTTGACAAAGGCATTAAATATGGCAGAGCAGATCTATGGTGACTTGTTTATTCTTTTGATCTGTTAAATAAACTCGATTTAAAAATTCATATTGCATTATCACTGAGGATGGTCGTGGCATATTGTTCCTAATATCTTGTGGTTCTCTATTTGTTGAAGGCGAAAAACATGCCAAGGTGGGTGCTGTCTTAACATGTATAGCTCTTATGTATAGGCGTAAGGCAATTGACCAGCAATCAAGTTCTCTTGTGGTTCAAGAGGTTAGAACTCTCTGAATGTTGAGTTTTTAATTAACTAATAGAATTGTCACAAGCTTCAAGTGATAGTGAAGCCCCATTTTATTTTATAATTTCCTTTCTTCAAAAAATATGAAAGAACAATGATTGATTAGTAATAAGTAAGATGCATCTAAAGTTGAATCCGGTTTATTTGTTATTCGAAAGCTCCGATGCTATGAAAACAAAATTATTTGTTCCAGCTTCACTCAGTTATGCAGATTTGTTGACTGACCTGGCTTTGTCTTGTATGACATGCAAGTGATACTGTTCATAGAGAAAAGTTTGAAATAATTTAAAAAGAATCATTAAAACTACCAATTTTCATATAGATATTTAACTAACACATGTAACATTAAAACTGATAGATAACATGTCGCACAATTTTTTTAGCATTGCCATGCTTCTTCCAAATAGTATTAATAACAGAAAAATCATTGACAGGGTCTCTACAGAAGAGTGTCAGGGATTTTGAAGTTTCCACCAAAGGAAACTGAGTCTGAAGGTAAATATTATTGCGCCGCTTGGTTCCCTTATGTCCATGTATTATCTATAATATACGTACACAATGAATCAGGGTTATCAATTGTGTTATATAGCAGTGCGTTCTGGCTGGTGGCCGCTTACAGATATCAGTTTGCAGAGTATTATTATACCGTACTGTTGTGATTCATTGCCACAACCATGTTCATACTCCCCTTTATGCGTGTTATTATGAGTCTTCTTCACACATGTCCAAGCCACCTAAGATGAGCTTACCATTTTTTCTCCAATGGGAGCTATCTCGACTTTTTCTCTAGCATTTATTTAATTCAGAATTGAAAACTATGTAATGGATTAATAGTGAAACCTAACTTCGTTTTGTAGGTGCTGCACCGTCGGCAAAGACTCTAAAGAGAAGCGATATAGTGGCTCTTGCAAGTGGTATGATGGATTATTTGATCCTTGATAATAATCTATGATAGGTTGATTGTGTTATCAACGAGTGATAGTTATGCATGTCATTAATGAATGAACTAATAAAATGACGATTTGTTAAATCTAGTAGAATTTCTCTTATCATGAATGTTGAGTTCATAATCTGGTAACAATTATAGCCACTATAGATAGATACATGTCTTATTGTATGTGGTATAGAAGAAATGCTGAGGTGTATTCGTTGGTATCGTATGACGCCATCCATGACAGCGATTATAATAATGCCAAGTTGTTCAATTTTAAGGCTCATTCCATGCATGCTGATAACATAATCCTAACAAGTCTTATTATTGATATTGACTAGTTTAATATTTTAGGTGGATATGCAGAAATACTTAATGTCCAAGAAAATAGAAAAAGTGAAGGAGAAAAGATGAAGAGCTTGTCTGACTCTTTATGGAAAAACCGCAGGATGTCTCTGGACGATTTTCTCGGAAATACAGAAGCAAATATTTGTCCAGTTATCGATGCTCGTATTAGCAGGCTTCTGTAAATTGATCCATTTTCTGCTGCTTGCAGTAGGTTCAGGTTGGACTAGTGATAAAAGACAAAAAAAGGACTAATTATGTGCAAAATTAGTTCATGGTGTTTGCTTGTAGTTAAAATTTTATGCTGTGGCATATACTATGGGATCCATTGTCATGTACATAACATTTCTAAGACTAATGATGACAAGGACGGCGACTAAGGTGAAGATTTAGATGGATTCATTATGGGAGAAGTAGCAATATCATATATTAGTACTTTAATCAATGAATTAGGTTTATTATTGTGAATTTCGCTATTAATTCAAAAGTTTCATTTGAAAATTGCTTTATAGTCCTTGAAAATTTTTGTATAGTCTTCTGAAATTTGAAGGGATGCTAATTTTATTTTATCAGTCACTTTAGACAAAAATAAGTGGTCATTCATTTTTGTAATCCCAACCATTTTTTGGACTTGCCACAAATTGAATTTCTGAAGTTAATTGGTGAAGGAATTGGTATTCCTTATTGCATTTGTAGCTTATTTTATGGCCTAACTTTGATGTTACATGTGTTCGGAAGTTTACTTTCAAACCGAAAAACTTGTGTTTATGTTTTGAAGTATACTTTTGGAAAACACAGAAATTATATTTTTTCTGAATATGTATTTTCAAAGTGATTTTTGAGTGAGAAAAGTTGAGCCCTTTTATTTTTGTGGTTGATTATTGATTGATATCCTCTTGTTCAACTGTTTACTCATTGATTTTGTGATATTGCTGAATAATAAGTGTATTCTCATTCATCAACTCAAGAAATACAAACTCAGACTCAGTAAAATAATTGCAAAATGAGATCAAAATAGTTTAATGAAAAGAAGCTTACAAAACTAACATATACCAAAATCAAAACAAACCAATTGAGCAACCATATATTTCATGAACCTCTTCATATCAACGACCACCAGAGAGAAGTGATTCAGTCATAGACAGAGAAGTATGTGAGAATGTCTTATCCATATCAGATGGATATGACAATGGAAAATCCTCAAAAAATTCACGGTACCCAAAAGTTAAACCAGAAGAAGATAAACTAAGCAAAGACAAATCAGGCAAAGCTATATCCATCTCCAAATACTGCACAACTTGCCTCATATTTGGTCTAACCAAAGGTTCTGAATGTGAACACAATAAACCAAGTTTCAACACCAATTCCACTTCTTCAACACTATAATCTGTGCATAAATTTACATCCTTTGCCTCAATAATCACACCTCTTTTCCAACATTCAAACACATAATCAACTAGAATTTCACTCTCATTTTCATCAACATGTTCTATGGGCCTCTTACCACAAACAACTTCAAGAAGAAATGCACCAAAAGCAAACACATCAGAAAATTTAGTAGGTTTACCTGTTCTTGTATGTTCAGGAGCTAAATAACCAACAGTTCCAACCAAATGAGTTGTGTGAGGATCAGTTCCATGATCATATAATCTTGCAAGACCAAAGTCACCTAACCTACCATTCAATTCACCATCTATTAAAACATTGCTAGCTTTTATGTCTCTATGAATCACAACTTGCTCCCATTGTTCATGAAGATAAAATAAACCCGAAGCAACCCCTTTAATGATTCGAAATCTTTGACTCCAATTTAAGCTCATGTTTGGTTGGTTGTATAAATATTTGTCTAAGCTTCCATTCGGCATGTAGTCATAAACCAGAAGTAACTCGCCTTTTCGCCTACAATAGCCTAGAAGCGGAACAAGATTCCTGTGTCGAAGGCGGCCAATGCTAACGATTTCTGACACGAATTCCCTCATCCCTTGTCTTGATTCATGAGAAACTCTCTTCACTGCTACCTCAATTTTGGAACCTGGCATCACACCTTTGTAGACCCTACCAAATCCACCGGTTCCTAAAAGCTCCCTTTCCCTAAAACCCTTTGTGGCAAAGTAAAGATCTTTGAACTTAAATCTATGTGGGCCATACTCATGTTCCCAATCTTCAAGAATCTCAGCAAACATCTTCTTCCTTTTGATCAAATAAATAACCCCTAAAGTTATCATGAAAACCAAACTTAGCAAAATCAAAGGCAACCCAACCGTTAAAATTTTTTCCTCTTTTTTCTCACCAAATCTTGGTAGCTTAGGGAGTTCAGAAATTAAAAGCTTTTGAGCTTCACCATTAACCTTAAAACTCCAACCAAGAACATAATGAGAAGTATAAACTGAACCAGTAGCTGATGAAAACCCAACATACATAGAACTATTCAAAATTGGAGAAAGATCTTTCTTCAATGATAACAAAGGTTGTATTGGTTTATCAACATTAATAGGAGCTAAAGTAACATGAATCTTCTTCTTTTCACCATCATATTCAATCCAAACCTGCATAGGATCACCACTGAAAAGTGTCAAATTCTTGAACTTTCCATCACTGTTATAGTATCCTGCAAATGTCGAATTAGCCGATTTCAAATCATTGATATCAATTCCAACATGGTTATCATTGATATCACCAAACTCACTACTCATAATAGTATCAAGCTCAACTCCAAAAACATGGTTGCTACTGTTTCCATTGTTTGTATCATTCAAGAGACCAAGGTACTGACTTGGAAGTGAATATGGCAACCCTTTTGTTGGAGAAACGACAAAAACAATTCCATGGCCACTAAGAGTTGCATACTGAGGTTTAATTGCAAATACAAAAGTTGTTGAGAAAGAAAACACACTTCCATTGATGTTGTTCTTGAAAAGTATAGGATTTGGATAAAAAGCATGACCCTTTTGTTGTTTTGTGTCATTGGTAAGTCTAAGTAAGCCATTGGAGGTTAACTCAGCAATACCATCAAGATATAAATGAGATGATTGGAATCCATTATAGGTGAAATTGGTGTCTTCAATGGCTACAACTGTAACCAGAAAATACAAAAACATAAGTTTGAGGAACATGATTATAGTTTGTGAATAATGATTATGTAGTTCTGTTTAGTGTTTATTTATTGTTTCCAGGGGATTTGGATTTTCTACTTTTACAATATGATGTAATACATGGAAGCCAAGTTTTACCATACAATCAAAAACACGGTTTGTACTGTAAATTTTTTGACAAATCATTTTTTTTTTAATTTGCATGTATTATGACAGTATCTATTAAAATTGACTAAATTAAGAGTTTTAATACATAAATGACATGTCATTTAAATATGGTGATTTAATTTTAATAATATAAAAATATGTTAATTTTTTAATGTACCGTAGAAGTCTTTTATATTCAAATCATTTAATTTTAAATTGACTGTGGAGATCATTTGTATTTAATTTTATTATGTGTAATTTAAGTGTCTAATTTTAAATTTACCGTCGAGATCACCTATTGCGTCAAACTGTGAGAAAGCAATCCAAGTCCTCATTTGGGACCATTTGAAAATTTGTGCGCATGTGAACCACTGTTTTTTCTTCTTCCAATTTTAGTGAGTAAGTCAAATTTTTTATTTTAATTATTTTGTTTATGTATTTATCAATGTTTACTTATTAAGCGTTTGATGCTAAATTGGATATGTGAAAATTAAAACATCAATGTCATGTAATTTGTTAAATAATTAAGTATAGTAATTTTGGTTTCCCACTTGAATTGTGGATTTGAAATGTCACTATTAAATATCTAAATATATAATTTGCTTGGCTGCTAAGATAATGTTGAACGAAGATGTGGAGGAAGAACGGAAATGATAGGGATGTCACTGAATTAATTAATGACATCCTATCTCCATCATTGTGTTCTTATATATTTTAGTAAGTTTATTTATTTAAATAATTGTTAGCTTATGACTTTTAATTTTTAAAAGTTGCTAGTATTTAGAAAGCATTTGAGCTTATATGAAATCAGACTGATCAATGTCATTTGTAATATGGAATTAAAATATAACTACTATCTATGATTTTCTGAATGTTTGTTTAGTTTTATTGGAAAAACCTCAATTTAAACATTGAATAAAGATAAGTTACAAAAAACAAGTTTATAAAAACTTTAAAAAGTCAACTTCGTAAAGGTTTGTTATACTCGATATAAAAAAATTTACATCATATAATATTATAGTAGAGTCTATCTATTCGAACTAGTACTATTAGAACAAGATGAAATTAGTTATAAATAATTGTAAATTGATCGATATTAATTTAAAGATAGTCAAAATTTATTACTTAAATTAGAGTTATTATATAAAAGTGTATCATATTTTCATTTTCATTGTAATTAATTTTTCTCACTATGCCAATTCTAATAATCAACGTTTCCCCTAATTGCTTTTTTTTTTTTTTTATTGAATTCCATCATACTTCTTAACACTCACAAAATTATCTTCCTTTTTTCCAGTGGTATTCACCAAATCACTTACCCACTAAGTTTATTAATTTGAGAAAAACTCAAATTTTACTTTTAATATTTTTTTAAAAAAATAATCTCAAATTGATGATTGATAAGGATGAAAATAATTTATAATAACAAAAGCCATCATCTTATAAACTAATTTTATTTTATAATAATGAGTAAAAACCAATATAAAAAACCAAATAAGTTATATTCTACTTAAATGTTTCGAAGTCGTTATTAACAAAATAAATCTATCATGGACTTGGCTAGCTGGCTGCTTGGAAAATGATGGGCGAAGAATCAATGGAAGATGACATTGCTAGTGCTATCAATTTAAATATTTAATTTAATATATCTACATTTTGTTGTTGTTTTTTTCTTACACTTTTCGTCTTTAAGACGCCGACCATAAAGTCTAACATCTAGACTATTGAAGTTGGAATATTCAAACCACGTGTAGGCATGTATTTGAAAGTGGTCGAATACAATAAGCATGTTACTGTTAGGAATCAAAGGTTTGAGCAACAAATCACTTCATTTTGCAGTGACATATTTGCTTTGGTTAATAGAGATTCCACTTGAATTTTGAATAACCTCCATTCCCAAAAAATACTTCATTTTTTCCTAAGTGAGTCATATCAAAGTATGACTTCATACAATTTGGGGCAATTATTTGAAATAATTATCCAAGTTCACAAGTCGCACCAGTGACCATTCCCCACTTGTGTAAAGAAAATGGAGTTAGGAAGTCATTTTTGTTTATTGAAGTTATGGATATGCATTGGGACTTACAAATTATGTGTATAAATGAGATATTTCAGTGTTTAATTGCGGGAGTGTGATAAGTACTTTTTCAAAAGTGATGTTAAAAAATATTAATTTTTATTAAAAATATAAAATAGAGAAAAACAATAACTATTTATGTTAATATTAAAAATTGAAGCTACAAGAAAACGAGTAAATGAATATTAAAATTGTAAAGCTCGATCAATTAAAATCTTAAATTTTTTTTAAAATTAAATAGAGTGTATTAAATTTTAAAAATACCAATTAGTTTAGTATTTTTTCTTTCTTTTAAATTTAGCACAATTTTTTAAAAGTTATGCTTGTTTTGATAGAATGAGAGACTATTCGAGTCAATATAATGATATTTCATTAGTTTTAATGAAATAAGTAAATTTATTGAAGTTTTTCAATTTAAAAGACTAATTTACTATTTCTTAAATTTAAGATATTAAAATACTCGACCTTATAATTTTACGGGTCAAAATATTGACTTACTCACAAGATAATTAATCATATGATTTAATTCAAGTATTTAATGAATTTAAATTAAAGTTAAATCAATTAAAAGTAAATGTATTTTATCTCTCACTAAGACAATGGTTAGTTAAATTTTATTTCCTTCTCAATTATAAACTACAATTCCTTTGATAATATAAGAGTTAAAGAAAGAAAGAAAAAGAAAAAAAGAACGCAAGATATTTTTCTCCTTCAATCCTACTATTTTTGACGGATACTTCCTTCTTGAATGCATGCATGCACATTCAATTTATTGCGTATTACAATCAATTGTTCCAATTGAATCAAATGTATATTTTTTATCTGTAAATAAAATAGTGCAAAGTTTCGAATTTAAATTTAAAACATAATAGTTTAATCTAATAATATTAATATTTTATCAATTGAGTTAAAATTTAACAACATGATGAAATTTTATTTGGACAACAATGAACCTAATGTATTAAAAATTAATGAACCTTTATAAATTTTGTATCTACTATAATTACGAATAGCCAATTGATGAGATAAAGTAACCTATGCACTTGTAATATGGTTTTTCCGCAGGCCGGCCCACAAATTTCAGACGGTTAAAGCAACCTTTAAAAACGAAGCATTAAATTGTAGAGAATATATCAATAGTTACATAATCTAAATTTGAATCATAGACAAAAAAAACTTAAAATCTTACATTTTATCAATTAAACTAACATATACTTTACAAATAAATTTGTAACATAATTAATAAAATTAAATATATTTTTGGTCTTTTTATTTTGTTAAAAATTAACTTTTAGTCCTTTTATTTCTTAAACTTCTTAAACCAGTATTTTTGATTCTCTATTAAATAATTCATGAGATTTTTTCGTCTCCTATAAAATAATTTATATGTTATTATTTTTAATTAATTTTATTTATTTATTTTATTTATATATTAAAATATAAATAAATAAACTTTTAAATATTTTATTTAAATATTTAAAATTTAAAATTTATTTAATTATGGTTGGACAAAATAAATAAATTTTATTTAAAACTTTAAATTTAGTTTTAACTTTAATTTTAAATAAAATAAAATAAATAAATTAAATTAAATAAATTAAATAATATTAAAATGTAATAAATTTAAGTATTAAAAATAAAATTTATTATTTTATGAAAATATTTTAAATTTTTTATTTTAAAATCTAATTTTAAATATTTTAATATATAAATAAAATGAAATAAATTGATTTTAAATATTTTAATATGTAAATAAAATTAATTAAATTACAACAATAATCGTATGAAAAATATTTATCCAAGTCACAAGTACCATCTAAGTTTTAATCATTTATGAAAATGTTACATTATAAAAAAATGCGAGGACCAAAAATATTTCAAAAAATAATAAATAAGAGACTTAAAAACCGATTTTAAAAATGAAGTACTAAAAGTTCATTTTATACAAAATACAATTAATTACTAATTTCATAAACTATTTAATATAGAGATATTTTTTCCTTTATTAAAACTTTTTTTTTTGAAGTCTAAAACTTTAGTTTTAGTGGCCGTTGCCACGGCCCTAAAATCTGTTATATTAAATCAGTACATCTTTGAAAATTAATCTACAATTTGAGAATGTAAAATTTAGATGTTGAAACTTCAAACTGAACGTGGGAAGTAGATGCTCTCCTTAACTTTTATTTTGGCACTTTTCGTAAAACCATGCATGTAGGTTCCACTTTTGAACATATATATCTTTATCCTTGATCCTTAAATTTCTGGAATTTGGATAGAAGGATTCCTTTTAATTGATTTTGCTTTTGAATTAAATTCTAATTTAAAGATAAAATTTGTATTTTCTCACTAAAATTGATTCTTATTCTTAAATTTATTGTTCAATTCACTTTTAAATGAATATATTCAAATATAAATTATTTTTCCCTTCAATTCATTTTAATCAGAATTAATTTTACATAATTAATTAATTTTTGTAATCACAGAATCAAACACACACCATTAATTAATAGATACTGCTCTTTAATGTTTAGGTACAGTATTAAACTTGAGTATTAAATGGAGAATTCCCAAAGTAAACGAGTGAATAGAAAAATTCATCTTCGAAATTGTATGCGTTTATTAAGCTAGTCTTTAATTTTGTTAATTGACAAATACATCCCTAAATTTTAGTGAAAATAGTTGTTCTAGAAACTTTTTCCGTTAAAGATTATGATGTGATACACTAATTAAAATACATGATTTATCTATGTTAATCTTAAATCAATATCATCTTAGTGAACAAATTTGTCTATGAAATTTTACACGAAAACTAGCAAATCTGCTGTCTTACTATCCAATCTACATCTACAATAATTGATTGAGAAATCTGAGGAGGAATATCAACCTAAAGAGACAAGAAAGAGATATGATCCACAGCAATAGCATAAGGGTGAAAGTTTTGATCACATTTGTATATCCAGAATCCCAAGCAGGATGAAGTATTTGTCCTTGGTGTGAATTTATCAAATGGAGAAATACCAATTGAACAATAGAAGTTGCAAATATGGAATAAGTTAAATCTCTAATCCAAATTATCACTGATCTAATTTTCAGGATAATAACAACTTGACAAATATACATATGTAAACAACAAATAGGAGTTCAATTGCTGGCTATCCAGCCTCTATTTTGAACTTAAATCAGACTTCATTTTATTAAAATATATATCTTATGTAGACAACAAATTTATAAATTATTGCTTTATAAACTTCTGGCAAACACAATATAGAAATTTCTTTGCATGAATCCTAACCTCCTAATAATAGCAGCAAGTGAAAATATAGAATGACTGCTTAAAACAATTGGAAGGTTACATATTCAATTTGTACGTCACATTATAATGTTTAACAATAAAAGTTACATAAAGATTATGTTGACCGACATTTTACAATTTCAAGAATTCTTAAATTCCAGAGACTACTTTATCCTACACAATTTCGAGAACCAATCGGCCTATTCACTCGTAAATTAATCAGGTACCTAAGAGGACATGTAAAATAAAAGAGAACAGATATAGAAGAAAACAGAGATAAGATTGAAGAACAAATATTTGTAAAGGGGTAACTATGATAACAGCTTCAATAGCAAGTTAACAGAGTTCCATGAACTAAATCAACCAACACTCCAGTCACAATTGCAATGGAATTTCATAAGCCAAAGTTTTAAATAACAGAAATAGATCTAGTCATGTAGCCAAATGACTAGTAATGAGAAAACATGTTCTTGAAACCATTAAAAAATGAAGCTAAAATTGAATATATGTGACATTATATATGAACAAAGTGAAATGAATGATTAAAGAGGAAGATCAAGGCCTTTCCCAATTTCAACTCCAATCACCTCAAGTATTCCCTTGTTGATGATCTGCAAAATACACCACAATCACTCAATAAATTAAATAGAAACAACAAATCTCTATACTATGCTTTTTTATTTTATTATTTCATAATTCAAAATAAAACCTAAAAATAATTTAAAATATAAAAGTATAAAAGTATAATTTAACCTTGTATTCTATTCTATAGCACCACAGTTCAATCAATTCAAAAACTTTAAAACCTCCAATGATATATGTGAAGGTAAAATGCAAAGTGATTACTAAAAATGAACATGAAAGATGATACTCACAAGCTCTACAATGAAAACTCCAATGAGTCCAATCATGCTAGCTCTAGAATTCCATATTTCAGCTGTCTTTGTAAACCCAAGAAATGGAGGTTTAAATTTAGGCTCTACTTTAGGAAATTCAACCTGAAAAAAAGAAGAAGAAAAAAGTAACAAAATTGAGGACATAAATAACTGTGACAAAGCATAGGAAATTAAAAAGATGAAGTACATACACCAGAAGGGGGCTTGACAGCTTGAACAGTGAAGGAAACTCTCTTTTTGTGAAGTGCTGATGTATTCAAGTTATGATTTTGAAGGAACAAAAGTTTGTTGTTTGTAGAGTGAAGTGATTGGGTTCCTAAGATGAATGATGATGGCAATTTTGTTGATGAGGTAGCCATTGCAATGGTTGACAACTTCAACCACTTCTTCAATGTGGGGTTTATCTACTTTTTTTTTTCTAGTTCATTTTTCCATTTGTTTATGTGTGGTTCAAATTGGAAGAAGGTGGGGTTGGAATGACACATTTGATACGTGTAACAATAACTATAGTATGGTAGATAACCAGATACCGTATATTTTATTTGAAATGAAATATAAATAGAAGTGGTAATAGAAATATTGATGTATTAAGTTAAGGGATTAAGATTTTCTCTTTTTTTGCTCCCTCTTTTTCTCTCCGTGTTGTGAGAGTGATAAATTCAAAAACAATGTTTTACTCAATTTTATTTTTTGTATATAAATTCATAAAAATGGTTTTCGTATGTAATACTCTCACAACATGAGAGAGTCAAAAGGAGAGGATTCTAGTCTCTAATTAAGTAGTTAGTCTAGATATATTAATTTTTTTACATCAATTTTTTAACTATTATTTTTGTTTATATTTCATTTTAGAAGAAATAACATTTTTTTTAGTCTAAAATGAGATATAATATTGCATGTGAAATCTGATGGAATTAGATTTTTTTGTCATTATAGTAAGACATTGTCGATCTAGACCATTTGATTTCAAATTAACGATTGAAATAGTTTTAACTAAAAAATGCAATATTTAATTTAAACCGTTCAATCTTATAGAAAAAGCTTAAATGCAGTTTTAGTCCTCCTATTTTAACTAATCCGTAATTTTGGTCTCTCAATTTCTAATTTTGCAATTTTGGTCCCTCTATTTTAACTAATTCCTAATTTTGATCCCTTCATTTCTAATTTCACAATTTTTCGTCCCTCTATTTCTTAAAATTGAAACATTTTGTCCCACCTACAATTTGTGTCTCTATTTTGATGAAATATATTTTAAGTGGAAGTCAACTCACATTTTATTGATTTTTGATTAAACAAGACATTTTAAATAAAATATTTCATTTTCGAAACCTAATTAAAATAAACTTAAAAAATTAAAATCAACAACAATATCACACTCATTATTTATTAAAAAGAAATGTTTATCAAAAAATGAATTCAACTTCCCCTCTAGTTATTGTAATTTCCAATTTTTTTATTTATATTTTTTATGTTTTACTTAAGTTTCAGAAGAAAAAAATAATATTATTAAAAATGTTTTATTTAATTTTAAAACAATAAATTTGACATGACTTCTACTTAATTATATTATTCAAGCCACATCATCAAAATTAATAGTTAAATTGATAGTTAGAATAAAATGTCTTAATTTTAAAAAATAAATGAACAAAAATTACGAATCAGTTAAAATAGAAATTAAAATTGCGAAATTAGAAATAGAGAGATCAAAATTACGGATCATTTAAAATAAGATAACTAAATATTTAAGTCTAAAAAAAATGAGTTATATGAGGCTAAAAAACATGAGTTATTTGAGTTTCTTTCACATTAGAAATGCTGCGGTAAAATTAATTCTTAAAATTTAAAATCAATCATGTTTGTTTTCTTTCTTTACAGAATAAAAGCTGAATTTATGATGATCATAGGTACTGCTAAGTAACTGTAGTTTATTATCTAGCAAAAGGTCAAGTCAATGAAGCCACACAAGCTCAAACAATAAATCAAACTTCGAATAAACAAATCACAAACAAAGGAAATAAGAAGTTATATATATCCATTACTTGTCGACAACAACAAAGGACTACTATTGAGACACAAATATTTTATCTTTTTAATATATCTCATCTCAATTTATACATAATTCAATATTCGGGTTGGGTCATCGATGAAGTTTCATAAAAAAGTCTAAATTTCATTCTCTACTTCTAACAATTTTTCCTCTTTCTAACTAATTATTAATTAGTAACATTTGCCGACGAATTTGTTTATACAAAGACCAATTAATAATATAAAAAGTAATAATTAACTACAATCAAATAGTTTTTTTTTTGTTACAACAGTCAAATAGTCTAATGATAACATTTGTATGAATGTATGTGTCTTCTAAAATCAACGACCACCAGAGAGAAGTGACTCAGCAATTGAAGAAGTATATGAAATTGGTCTATCCATAGAAGAAGGATAAGACATAGCAAAATCTTGAAAATTTTCACCTTGTCCAGAAGAAGTTAACCCCATTGAAGACAAACTAAGAAAATCCAAATCAGGAAGTGCCAAATCCTTTTCCAGATACCTCACAACTTGTCTCATACTTGGCCTAACCAAAGCCTCACAATGTGAACACAACAACCCAAGTTTCAAAACCAATTCCACTTCATCAATTACACAATCCTCACCCAAATTTACATCTTTAGCCTCAACAATCTCACCCCTTTTCCAACAATCATAAACAAAATCAACCAAAATTAAACTCTCACATTCCCTAACTTGTTCAATAGGCCTTTTACCACAAACAACCTCAAGCAAGAAAGCACCAAAAGAATAAACATCTGAATTTGTTGTAGCTTTACCTGTTCTTGTATGTTCAGGTGCTAAATAACCAAGTGTTCCAACAACATGTGTTGTTTGAGGATCAGTTCCATGATCATATAATCTTGAAAGACCAAAATCACCTAATCTACCATTCAATTCACCGTCTAATAAAACATTACTAGCTTTAATGTCTCTATGAACCACAACTTGTTCCCATTCTTCATGTAAATATAATAAACCCGAAGCGACACCTTTAATGATTCGAAATCTCTGACTCCAATTTAATAAAAATCTCAGTTGATTATTGTTGTGTAAATATTTATCTAAGCTTCCATTCGGCATGTAGTCATAGACGAGAAGTAACTCGCCTTTTCGCCTGCAATAGCCCAGAAGCGGAACAAGATTCCTGTGACGCAGACGACCGATACTAACGATTTCTGCCACGAATTCCTTCATCCCTTGTCTTGATTCATGAGAAACTCTTTTCACAGCTACCTCAAGTTTTGAAATTGGCATCATACCTTTGTAAACTCTACCAAATCCACCTGTTCCTAATAGCTCCTTTTCCTTGAAACCCTTTGTTGCCAAGTATAAATCTTTGTACTTGAATCTTTGTGTACCGTAGTCTTTCTCCCAATCTTCATGTAGCTCTTTAAACATTTTCTTCCTCTTGATAAAATGAAAAATTGCTATAGCTAGCATTAGAATCAAACTTAGTGAAATCAAAGGCAACCCAATTAAGAAAACCTTTGAATCTTGTTTTTCATCCAAACTAGGTAGCTTAGGAAGTTTAGAAATTTCAATTTTTTGAGCCTTACCATTAACCTTAAAACTCCAACCAAGGATGTAATGAGAAGTTAAAATTGACCCTGTTGAAGATGAGAATCCAACATACATACTATTGTTAAGAATTGAAGATAGATCTTTCTTCAATGATAACAAAGGTTGTGTTGGTTTTTCAATGGTAATTGGAGCTAAAGTAACATCAATAATTTTTTTCACACCATCATATTCCAACCAAACTTGCATTGGAAAACCACTAATAAGACTCAAATTCTTGAACTCACCACCATTACCATTATAATATCCAGCTGAAGCTGATTTTTCTGATTTCAATCCATTGATATCAATTCCAACATGGTTATCATTAATATCACCAAACTCAATATTCTCAATTGTATCAAGTTCCAAACCAAAAACACGGTTGCTATTGTTTCCATTGTTTGTTTCATTGAAGACACCAAGATACTGACTTGGAAGTGAATCTGGTAACCCTTTTGTTGGAGAAACAACAAAAACAATTCCATGGCCACTAAGATTAGGAAACTCCGATTTTATTGCAAATACAAAAGAAGTGGAGAAAGAAAATTCACTTACATTGAAAGTGTTGTTAAAAACTATAGGATTTGGATAGAAAGCATGACCCTTTTGTTGTCTTGTATCATTGGTTAATCTAAGTAAGCCATTTGAGGTTAACTTAGCAACACCATCAAGATATAAATGTGAGGATTGGAATCCATTATAGGTGAAATCGATATTACTATCTTCACTAGCTACTACTATTGTTACAAAGATGAAAACCGTTGCTATAAGCTTGGAAGACATTTTTGCTATATTTTGAAATATGTTTGTTTGGCTCAATAGTTGTTTCTCTTATGATTTTTGAAGAACAAGATGTGAAGCAAACATTTGAATTTTTCATATGAGGCTTACGTGGAAAGTTCCTAGTACTTTCAATGTAAAGAAACCAAATTTCCTCATGTTAGTTGATTTAGCTTAAGTGCTAAGTGACGAAAGGACCATTCAAGTGTTTGTGATTACAAAAAGTCGGATACATCACTTTCATTTTGCATCATTTAATGGTTCTTCTTTTTTGAAGTGTTTTACTATTTTATTTTCTAAATCAATAAATTAATTTTTATTTTTATAAAAATAACTATTTATCTATTTTAATATTTTTTAAAAATTATTTCAATTTTTAAAAAATATTATATTAATTTTTTTACATAAAAAATCTTTAATGTTTATTATTAAGAATAATAAAAATTAAATTTTATTTGATGACACTTTTAATAAATAATCTTTAGTTATTATAATTTTTTAAATAATAAAAATTAATTTTTTTTAAACTTATTTAATTATTAATTTAAAAATCAAAATTTTCAATACATGTCAAATTGTCAATTGTATCTCTATTAAAAAAACCAAGTTATCCTTTCCTAAAGAAAGTATGATGTCAAGTAAAAAAAATGCTATGGACTTACAATAGTACTTCCTCCGTGTCGGATTTCAGTGGTTTAAACTTTAATTGGTTTTAAAAAATTAAGACATACTTAAGTCATCTTTCCACTACATTTATTCATTTATTGCAGTTTATTTTTACTAAGTACCTATTATGAAATATCAGTTGAGAAATAGTTGACATTAGTAATAAAAGTTGTTAGAATTCCAAAATAATTTGACATAAAAAAGAAAAAGAATTCGCAAAATAATTAGTGATTAAAATACAATAGTCAAGATAATTTAGTCTAAATTATCAAAATTCATTATTACCTTTTCTCCCAAATATAGGATCATCTTTATAAAAATTATTCATTTTAATAAAAAAATTTCAAAAATTTCAATTGTAACAATTATTTTAATTGAATTATTCATTCTATTGAATTTGAATTGAATTCGGTAGTTTATTCTATTTTACTACTTATTATTATCTCCGATCCCAATTATAAGAAATTTTTTAGATGCTTTTATAGTCTCATTTTTAAGAAAAAATTATGATTTTTAAGATGTATTATTTAAATAATTTTTTATTCTCAATTATTATTTATTTTTAAATATTAATATGTATTTAAAATCTCACACTTTTATATAAAGGATAAATTTATAAAAATATTAAAAAAGCAATAATAATAAATAAATTCATTGTTATTAATTTTATTTAATTTTTTTCCTTATAATTGAGACTAGTTAGTTTTCAAATTGAGTTACATTTCTTTCCAATTTCTTTTGTCAATTTCAGTGGCACCACACCACAAGGCAGCTAAGGGAGAAATTAACAGGAACACGGGAATTTGGCGTCAAGGAAGCTTCCTTATATCAAAGTCTGTAATTATGTTCAAAATTCAAATAGTATATGTCAGGCATCATAAGAAGTTATAATCGGGGCCCCACTTATACACAAAATGATGTAATTCATTCAAAATTTTCGCAGAAATAGTAGACAGAAGAAGATAAAAAGAAAAAGATAAAAATAAGAAATAGAATAAAGCTTGATTTATCCTTGCTTTTTTTTCTTTCTTTGTTTTTTGCTTTGTTAAAGAAATGCAGTAGAAAATTGGCCCTTTATTGTGAATATATTCTGATGTATTTGGTCTAACGTAATAAAGTTTTGTAAAAATAAAAAGAAAAAGAAAGGAATAAAGTTGGCTCTCTCTTTCCTGTGGTTTAGTTTTGACGGGTAATATTTGCCTAAACAACACTGAGTTGGTCCGGTTACATAATTAGTTTATTTCTTCTTTTGAATTTCAAATATGCAATGTGAATGTACTCTTCTTCTTTTTTTTTTTAAGCAGAAAAAAAAATGAGGCGACAAAATATAAAAGTCATTTTAATTAGATGTCACCTAAACCGATAAAGATCACATTGAAATATATTATATAATAAAAGAAAAATATAAATTTTGGATGGTTAATCCAAAATTCTAAAAGACAAAGAGAACATTAAATAGAATGGAAAAAAGCAATTCAAATCTACAAATAAAACAAGGAATATTATCCTTAAGAGCAATTCAGGAATAATAGAATCAAGAATATTATCCTTAAGAGCAATCCTTAATAAAATCTAAACTAATAAAATCAACAATTCAAATCTATATTAAAAACAATTTATCTTAAGAACATCACTAACCATATCGTCCATCAAGACAAATTGTTGACCATATTTCATTTCTACTACACTGCTTGAAGTTAATGTGTTACGTGTTATATAAACATTTAATAAATATTCACCATGATTAATCAAACCCAATAATTAGACATAAACCCAACTCTTTTGGAAATTGTATTTCACATATTTGGTGCTTTTAATACTTCTATATGTACATCTAATAAAAACACAGATATCTTATCCTTCCTTCAATTCTATAGCTATGTTTTTTTTTTCTTTTTTCATTAGGAATCAAATCTTTAACTCCTTTTTCAAAATGTAGTTTAAGCCTACCTCTTCCTAAAAATGTTATGTCATACATCCAATTACCATAAAAATGATAAAATTTTATCTTTTACATGTTATACATTATTATTAATGTAATTGTAATATTTTAAAAACATATATACATCTACTTTTAAAATAATAAAATACTCAAACTTTTCAATTAAATTAAATTCAACATATTTATATTTACACTAACAAACTACATGACAATTGTTGTTAGAAGATGACAAGAAATTGAAGATGTAGGTGTATTTGATTTATAGTGATAAAAATTAATTTTAAATTAATTGATTTTGTGAAATTCGTTTTTGTTAAAATAAGTTTACCTCAAAATGAATTATGCTTATATAAACTAGAATAAAAAAGAGTTAAACGAAAAATTTGGTTGTAAAAATCAATTTTCTATGTTTGAAATAATTTTGACTCTCTATAATGTAAAATTAAACTCCCGTATGAATATAATAAGACATTCGGCCAAATTTTCTAGAATCACAAGAGACTTTGACATTATATCTCAATTTATAATTTTAAGGCATTAGATATATGGTCACAATTCTTATATATTCAACATTTAGCTCATTCTTAGTCAATATGGGGATTAATCATTCACACTTGAACCCAACAATATCCTCACAAGTGTGAGTCTCTCACATTCTATGCTTACATCGCCATTATTACCAACAGGACCTACCTTCTGACTACATCGTCAGAAAGAATTTCGATACAAGGATCCAAATGCTCAAAGATCACAAGAGACTTTAACGTCACATATTCACCAAAAACCTTAAGGCAATAGGTATGTGAACAATCTCCCTATTAAGTGTGAGTCTCTCACATCTTATACTTACACTGTCGTTATTACCAATGAGACTCGTCTTTTGGCTACACTGCTAAAAAGACTTTCGATACAAGGATCCATTATCACTTGTTAGAAAGTCTGAATGTGTGGAAGCAACAACGGATCAAATATTTTAAGACCACAAGAGACTTAGACACTACATCACAAACCGAAGACCTTAATACATTAGGTATATGAATCACAATTCTTACATATCCAACATTTAACCAATAATAGAGCTATGTTGATGACTTTAGAAGTCTTGGCCCTTACCAATTTTATCGATATGTTGCACCTCCATCTATTCACATAAATCTATTGTTCTTTTTCCGATTCCTTTCTAATATAGTAGAAAAGCAATACCTTCAAAATTATAAGCTATGCATATTATAGTTTTAGTCAGGAAAATGTTAATGAATGTTTTTGGGGTATTGGTTAAAGAAATAAATATAGAAATATTATGTTTGAAAGTGGTGTATTTAACACTTAAGAACTTTAAAAAAAATTATTTTCAACTTTTAAGACATTTGTTACATGTTAGCATGACATTTTTAGTTATGTATTTGTTTTTATAAAATTTAGCTTCAATATCTCCTCAGTATTTTTTTCTAATCTCAAACTCAATTTATTATTATATTTAATAATCACTTTTTATTCCTAGGATGAGAGATAAAAGTGTTATTTTGAACCTGATGTTTTATATAACTAAATTCACCGATAACATTTGTATGTTAAATAGGTTTTTTTTTTTCCTTTCCTTTCCATCTTGTTTCTTTCTATTTTTGTTGTTGTATTTAAAAAAAAAATGTACAATTCTCTTGAAAAAGTTTCAATTAATTAATTTATTTTTAAAATTTTTAAAACACAACTAAAATGGTCCCTGCCACACTCTGATCCTCCCTCTATCTTTGCATTTAACTTATTGTTAATTAATATGAGATTTAATTATTAACACTTGTAATCAACAAAAATTACATTGATTTGACGATAAAGTTGTTGGTTTTTATCCGTTGGTCAAAATTGCCCTTTTACATGTATTTTTGACGTTGTTGCGTTTCTGCAAAGAATTACCAGTGCTTTGTTAATTGACTCTTCCAACTAAGGATGGAAATAGGCTTGGCCAACCGACAGGGCCTACGGTCTAGCTTACGTCAAACCCAGGTCAAGCTAGACTTTTTTCTTAAACAGATAAAGTCAAAGCTTCTAAAAAAAGACTATTTAGTTAAAAAATGTCAAGCTACAAACCATATAATAAGCCTTTTAAGTCTATTAGGCCGGCCTATTTAAATAAATATAAATAATATTTTTTTACTATTATAATTATTATATTAAATTTTAATCTTTTTGTTATATATTCAACTTTTAGTAATTTACGCATATTAACCTCATTTAGTTTTTGACATATTTAAATGTATTATTTATAAAATATAATTTAAGTATAATGTATATAAAATCATATTCTTCAAAATGTGATGTTAAATATCAAAATAGAACTTAATTTCATTGACATATTAACTCATTAATCTATTTAAAGATATGTTTGATTACTTATTTAAAAATGTTAAAATGAAATAGGCTTTTAAGTAAGCTAACAGACCATACCAGACTTCTATCAAGGCCAGACTCAAGCCTAAAAAGTAAGCATATAACAAGCCACAGGCTAGGCTTAAGCCTTGAATTTTTTGACATGTTAAACTCAGGCCTAGCTCGACCCAGCCTATTCCCACACCTACTTCCATCATCTCGAGCTCTTCAGCTAGCAGTAGCAGATTGTATAAGCTTTTAACAGAGAAACCATTAATTTTGTCTAGACCCCAACCCCATCTGTCGCGTTTTTCCAAAACTACTTTTATGTTTTGCAGCAAGGATTTCAGTTCTGCCTCACTTTCCAATTCATACGTGTCAAGTGGCTTCTTTCAATTGAAACTCTAGCTTCATCTATCGCCCAACCAGACTCCCTTATCCAACACTAATGCTCTATTATGCATAGAGCAAGAAAATAAATCTGGAAAAACTTCACATAAAGGTTTGTCTCCCACCCACGTGTTCAATCAAAATTCTATCTTGTTGCCTCTTCCAAGTTTGCAAGAGACATTATTAGAAAAATAACCTGATGTCTCTATAGAATCAACTTGTAATAACTAATAACATCAAATCCCTCCACCTAATCGAGTCCTTTTTTCGAATATTCGTCTCAACTGTTCCCAATTTTTTGATATGGTCGGATCGTACCTGAACTTTAAAATTTTGTACCATAATGCCTAACAATCATGTAAAGGCGCCATTTCCATTTATTGAGTGTAGATATGATGAATAAGTCCATATCTTTGATCTTGAGTTTCTCGTTCTTCTTTGATTTGCAAACCTTTTTCTAACTAATTCAACATATTTTGTTTGACTCCACTGAACCTCCCCATATAAACTCGCGTTGGATTGTAGTTAGATTGTGTAGAACCTTCTTAGGCATCCTGAAAAAGGGAAGAAAAAACAAAGGAATACTATTTAACACTGAATTGATGAGGGTCACCCTCACCAATTGATAAATGCTTGCCTTCCAAAGGGAAAGTATGCTTTGAACCATCTCTATGACAGGATTCCAAATAACACTTTTTCTAAGACCAACCTAAAGGTAGTCCCAAATAACACCATACTTGTTCACTTGAAAAAGAGGATTCAGGCAAAAAAGTTGACTAAAAAACCTATAGATGAATGATAGGATTCCTACTTTACCTTACTGCTTCCAGACCTGACATCATGTTTAGTGTATGTGTATGTGCAAGATTTCAAGCTGACCCTAGGGAATCACATTTAACCGCTGTTAAGAGAATCATTAGATACCTAAAAGGCACTACCCACCTTACCTTGTTCTACAAGAAATCTCCTAAGTAAAAACTGAGTGGATATTGTGATTCTGATTATGTTGGAGATAAACTTGAGAGAAAGAGCACTAGTGGCAACTGCACCTTTCTAAGTAACAACTTAATATCTTGATCAAGTAAGACACAAAAAACCATTGCAATGTCAACAGCAGAGGCTGAGCATATTTCAGCAGTTGGCTGCTGTTCTCAACTACTTTGGATGAAGCATCAACTTGAAGACTACAAAATCCTAGAATCCAACATTCCCATCTATTGTGATAACACTTCTGCCATTTGTCTAACCAAAAACCCTATCTTTTATTCTAGAGCTAAACACATAGAGATCAAACACCACTTCATTAGGGACTTTGTTCAAAAATGGGTACTAAACATTCAGTTTGTAGACACTGAACACCAATGAGCTGACATATTCACCAAACCACTACCTGAAAATAGGTTTGACTTCATCAAGAAAAACCTAAACCTTACTTTTATACCTGATTGATGTTGTGATAACTTCAAAGTAGTTTAGTTTTACATTAGCATTTATATTTTCTTGTAATATGTTATATTCATGTTATTCAAAAAAAAAAAGAACGAAAAAAAAAAAAAGTCTCACTTTCAAGTCTTATTGTCTAATGACAAAAGGGTAAGAAATATATTTGATAAAGTGGGGAGAAAATGATACTTAAACTTAGGGGGTGCCCTAAGTTAGGGGGAGTCAAAGATATATAAAGAAAAGTTGTTATAAGAAATACAAGTTTTGTCATCATAAAAAAAGGGGGAGATTGTTGGAAACACGTTGATTTTATACTTAGTGTTTTAATGATAACAAAACTATTTTTTGAGAACATCATATTTGACTTCAAAGAGTATGAAAGAAGATATGGTCAAGATTTGTAGAAGATTTGATCAAGATTTATCTACAACAAAATATTAACAGAATCAATCTGAAGAATCTACAAACGCAATTTGAACAAAATACGAACAAAATCAATTTGAAGAATTTACAAACTCAATCTAAACAAAATAGGAACATAAACAATCTGATCTGAACAAAATACAATTCAGAATTAAACAATGACTAAATTGAAGCCCAAATTTTAACTATAAATAGATACTCAAGGCTGAAAAAGAAAATCATCGAAAAGCATAACAGAGTAATCTTAGAGTTCAAAGAGAGAAACACTTGTTCAAATGAGAAATATTCTCTAAGTGTTTTTTTCTTAGAGTGTGAGAGTTTTTATTATTATCAGTTTTGTTAGAAGCAAACACTTAAAGTTCCAATCTTTTGTATCCAACCCGATAGTGGTTTAGTTCATTCTTCAATCTGGGGTTGTCAGGTTGTTAGGAGAAGACTTGGCTTGTAGGGTCAAGGTGGTTAGTTCCTCAAAAGTCTGGAGTTGTCAGGCTGTTTGGGAAGACTGACTTGGAGGGTCAGGTGCTTTGTAATTCAAGGTATTTGAATTAGTGGATTAAAGCCTTATGAATGAGGGGACTGGATGTAGCCAAGTTAGTGGTGAATCAGGATAAATCTATGTGTCAAATTATTTATTCTTTCATTGCTTGCTGCCTCTGAATCTGATCGTTTCTACTCCAAGTATGTTACTAAAACCGAACTAGTTTTTTATTTATAGCTTCTACTCCAAGTATTTCTTGGAATCAGGCTTGAGAAAATAGTTCCAAAGGCACCTTAGCATAATGGTGTTGCAGAGAGAATGAATCGTACAATTAATGACAAAATTAGATGTATGCTATCTCATGCAAAATTATCGAAATTATTTAAGGGTGAAGCAATGAAAATTGAAGTGGATTTGATCAATCTTTCTCCATCTATTCCACTTGATGGTGATGTTCCAAATAGAGTGGGGACAGGGAAAGATGTCTTTTATCGTCATTTGAGAGTTTTTGTTGCAGATGTTTTGTTCACATTCCAAGATATGAGAGTTCCAAGCTTGATAGTAAATCCAAACAGTGTGTGTTTGTTGGTTATGGTGGTGAAGAATTTGGTTGTAGATTATGGGATCCGATTGACAAGAAAATTATTAGAAGTCGAGAGGACTCATATTTATTAAAACCAGACTATTGAAGATTTTGATGAAATTGAGAAATAGAAATCAAATTCCAGAATGTAATTAATAAGGGATATATACAAGTAGATGATGAGAATGTAACTGATGATCATGTACCTCACTATGATGTGCAGGTTCCAGTTGAGTCACATATTGAGTTTGAGTTGAGAAGATCTACTAGAGAACCTCAACTTTCTCAGAGATATCCTCCAATTGAGTATGTGATGATCGCAGATAGTAGAGAGCTAGAGTACTACCAAGAGGCTATTACAAATGTCAATAAAGAAAAGTGGTTGAAGGCCATGCAAGAAGAGATGAATTCCTTGCATAAGAATCACACATTTTGAGTTGATAAAGTTACCTAAGGGTAGAAAAACACTCAAGAACAAATGGGTATACAAGATAAAGACAGAAGAGAATAGTTCTCAACCAAGATATAAAGCAAGATTAGTTGTCAAAGATTTTAATTAGACAAAAGGTATTGATATTGAAGAAATTTTTTCACTTGTGGTGAAAATGTCCTCTATCCGAGTTGTGCTTGAGTTAGCAGCTAGTTTGAAACTAGAAGTTGAACAACTTGATGTGAAAAATTTATTCCTTCATGGAAATTTGGAGGAAGAGATCTATATGGAGAATTCAGGGTGTTTCCAAGTCAAGGTAAAGAGAAGCTTGTGTGTAAATTGAAGAAAAGCTTGTATAGGCTCAAGCAAGCACCTCGACAACGGTACAAGAAATTTGATTATTTCATGGAGAAACATGGGTACGGTGAATCTACTTCTGACCATTGTGTGTTTGTCAAGAAATTCCTTTATGGTGATAAAATTATTCTCTTGTTATATGTGGATGACATGTTGATTGTTGGTCATGACACTAAGAAAATTCAATCTCTAAAGAAAGATTTGAACAAGTCTTTCGCAATGAAAGACTTGTGACCGACAAAGCAAATTTTGGGAATGAGAGTTATTCGTGATAGGAAGAATAAAAAAAATTGTTGTTGTCTTAACAAAGTTAGATTGAGAAGGTGTTAGATGTAAGTACAGATGTGCACCGAAGGGGGGGGTGAATTAGGTGTTTAGGAGTTTTTCTTGTTTTCAGCGATTAAGTGATCGATTTTTGCGTTTAAGGATAGTAAGTGATGAAAGTAAATGGCAGTAAAGAAATGAACACAACAATATTATCCTGGTTCCCCTTATGACCAAGGGTACATCCAGTCCTCTTGCACACCACAAGAGATTTCTCTACTATTGTCAGAAAATGTACAAGTCCCACCCTATGACCTCTGCTACAAACTTCTAACAAATCTTCTAGGATGGCACACTACTATCTTAGCTAAGACTATTTAAATAAAGTACTACTTTCTTTTTATAAACACTGTGATTTGATAAGAATATAGGAATAAGAAAGAGGTAGAATGATAACAATCCAATATTGCTTCAAGTACTTTGAGAACCTTAGTTAAGGATATGAAAATGATATGCAAGTACTTGAATTTATGAAAAATTACTTTGAGAAAAATTCAGAAAAGTTTTTCAAAGTCTTTAAAGTTGTGTAGTGTGTATGAATATGAAGTTATGGTGTATTTATAGTCCATAAACATCTCTTCAGATTTGTGGCCATTGATCCAAGAGGTTTGAGGAACAATTGCAATGATTTAGAACCATTTCAGAACTGAAAAATTGCATTGCTTCCAGTTGTATTCGAATACAGGATGTATGTATTCGAATACACCTCTTTGTAACGTTCAAAAAATTCAAAACTTTTCAATGTGTATTCGAATACAAGTTTGTGTAGTCAAATATAGTTGTATCAATTTTGCCACTGTCTTGCTGGTTGTATTCGACTACAGCAGGTTGTAGTCGAATACATATGAGAGGCTTTTGCTACTGACTTAGCAATTTGTCATCTGTATTTGAATACACTTATGTTGTATTCGAATACACTTTTGTATTTTGTCAAAAATATTAATTTTAACACTTTGTAAATGTAATTTTGACTTTTGAAAATACTTTTTATACATATGTAAAGATGTGAGGTTCTCATTGTATTCAAGCTATGGGTTATATCATTTACCATTACATATAAACATCTAATATGAGAAGATTAATAAGTTATCAATAAGATATTTGTGAACTTCTTCTTTTTGAGCTTGTTGCCTTGATCATCATCACCGTTGGTCTTTTGTATCATCAAAAACATGTATTTTACATTCTCCCCCTTTTTGATTATGACAAAACTTTTGTTGTTTTGGAGAGTTTGCATCATTTTAGAATTACTCCCCCGTAATTTATGCGTACACCCTTGTTGATAGTGAGTTGGATGATCAAATGAAAAATTTGTTGTAGACCTACACTTATTTTTACAAACAACAAAATACCAAATTTTCTCCCCCTTTTGACATGATCAAAAAGAAGAAGAAAAGCAAGAATATATAGAAAAATCCAAGTAATAAACGAAAGAAGAGGGAAAATATTATAGAAGGAAAAGGCGCATAATAATCCAGATAAAAGAGAAAGTTGCATAAGACTGCAGATAATGTCACATATTACAACCATAACTAACAGACAACAGATAATGTCACATAATCCAAATAAACTAACAGACAACAGATAATGTCACATAATCCAAATAAAAATCAAAATGTAACGAAAAGTTTAATGAAAGTATCATAACAAAACATCAAAAGGAAACAAACTGGACCTAGTAAACGAAATGCAAACTATTCTTAGTAAACGAAATACGGATTAGTGGCGTCAAGGAGGGAGATGTAGATGATCAATTTTGCCTGATAAGATACACAGCTTGTGGATCATGGTGTCATGGTTGGTTGCAATGGTGGTTTCGATAGCCTTAAAACGAGCGTCAACGGAGGTGTTCAATCTGGTGAGACAGGTCTGGAGGGAGTCAAGTTTGGTCATAACCATACGATTTGACACATGATCATCATCAGACGCAGTATCTTCGTCATCATCATCTGCGTGGGTAGCTTCAGTTGCAGGGGCAACATTGTCTTCAAGAGCGGTAGCAGATGATTGACCAAGGTCACTCATATGGATGTATTTCTGAAGCAGTTTATGCCAAACGATTTTCATGCTGGGAAGGACAATCAAATCCAGCAGATTGTCTTTAGTGATGGTATACAAGACTTCTTCAGAGAAGTCCACCCCGAAGTGTTCTAGAATGCGAGTGACCTCCTTGGCATATGGCAACCCAACAGTCTCTTTGGATGTAAACATCACTGATTTAACAAAATAAGCCTAGTTTAGTGGAAGGCCTTCGAACATGTAGTACATGATCTGGAGTTCAAATTCGGAAATTTGGGAGTAGTTACCAGCCTTTGGAACCAAAATGTAACTTAAAAAATAATGGAGCAGACGACAATCAACAGTAAGATTTTCAACTCCATATCGTTGCTTCGCATATTTAGAGCCTGCTTGAATCCTCTTTTGTTCCATAGTGTGTTTGTCAAATCGGCAAAGAGCAAAATAAGCATTATACTTTGGAACACCAGACCATTAACACAGGTTGTTGGGACTAGTTTTCTGTCCTTCGAAGGGAATATTCAAAGTCTCCCCAATGATTTTTGAATCGAGTTCAATAGTTTTTCGCTTAACTCGAGACTTTAGTATCTTTCCATCTCTGGTCAAATTGCAGTAAAAGACCCTAACTAAATCAGGATAGATATGACCCTTGTATCCGATAAACTCTTCAACATGTTGAGCTTTAAGTAAAGTAGGAAATTTAAATGCAGAAAAAGAGTCTAAAGTACCGATTTTGGGAATGATTAGTCGCTTGTCCGAGTAGATGGTGCAAAAACGTTCAATTTCTTCTGGTGAGTGTAGGAGTCGAGACAAATCAGTGATATGGACATTTCTTCGTCCTTTTCTTTGAAGGTCCCACTGAGGCATGTTTAGTCCTGGGTCCTCGTTTGCGTGCGTCCATGATGTTTGAAGAGGTTTTGACAGATTTGGGAAAAATGGGTTTTTAGGGTTTGTGTTTGTGAAATCTGAATGAAGTAGATGAGGAGAAGTTGATATTGGTTGAAAGGAGTAAGGATTTGGTAACCAATTGAAGTAAAGGAAGTTGAAAATTTTTGGAATGGGAGAGGACTGCTATATTCGAATACCTAATTTTGAAGGATACAGCAAAAACAACTGAAGCAGCTTTATATATGACTGAAAAACCCGCATGTGTATTCGACTGCACCTATGTTGTATTCGAATATAAGGTTTTCTGGTGAATGTGTATTCGATTACACTGAGGTTGTATTCGAATACAAGAAAATCTGGAAAATGTGTATTCGATTACCAATACTTTGTAGTCGGCTACAATTTCTAATTTTTGTAAAAACGAAACGAATTTATCATACCGAGTATACCAAGTAATGCATATATATGAAATTTAGTTTGAGTAATTTTCTCCTTATAAGAATGACCTTTTTGTAAAATTGTAATTTTTTCTTGATTGGATTGATTACTCGCTTTAGCAAAAAGGATCTTATTCAAGCTTGGTTTGTCAAATTTCGAGAATCCAAGACCACTTTTATCATTTGAGTATCTTTGCATGCTCAGAGCATTTCCCAATCCCATTTGTCCTTTTTCATATCGTTCAATTACTCTATTTAATTGAACAATCTTGAAGGAAAGGGAATCACATTTATTGCATGTAAAATTCTGTTTTGGTTTTTCAGAATCCTTTTGCATAATGTCAACTTTTTCTTGAAGACTTGAGATTTGTCTCTTTTGTGTTGACACTAGTTTGAACAAGTTTTTACATTCAATAAGAAGTTCCTTAATGGCGTTTTGAGCATCATTGTATTCTATAATTAATTCACTATTAGTTTTATTATGATGAAGGGAGTCTATGTTACTAACCTCTTCTTCGTCATCTGATTGATGTGATGCCATTAATGCAACATTAGCGCATGCTTCACTTTCTGTTTCTGAAGATGAACTTACTTCGTTATCTTCCCAAGCTATGTATGCCTTCTTGAAGTCTTTCTTTTTAATGGAATTTTTCTTGATAAGGTTTGGACAATCTGCTTTGATATGTCCTTGTTTCCAGCATTCAAAGAAAGTGAAGTTTTGGTTTGAAGTAGAGCTATCTCTCTTTCTAAATTTCTTCTTTTTGAAATTTCTGTCATTTTTAAGAATCTTACCAAATTTCTTAACGAGGAAAGTAATGTTTTTGTCTTCATCAGAATTTTCGTCTTTGATTTGTTCTTTTGATTCAGTCTTTAGAGCAATGTTTTTGGTCTTCTTTTCTTGACTTTCATTTTGCTCCAACCTTCCAAGTTCAATTTCGTGTTCTTGAAGTTTTCCAAATAATGCAGAAAGTGACATCTTGGATAAGCTTTTCTTTTCTGATATTGCTGTCACCTTTGGTTGCCAATCCCTCGTTAGTGATCTTAATACTTTCAGATTTAGTTCATCATTGGTGAAAATCTCTCCAAGAGCCGTCAAGTGGTTTGTTAAATGGGAAAATCTTTTCTGCAACTCTAAGATAGACTCTCCGGGATGCATACGGAATAACTCATATTCTTGAGAAAGTGTATTGAGTTTAGATCTTTTTACCTCAACGGTGCCTTCATGGGTTACTTCCAATGTGTCCCATATTTCTTTGGCTGTTTTACAGTGAGATACGCGGAAAAATTCATCCATTCCTAGTGCTGATTGTAGCATGTTTTTAGCCTTTTTATCGAACAACACTTTTCTTTTATCATCATCGGTCCAAGAATTCTTTATCTTAATTTCTTCTTTGTTGTTGATGACTGTTGTTGGAATGTAAGGACCATTTTCAACTGCATCCCATATGTTGTCTCTTTGTGCTTCAAGATACGCTTGCATATGTATCTTCCAAAAATCATAGTGTTCTCCAAGAAGCATGATGGTTTGTTACTACTGCCACCATATCTGAAAACAGGTTAAGCGGAAGCCATGAGTAATGATCGAGGAGTAAGTTACCTTGAACCTGCTCTGATACCAATTGTAAGTACAGATGTGTACCTAAGAGGGGGGTGAATTAGGTGTTTAGGAGTTTTTCTTGTTTTCAGCGATTAAGTGATCGATTTTTGTGTTTAAGGATAGTAAGTGATGAAAGTAAATGGCAGTAAAGAAATGAACACAACAATATTATCTTGGTTCCCCTTATGACCAATGGTACATCCAGTCCTCTTGCACACCACAAGAGATTTCTCCACTATTGTCAGAAAATGTACAAGTCCCACCCTAGGACCTCTGCTACAAACTTCTAACAAATCTTCTAGGATAGCACACTACTATCTTAGATAAGCCTATTTAAAGAAAGTACTACTTTCTTTTTACAAACACTGTGATTTGATAAGAATATAGGAATAAGAAAGAGGTAGAATGATAACAATCCAATATTGCTTCAAGTACTTTGAGAACCTTAGTTAAGGATATGAAAATGATATGCAAGTACTTGAATTTATGAAAAATGACTTTGAGAAAAATTCAGAAAAGTTATTCAAAGTCTTTAAAGTTGTGTAGTAGGATTGTATGTATGAATATGAAGTTATGGTGTATTTATAATCCATAAACATCTCTTCAGATTCGTGGCCATTGATCCAAGAGGTTTGAGGAACAATTGCAATGATTTAGAACCATTTCAGAACTGAAAAATTGCATTGCTTCCAGTTGTATTCGAATACAGGATGTATGTACTCGAATACACCTCTTTGTAACATTCAAAAAATTCAAAACTTTTCAATGTGTATTCGAATACAAGTTTGTGTAGTCGATTATAGTTGTATCAATTTTGCCACTGTCTTGCTGGTTGTATTCGACTACAGCAGGTTGTAGTCGAATACAGATGAGAGGCTTTTGCTACTGACTTAGCAATTTGTCATCTGTATTCGAATACACTTATGTTGTATTCGAATACACCTTTGTATTTTGTAAAAAATATTAATTTTAACACTTTGTAAATGTAATTTTGACTTTTGAAAATACTTTTTATGCATATGTAAAGATGTGAGGTTCTCATTGTATTCAAGCTATGGGTTGTATCATTTACCTTTACATTTAAACATCTAATATGAGAAGATTAATTAGTTATCAATAAGGTATTTGTGAACTTCTTCTTTTTGAGTTTGTTGCCTTGATCGTCATCACCGTTGGTTTTTTGTATCATCAAAAACATGTATTTTACATTAGATAGGTTTAACATGAGCAAAAAAATTGTAGTTGTCTTAAAAAAAATTGTAGTTGTCTTAACACAATTTCTATTGGCACCAAAAACTCAATCTTCACTAATACATTGGCACTCAAGAGTCCATGATTCTTTATCAAAACCAAAAGTCCAATTTTCTGTTGGCATTTAAATCTCATTAACTGACTTAGCAACAATCATTTATGTTCCCATCGATATACGCATCAGTAACCAATCTGAAGACGATTATATACATTTTTATCGATCTACACAACATAAACCAATTTAGAGACGATAAGTTACAATTTTCTCGATCTACGCATCAATAATCAATCTGAAGACGATCATTTTCATTCTTGTTGATCTACACATCGGTAACCAATCCGAAGACGATCATTTTTTCAATCTTGTTGATTTACACATCGGTAACCAATCCAAAGAGAATCGTCTACATTCTTGTCGATCTATGCTCTAGTAACCAATCTAAAGACGATCATTTACAGTATCGTCAATTGCATAACCAATTTGAAGACAATTATCCAAATTTTTGTCGATCTATGTACCAATAACAAATCTTAAGACTGTCATTTTCATTCTTATCAATCTACGCCTCAATAACCAATTTGAGGACGGTCATTTTTATTCATGTTGATCTATGCATCAGTAAAAAATCTAAAAGACGACCATTTTTTCATTCTTGAATATCTACACATCGATAACCAATTTTATGATGTTCATCAAAAGTTTTGTCGATCTACATTCTTGTTGATCTACGCATCGGTAACAAATCCGAAAACGATTATTTTCTCATTCCTTTTTATCTACACATCGGAAACCAATTCAAAGACGATCATTTTCTCATTCTTGTTGATTTACGCATCGAAAACCAATCTGCAGACGATCATCTACATTCTTGTCGATCTACACACTAGTAACCAATCTAAGGATGATCATTTACGTTCATGTCGATCTATGCCTCAGTAACCAGTCTGAAGACGACCATTTTTTCATTCTTGTTGATCTACGCATCGGTAATCAATTCGAAGACGATCATTTTTTTCATTCTTATTGATATACGCATCGATAACTAATTCGAAGACGATCATTTTTATTTTTGTTGATCTACGAATCGGTAACCAATCTGAAGAGAATCATCTACATTCTTATCGATCTACGCAACCAGTAATCAATCTAGAGACAATTATTTACATTATTGTCAATTTATGCATCGGTAATCAATTTGAAGACGATGATCTATATTTTTGTCGATCTACGCACCAGTAACCACTTTATAGATGATCATTTATATTCTTGTTGATCTACGTCTCAATAACCAATCCGAAGACGGTCATTTTCATTTATGTGGATCTACACATCGGTAACAAATCCAAATACGATCATTTTTTCATTCTTGTTGATCTACGCATCGGTCACCAATCTGATGACGTTCATCTACATTTTTGTTGATCTACGCACTAGTAACCAATCTGGAGACGATCATTAACATTCTTGTCGGTCTACCCATTGGTAATCAATCTGAATACAATCATTTTTATTCTTGTTGATCTACGTATCGATAAAAAATACGAAGATGATTATTTAAATTTCTGTCGATCTACGCATCAGTAACCAATCTGAAGACGATTATTTTTATTCATGTCATTCTATGCACCATTAACCAATCTGGAGACGGTATTTTCCATCTTTGTCGATCGTTTCTTTAGTTTATTCATTCATTGCATATCAAATAAACCAAAAGAAACATTACATCATTTCCACTTTGAAATTTTTGAAATTTCACGTGCCTTTGCATTTACCTAGCTTTGCATTGTATATACTTACACATTTTATCTACTTTTGCATTACACATCCTTTTGCATTGATAATTAATCTCCTTTCATAATTTATCTGCTTTTGATTTACCAATTTAATTGCTTTGCTTTCGCATTTATCTTGATAGAAAAAATTTAAGTCCTTATATTTACTTATATTCTACAATGATAACATGAAAACCATTGTTGTTCATATTATGTAATAAAATATAATTAAATAGACTCAGCTGTAGTACTCCAATGTTGTCCGGCCAATTAAAATTAATTCCAAAAATAAGTAATAATATGTTTAACTCAACATTTGGCAATTATTATTTTAAAATCTAAAAAATCATCATTTTATTAATCTGGCCCAATAGTTTAGCCCATATGTGTACATGGGTATTCACATTACATTTTGCACCAAAAATAAATAAATAAGAAGCAGTGTGTGCCCCCAACCTCCTTCTTTTGAGCTTCTTTTCTTTCTTCCTCTTTACTAATAAGGTTGTAATATTCGCTAAGAACACAAATAAGCAAAAAGTCCAGCCACTCTCTTCTTTTTTCATCTATGAACAGTTCCATAATTTCTGAAAAACAATAGAAAAATCAGAACTCAATTTATCTCATGGACACAAAGATTCGTCTATTAGCATATAAATAGAGAACTAAAAATAAAATAAAGAGAAGGGAAGTTTTTTTTTAAGATAAAACCAAAGAAAGGAAACACAAAGAAAAGATGTAAAAAATAACACCTGTGTAATGTAGAATCAGGAAGAAATTAGGCTATATCACACCAACACACCGCTAATACAAGACCGACACTCCATTTTTAGACTTCATGCCACCGCCACCGCTATCTTCAATCAACTGCGCGCACTCTTGTTAACTAACTACCACGACCCCTCTCTGCGAGCCACTATGGCATGAGCTGCCACTGTACACAAAATCCTCTGTCGTCATTTTCTTTCGCTCACGTTTGTACTCTTTGTCTCTAACCTTCTTTTTATTTCTTTTTTCTTTCTTTTTCATTCTATTTTAGGGTTTGGTTTTTTCTTTTAATATTATATATGTTTACCTTCTTTTTTTTACTAATTTGTATCTTTATTTAGTAAACTATGAGTTAGGCATTCAAGGCCCACTCGTTTTTTTATTATTATTCTTTGACTAAAAAATATTTTTTAGGTCCAATTCCATTTTACTCTTTCTTAAAATTTGAGGTTTAGACTCTTAATTTCTCCTAAAAAAAACAAAAATATTAACAATAAATGTTGAGATTGAGTGAAATGAGACATCTTATTAATCTTAGATATTCATAACATCTAAGTTGTGACAACTTGATGATTTTAAGCTCAAAAACTAAAATAACCTTTTAACAAAGTATGATTGACTGAGATACGATATCTTGTCAGTCCTAGTTTAAAACGCATGAGTTGTGACAACTCTGTGATCTTAAACATTTTCAACCAAATTCAAACAAACAATCAAACATACTCATCATAATCAATTTCTCAGACCCGATGTCTTTTTCCTTCATCAAATCAACCTTTATTTAACCAAATTCAAATTTCTGCAAAAAAAACATATTTCTTTAAAAGCAATCAACACATCCGCATTTTTTACCCAAGAACTACATAGCTTTGATTTACCAATCGCACCGGGAGATAAGTAGGAACAAGATTACACTCTTGTCAAGCACAATAACAAAAAAAAAATCTTTTTTTCTCTTTATTTTTAGCCAACTTTTATTTCAAAATTATGTTCATAAAAACACAATTTATATCCGCATTTAATAATAAGGAGAAATCAATATATTTAAGTAAACATAAATTGCACACAATTAATTATTGGAAACCGTTTTTAACGGATTTTATAGGATGTTAATATCTTCACTACACATAATTGACTCTCAAACCCAAAATTTGGTTTCAATGAACATTTTTCTTATTTTAAGGGGTTTTTCAATGTTTTTTCTATTTTAAAATAATATTGGTGGCGACTCCATTGAATTCGAGAAACACTCAAAATTTTAGACTACGACAGCAGGTTATGAATTTTCACTTCAAACGGACATCCCCAAAAGCGTATATGTTGCAAACTCGGTTTCCATCCTTTAAATAACTTAAAATGTGTCTTTAGGACAGGCTTGGTTGAAGCTTGATTCAGTGCTTCAGTCCCTAAAAATTGAGGAAGTTTTGCATTACTCCTCGTACTTCTTACCATATCCCTTAAATTTTGGTTTCTTTTTTCTGCCCCATCATTCTGATCCGGAGAATCAGACATAGTGTATTGGGCAACAATCACATGCTCTTGAAGAAACTTCACAAATGGATTAGGTGTTTTTCCATTCACAGTCTGTCCACCATAGTAGTCTCCACCTTTATCATATCTCATGATGTTAATTTGTTTTCCACATTGTTTCTCTACTTCAAAATTTAAAATTTTTAAAGGCCTCCAAAGCTTCATCCTTAGAATGAAGTATGTAGAGATACATAGATAGTAAATAAACGTTTATAAAAGTGATAAAGTATTTTGCACTACTTGTGTTCGTATCTAGACAACAAATATTTTTATGTATGATTTCTAATAGGTTTAAACTCCTTTGTGTACCGCTTTCAAACTTGTAAGATTGCTTACCCTTAATGCAATTTGCACAAGTATCAAAATCAGCAAAATCTAGAGTACTAAGTACTCCTTCATTTACTAATTTCTTCATTATATCGATTGAGATGTGTCTCAATCTTCGATGTCATGACATTGAGGATTTCTTATTCACAACATTTCAAACCAAAAGTAAAATGCATAGAATTATAAGCAACATCATTTTGTAAATTAATAGAGTAAAGACCATCACACAAATTCATCATAACCAACAATTCCAGATTTATTAGCTAAAGTAAAACCAGAATCCAAGAAATTAAATGAAAAACCCAAATGCGCTAGTTTAGAAACAGAGATCAAATTATTTGAAAAACTAGGAACATAAAAGGTGTTTTCTAAAACTAAAGTAAAATTGCTGCTTAAACTCAACCTGGACATCCTAATGGCCTCCGCATGTGAACGCATATACTCTCCTAAATAGATGTATTGTTCACTTCCCACTGACTTCCTTAGGTTTTTATACCTACAAGGTATTCGAAACATGGATTGTAGAACCAGAGTCAATCCATCATTTGTTATGATTTATATTAACCATATTAGATTCATAACAAACAAAACTAAATGGAGTACCTTTCTTGGCAAGCCAACTCATAAACTTTAAGCAGGATTTCTTCATAGTTTCTTTTTGAAAAAGAAACACCTTGACTTTTTCTTTATGATTGACTAAGGAGGAATGTTGCCTTTATTCTTGGCATATTCCTTCTTTTTCTTTCCTTGAACAGTGAAGTTCACTTTCTCACTCTCTTCCATCATCAACCTTTCCTCTTCCTACACACACATAGTCAACAATTCATTGATTGACCACTTTTCCTTATGTTTGTTGTAAGAGATTTTGAAAGGGCCATATTGATGAGGCAGAGTGAACAAATATATTGAGCAAGAAAATAATCAGACATGGTCACCTCCAAATCTTTAAGCTAAGTCGTTTTATCCCTCATGCGCATGATGTGATCACGCATTTCTTTCACTCATGTGAGCTTCATGGTTGAGAACTTTATGATTATAGTGTTGATAAGGGCCTTGTTAGATGTAGAAAATTGCTCATCAATTTCCTTGATAAAATCATTGACCTTTTCATGATGCTCGATCTAATTGCGAATATCAGCAAATACTTTTGTCTTTATAAACATTACAGAGAGACGGTTAGATCTCTCCCACTTTTCATAAAGATCAATTGCAGCTGGAGTGCTGGTTTCAGTAATACCCGATGGTTCATCCTTCCTAATGGCATAGTCAATGTCCATCTAGTCCAAATGAAGAAGAATTCTCTCCTTCCAAACTTTAATCACTAGTAGGGCGCAAACATATTTTCTTTTATTCTTGAATAACCTAACTGCTAAACTCATACATACTGATTGTGAGAAGTAGAGATCCCAGATTCTAACTCGCACCCCAACGTATCAATTTTCTCTATACCTACTATATGAATTGTACTTACGGGACGGAAAAAAAAATCATTTAGAATTTTCAGCTCTTCGCTTGGCAACTTGATTCATTCAACAATAATACGATGGACAAAAGTTGCGATAGCATAAACAATTTTGAATCAGAAGGTATGAAGTTTATAATTTTCAACAAAATATATTGAATCTTTTTTTTTTAATACATCAATTATTTTTGTACCTAATTTGTCCAAAAAAAAAATTATTTTGCACCTTATCTTAGTAATTTAATTTCCGTCCTAATTTAACTGACAAATGCCGATATGGTCAAGCTTGACGTGGGTTCGAACTCGAAAATCTTGCAATTGTATGAACTAATTAAAGTATATTTATCCTCTCTTCTAAGACAAAAAATAAATAATAATAGTAATTTAATAATATCCACCCATTTAAAAACCTTATTCAATGTCAATAATAGCCGTCTAATTAACACCTCGATCTTGCATTCAAAAACCTTATTCAATGTCAATAATAGCCGTCTAATTAACACCTCGATCTTGCTAATCATTCAATATAATCATGCTAGGAAAATTATTTTCTATGGGTGCGGAATTGCCTTTGTGACAAGTTGGTGTCATGTTAAGGAATCCATATTGTCTAGGTTTCAAATGAATGTTTACTTTTGATTAAAAAAAATGCTTACTAAATAGAAAAGTGTAGAGTGTTTCTCAATTTTTCTTTGCAACGACCATTTCGTAGCCAATCAAAGTGTTCTTGACGTCCTACCACACTCTTGGCATGTTTGAAATTTGACTATATCCAAATGTTGCTGTCGTTGACTAGAATGGGAAAAAAAAAAGTGAATTTTAACAGAACTTTTCATTTTAAAAAATTGTTTATAAATAATTAAAAGATTTGTTTGTTAAGTTAACATTTAATCTTACTAAAACCACTTCTATGACTGATGAATCAATGCAAATGTAACATAAGAATTAGTAACAAACAAACTATTAGCAATATAATTTACTCATCACTACTTCATGAGAAACTTAAAATAAATACACCCTTAAGAAATACTCCAATGGAAATATAGGAAATATACTTTTTACAAGTTTTAATCAAGCCAAAGTTTGAAAGCAAAGTCTACATCAAGTAAAATCAATTATAATACTTACCAACCTAAACACACTAATTTTCCAATTTCATTCATAGTGTCCAAATTTTTTTACAATACAACATGTTTAGAACTGGATAATTTTCCAATTTCAAACATCATGACCAAAACTTTGTATAATCAACACATAATAATACTGTAATAGGATGTTGAAACAAACATAAATTTCATGAGTCAAGTAAATAAACTTCTTCTCATATTATATCATTATTACACTGTAGAGGTCACCTTGTTTCACCTCTAGCATTGAGAAGTGATTGAGGTGAATTAGCAAAAGAGAACAAACTAGTATCAATATCTCTATTTCCAATATAAGAACTTGTACTCATCTTATCAAATGAAGAAGATGCAAGTGAATGCAAGAATTCATCAAACCCCTCTTCTCGTTCCATACTTCCTGGCTTTCTCAAATCATTTGGCAACTCAACTTCTCCATCCAAAATCCTAACAACTTGTCTCATACTAGGCCTTATAGTAGGAACATCATTTGAACAAATCAATCCTAATTTCAACACCATCATCACCTCACTTTCATCAAAATCACCATTCAATTTAGGATCAACTACTTCAAGTGCTCTTCCTTCTTTGAACCTTTCCCAAACCCAATCCACCAAAACTAACTCTTCTTGTAATGCTTTAGGTTCAATAGGCCTTCTTCCACAAGCAACTTCAAGAAGAAGTGCCCCAAATGCAAAAACATCGGAACCAGTTGTTGCTCTTCCGGTTCTAGGTAACTCAGGCGCCAAATAGCCTAAGGTTCCGACAACTCTTGTTGTTCCTGGATTAGCACCATGTTCATACAACCTAGCCAAACCAAAATCACCTAATCTTCCATTGAGTTCAAAATCTAAAAGCACATTGCTAGCTTTAACATCTCTATGTATTACAACTTGCTCATAACCTTCATGTAGATATAAAAGACCCGAAGCGACACCCTTTATAATCTTAAACCTTTGTTCCCAACTCAGCACAAATTCTGTCTTATCAAACAAATACTTTTCTAAGCTTCCATTAGCCATGAAATCGTACACGAGTAGTAGGTCGCCTTTGCGGCGACACCACCCAAGTAACTGAACCAAATTCCGGTGACGAAGCCGGCCTATGCTAGCGATTTCCGACACGAATTCCCTCAACCCTTGTTTTGATTCATGTGAAACTCTCTTAACAGCTACTTGTACCCTTGAATTCGGCAATGTTCCTTTGTAAACTCTTCCAAAACCACCCTGCCCAAGTAACCCTTTCTCCTTGAAACCTTTTGTAGCTTTCTTGAGCTCTTCATAGGAATATCTATGTGGACCAACTTCAAGCTCCCATGCTTCTATCACATCAGCATTCTTGATTTTCCTATAAAGGTAAAAACCAATTCCTATAGAACACAATGCAATAACCAGAGCGGTTACCGAAACACCGGTTATCAAAGAAGTGTTTTTCTTCTTTGGTTTTGGAAGTTGTGGTAGTGAAGGCAAATCAAGAAATGGTGCAGGACCATTGATTTTAAAGCTCCAACCCAATAAATAGTGAGAGCTAGCAAGTAAACCAGTTGAAGCAGAGAAACCAACATACATAGTATCAAGAAGAATAGGTGACAAATCCATATGAAAAGACAAAATTGGTTTTTTGGGTTTGCTTGAAGTTGGAGAAAGTGTAACACTAACAACATTAACCAAAGAATCATAATCAACCCAAACTAGAATTGGTTTTCCACCTTTAATATTAAGATCTTGTATAGTTGAATCATCAATGTAATATCCAGCAGCAACAGAAGCATTTGACACCAAACTATTAATGTCAATTCCAACATGGTTATCATTAATATCACCAAACTCAAAATCTTGAACAGTATCAAACTCAACAGCAAAAAGATGGTTAGTGAAATTACCAGCATCACTTGAATTAAGAAGACCAAGATACTGACTTGGCAAAGCATTGAGATTCTTAGAAGGTGCCATTGTGAAAGCCATTCCATGACCACCTAGTTTAGGATACTCAGGAACAACAGCAATAGCAAAAGATGAAGAAAAGGAGAAAACTTTACCAGTTGTTTTGTTCTTTAGTTGAAAAGGTAAAGGGTAAAAAGCATGACCCATTAACCTACTTGTTTCATTTGTTAACCTTAATATTCCATTTTTTTCAATCTCTGCAATTCCATTTAAGGTTATATTGTTAGGACCAACATCCTTAAATCCTGTGTATATGAGTTGGTCAACTTGGGATAAAATTGGGACAAAATGGAAGAGAAAAAATGGTATAAAGAATTGAAGGGTTTGCATGATGAAATTGAAATTTAGTTAAAGGGATTGAAAGGGATGTAGTGTGAAGTTGGAAGGAGCATACTAGGTTTGTGTTTGAGTTGAGATTAATGAAAGTTGGTAAAGTAGATCTGAGAGAGGAATATGAGTAGTATTAATATTAATTGTTCACATGGGCCAGCAGTTATAGATGTATAGATGATAGAGTGAAAGTGAAAGCTTTATTTGGGGGGTATGGTATGGGTCATCAAAAGTCTAATCTTTCAATAAAGGTATAAAAAAGAAGCATGTTGAGACAAAGGAATACTAATAGTAATACCCCATCTCTCTATCTTTTTAGCTAATGTATGCCTCTTTTAATAAATACAAAATTGAAAAGAAATTGTGGTTGTCAAAGGACTCGAATCACTGGTCGACGTGAGATTTTTTTTAAGCAAAATTACAATACATATCATAAATAAATAATATTTTATTTAGAATTCTTAAAAAATGTTCTTATACCACACATTACTAGAAATGTTTATCTTATTTATTCATAATAACAGTTAGGTATTTCTTTTTCTTTTTATTTCGTCATTTATCTTTAAAAATATTCACAAAATTATTATATTTACACATCTATTTTGTTTGGTGCAACTATTTTGATTAAAAAGGTTATTTGCAATGATTAATTATATTGAGTGTTGTGCTAACTAAATTTTATTTATTTTGTAAAAATATTTATGTTTTTATTTTTTTAAATATGTATTTATTTTTTCTTGATAAAAGACTTTTGAAGTGAACTATTGTCATGGAGAAAAAATAAATTATCGATTAATAAACATATATTTTCAAAAATAATAAAACTAATATTTTGTTATTTTTATTATTTTTAAAAATATAAACAATTATTCAGTTCAATAATATATTATTTTTTTGTAACACGTAAAATTAATACAAATTTTAATAAGTAAAAATAGAAAATATTTTTCTCAAAGTAAACTGTTCTTAGGTTCTAAGTGATCAAGCAGTATCCATTTCTATCTTATTGGCCAATTAAAATTAGAAGTAACAACTAAAGACTTGTTATACAATCAACTAACTTTTGTCATCAATGTGCCATTTCGCCACTATTCTCTTCACGAAAACTTGCTTTACTCGTTCACCGCGTTGAGTTCTACATTGTTGTCATACCACTGTCTTGTGGCATCCCTTTCGTTTTTAGAAAACTATACCGTTTTGTGAAACTCGTATACCTAAGTAAAACATGGACATGAATTTTCTTAAACTAATGTATGGTGCACAAACTTTACAGACCGTTAAATTTAAAGAAATTAATTGTTTTCCTCTGAATTTAATATTTCTTCTGTCTTCATTCTTTGATTCTTTAAGTATTTTATTTTTGTCTTAAAATTTTGATTCTTTTATAAAATTAAAATACAATTAGTAATAGTTTCTTTTTTTACCATTAAAAATCTAAAAATATGCCTTAGATAAATTTTGATTTTTACTTAATAAATAAATGGTAAAAAAAAAACTAAATCTATTATAATTTATTATTTTTTAATACGTGGGTTTAAAACTAAAAAGACCAAAGTTCATATAAGAAAGAAGTAGTAATTACAACTTTGACATCATAAAGAAGTTGGAGAAGATTCAAACAAATAAAGCATATAGTGTGTTTATACGATCATTAGAATTTTTCGGTGAACTAACATAGCATATGGTTCATCGTGAATTATTATTTAAAATTACTCAAAACTCTAACGATGATTGGTGGCGCTTTCTACTATTCTTGATAGAAAATATTGATGAAAGAAAAATACAAGTAAAAATACACATTTAGTTCTTTAAATTTAATTTAATTTTTTCTTAGAATTTTTAAATTTATTTTTTTCTTGATTTGGTCATTTAAGTTACATTTATTTGCACAATTAGCTTTTAAGAATTATTAAGTTACATATGCAGTCCTCTAAGTTTGAAAATTTTCTCGAACTACTATCATAAAATATTAAGATCTAAACAAAACATCGCAACAAGTTGTTTGTCCAAGCTACTTTGCATGTGAAGAAAGTTAAAAACAATGATTATGTAGGCAGACTTTTAATACCTTGTTATACATGTGTTTAAATTGAAGTAGAGAAAATCAAGAAATATATATCATTTATAACATTTGATGAATGTTTTCTGAAGATTTGGTATGAGGGACATATTGTTGCAACATTTGGTAGAGTTTCAAATGATCAAAAGTTTTCAATTGAACTATTTGTTGTTGAAGTTGATATATAAGACAAACGGTATAAATATAATATAATTTAAAGGACTAAATCGAGATAAAATAAATTTAAAAGATCTAAATAAGAATTTAATTTAATTTAAAAGACTATAAGTGTATTTTTATAAATAAAAAAAATTAACATGAAAATTGTATTGATAATGAGAATGGTAATTACATAAAGTTACAATAAGACTTATATAGCAAATGAGAACAACTACAAATGTAACTAACTATCTTTAATTAACTAATTCAAAAGTGTAACCAACTAGTTTATCCAATAACGCTCAAAGAAAGTAGAAATTCACACTCTTCGTCGTCGTTACAATTGAAACAATAATTTGATTGATGTCAATTCGACGGTCAATCATCCGTACTAATTTTAACAGACACAAATTCAATTTCTTTTATTTTTATTGAACAAATATCAATCAAATTACTTTAAAACCGTAAACTTCAACTACTTCTGTATTCATAAGAAGACGACTATCATGTTGAAATTTTGAATACAATTGAATGCGTCCGCTATACACTCAGCTAAAATAGACGATTTGCATAAACATAAGTGAGTGCACTCTATCTTTAACCCTTCCAAGTTGAAATGTAGACGAATTGGAAATCGTGTCATGTGTGAAGTTTTGATGCTTCTTAATCTACTATGTCCCTCCTACAAGTGCATTTATGACTAGAAATCAAAGAATGAAGAATTGGAAAAACCCGAAACATGATGATAAAGGAAAATTTGGCCACCATTGGCATTGACTCGGGTGCTTATTATTATTTTTGCCTCTCTAATTCGAGACTATCATTTTTCAACGGTATCAAGACTCTAATGAACGTTGACTTGATGTCCAGACAATGTGTATTTTTTAGTTTAATCACCATTGACAATCCAGTGAGAATTGACGGTGTCTCCATATAAATTTATTTTATGATCACAATTTAAAGATAATTATTAGATATTGTACTATCATTAGATGTTGGTGTAAAAAATTTACATTTACTGTATATGTCATACTTTTTTTCTCTTTTTATATAAAAAAAATAGGTGAGGTCGAATCACACACGCAATGTATATCTAATTCTATAATAAATGTTGAAATAAAATATTTTAAAATTATTATTGTAATTATTGAAGTTACTTTCGGTATTATTTAAATTTTTTTCCACTTTTTTTACTGTAAATATAATGAATTTTTTTTCACTTATAAACATAATTATTAACTTATAATATATCAAGGCTAAAATACATTATTTTTCGTCTTTTATCTTTTAAATGATAAGTGATTTTATTTTTCGTTCTTTACGTTTTTTTTTAACATCAATTTAATCATTTATCATTTTAATTGAATAATGTTAGTCCCTTTGTCAATAATGCTAACATAACTAACAAAGTTGTGTTGAGATGTCATCAAGGATGACAACATAATTCGCATCCGCGGGTAGCCATTCGAATCTGTTTTGATTTGAACGGAGAAAACCCGTTTTGATTGGGAGCGGATGTGGGTGTGAGTTTTTCTCGAAATGAAAATTCGGGAGCGGAGGCGGGTTGGGGGTGTTGATATCCACCTCGCACTCGCACCCGAACACACCCCACTAGTAATATTATTATAATTTTTAAATTTTATATACATGTAAATATTAAATATACTTAATATTTTTTAAAATATTAAAAATTATAATCTCATCTCTATAAAAAATATTTTTTTATTTTATTATTGTCTAGTAATAATTATTTTATTATATTAATTGTAATATATATGATTTTTAAATTTATAATTATATAGATATATGACTGGATGTGGGTGTGAGCGTGGGCGGAGAAACCTGAACTCCAATGCAGGTGAGGATGGGGGCTAAATTTCACATCCGCTAAATAACAGGGACGAGTGCGGAGATGAAGAAAGCAAAATCCGTTTCCGCCCCGCTATGGTGTCATGCCTAGATGTCATTGACGGCATGAAATGAAAACATTGTTTAAAGTAAAAATGACATCATTTTATGTAATTGTGAATGAAATATTTTTGACAAGTGGGAGAAAACACGCCATTGAAGAATAAGAAATTTTAAAAGACTAGGTTTTACTTTGTTGTTTGTCTCCCTGTTTATCTAAATAAGTTTATTTTAGTTAGAGTATTTATCTTTTTTGAAGTTATGTGTGTCATTGTGTGGTTTTGTAGAATGTGAAGTCATAGATGATGGTGATAGATTTAGGGTTGTGATTCATAATAATGTGTGTATGTATCTTGAAAGTCCAGCACAAATAGTTTAAATAATGAGTTAATTAGATACATTGAATGTGATTCAAAACAAAATTTATTTTATGTATAGAACACTAAGTGATTAAAGTTAGTCCCTTTTAAGATAGAATATAAATTCTTTAATTCATTTACTAAACCCGCGAAGATACATCAACATATAACACTATCAAATTACATTCATTTACGTCATTTGCCAAATACATTTTAGCCATACCTACGTACTACTTCAAATACATCTTAATAATGCCTCCAATAAGTATATAAGATATGGCAAATTATATTATTACTAAAATGATGTCTAACATAAAAATAATAATAATAATAATAATAATAATAATAATAATAATAATAATAATAGTAATAAATAAACTAGCAAAAATGCTGACTAACAACCATCTTTTTCTGCACATCAATGATTTTATCGCTTGGTTATCTAGTTCCTTTGTTTAAAAATGACAACCCCATTCTCATCTATGCTAGCATAGCAGCAGCAATAGTACATTCGGTCACAGATGCATCATCATACCAATCAAAGAATTCACACTTATTATTGTAACTTGACCCATTTCTACGAGAATACATAAATATTATCTTTGTCTTTAATTATAAATATTGTTATTTTTCACTTTTTTTAATAAAATTAAAAAATAAATTTAATGTATTTATTTTATATGTTGATGTTACTAAAATATTCTATATATAAATGTATATAATTTGTATTTTTATTTTTCAAGACAAAGTAGTATAATTAATAAGAGATATGGTTAAGAAATTATCAATAATTGTATCTGATAAATTAAAAGAAAATTTATAATTAGAAACAATTTTTTTTCTCTATTAATACTTATAATTAGAGACTAGAAAAAAGTTAAGAATTTAATATGATTCTAAACAACATGCGTAACAATAAAAACTCACCAAATTTTTTTTCCAACCCCAAAACTTTCTCTCAAGTTCATGTCTGTTCCAGCCGTCCTCATCGCAGCCAGCATATCATAGAAATATTGGGTAATTATATCCCTATTGAAAGATTTAGATTTGTTTTGCATAGATAATAGAGGATTTTTTATACCCTTACCTCTATAATTGATATTTTGAGATGAAAAATGTGCGTTCATATGCTACGAAATGTGATGTAATGCTTTGAATTTAGGAAATTTCTAGGACTCGAATTTAGGGATTTCCAAGAACCTTAAATATATGTAATAATATTTATATTTGTCTTGAATGATTCATAGAAAATTTTATGTTATTCAAACTTTTATATAAAAAACATTATGTGAGATACACTATTAATAAAATATATATTTCTCTTTTAATTAATTGATTTATAAAAGATTATTTTTTATTTAATTAAAAATAATAAATGTTTATTTCGTATGTAATTTATACTAAAAATATTTTTCATAAATTTAATTTTTATCATATTTTACATGAAAATATTGCAAAAATTGAAACAAATAAAATAACATATTTTTAATTGATTCCATGTTATTCTTCTAAAAAATTTGAACCAAGTGGATCTGTTACACCTTTATATTATAGTATATATATAAACGATACTTGTGCATAAGTCTTGAGACGAATCTTTCCTGCCAACCTAAAACCTTAAGATTTAAAATGTTCCAACTACTCTAAGGCGTAAGTTTATAGGGAAAAACATGTATAGAAATTGAATTGGGAGTTGTTTATAATACAATTACTTTCTTATTTAAAATAAATTTCCCTTGGGGACAATGATTTGATTTCAACACCAAACGAATTGTTAAGACTGAAACATTGCAAGCCTTATTTGATTATTTATTGGTGGGTGTGCCAAGGGATGAAGAATACAATTTTAAAAGATATCTTGTGATTGAAGTAGGCGGCGATTTGGTAAAGGAGAGAAATTCTCCAAGTCATTCACTTTTATCGCTTCCGAGAGTTAGTCTAACATTCTTTTTCTGTGGGAAATATTATAATACAGCAAACCCATTTGCTAAAAAAACAAGTACGGAGAAAAAAACTTCATACTAAAAATATACATATTTTCTTCTATAAAAAAAATATATTCCCTCCATTTTATATTTTATGTAGGGGTGAAAATAAATTAGAATTTGTATATATATATTTAGATCATGTTTATTTAAATAGATTAGAATTTAGATAAATAGATCGGAATTTGTATAAATAGATCATACTTATTTAAAAGAAATTAAAGTATGAACTTAACCTATTACCGATTAAAAGTTTTATTATAAATTTTGTCCTAATTTTATTAAAAGTCTAGGATGGTTTATTAGTTTATTAAAAAATGTATTTTGTATTAAACCTTTTGAAAAGAATATTTTACATATATTTCAAAAGACTAATAGGTCAATAACGTCAATGTTTTCAACTTTTTGTAACAGACTTAATGTATATATAAACAGTAATTATAAATAAAATAAAATAAAAGAATGAAACACAATCTTCGAATTTATAGTATAATAGTTTTGAGAGAAAAGAATAAGTATAGACGTCAGAAAGTGAAAACAAAAAATTAAGATTCAAATTTCTAATAAAGAGTTTTTGTTACATAAATATAAATAGTTTTTTTTTAAAGACAGGAAATAAAGAGTTTTTCTTACAAAAATTTGAATATTACATATAAACGGATCAGCCTGTCAAGCTTAATAAGCTTTTTAGAGAGTCTAAATCTGACATATTTAAATAAATAAATTTTTTTAAAAGCTTGAGTCTAGCATTTTTACTAAACGGATTAGGTCGAGTCAAACTTTTAATAGGCCAAGTCATATGCTTCTATCGTGCGGCCTGACCTTTTCCCACCCTTAGTCTTACATATGTCACATTTACAAAAAAAATATGTCCAAAAACGAATGACTCTTTTCACAATAAGTGTCACATTCTTTAATGAATTAATATTATGTGCATTACTTCTAATTTATTATTCATCACTTTATATTTATGATAATTGTACTTTCTATTTAATATTACGTGTGTCGTTCATATTTTACTATTCCCTCTTTCATTTATCATGTTTTCTTAATATATTTAAAATGGTCAAATGTAAGACGTAAAAGTTATGACAATTGATTTCCAACAATAAAGTGGGTCAAAGCCCTTAGGTTCCTATTAATTATTTAAATTTTAATCTTTTATTTATTTTTTGACAAGAAGGATATTTCATTAAACAACCATATCAGATGTAATCGAATATAAAATACAAGGTGGACATGAGTGACCTCATAATTGGAGAACAAAACTAATAAACTATTGCAATCAACAATAATAGCTCCAAAATAAGATAGATCATGATTCGAACTTCGAATTACTTTGAAAACATTAAGTGAATCTCTTTCCAAAATGATGTGTTGGAAACCAAGGTCCAACATGAATTGGAGAGATACTTGAGTCCTCAGTACCTCCATGATATCTGCATTTGGTAGTGTAGCAATGTTTCAAGTTGTATCAGCCAGAATAAATTCCTCAGAGTCTCAAATGACGATTCCAATTCCCCAGTTGTCTTGATCACGGCTCTGACATTGATATGGATCTTGTAAATATTTTCCCTCATAAGGGTGATTTTAATCATTAAACAAAAAATGTAGCATATATTTTGTATTTTTTACTCGAGATAAGAGGAATGACACATGTTTGTAATATATTAAAACAAACTATATTATTGCTGATACATCAAATTATTGTATCTATATTTTTTTTGGTAGAAAAGAGGGCCAAAGGCCTAAGAAAGAACAATAAAGATAACTAAGAAGCTAAGCACACACCCCTAATCGTGCAAGTCTAGGAAATATTATCGAAGATGAGTATTTTAATTTCAATTGGAGGGGACTCCAAAGCAAGAAGATTATAAGAATATGAAGTAAGACTAAAGTTTATCAGCCAATCAACACAACAATTGTCTTCACACCAAATGTGGAGGATTTGAGTATGCAATCCCTTCAAAGTATTAGTAATCACATCGATGAGATTTTTGAATCATTTTCCACAATTAGATGGGAAAGACATTCCCTCCAAGCCATGTCAAGCTTAGAGACATGCCCCACATCCCAGCCTATAACACATACAAACTTCAATATTTCTGCTAAACTTTTTGATCCATCTGCCATCAGAGCTCCGAAGCAGCCTTCTACACCCTAAAAGCTCACCATTTCCTTTGCACGCCTCATCGCTGATGAGTTTCACTCAACCATTGTGAGGTTGCTTCCACCAATAAAGATAGTATATTTGTGAGTAAGACATGTTTTTAACTGAGTATATAAACTCTTCAATGTCCTTAATTAACTTTTAGATGGCGTATATTGGATTAACGGGTTTTTGAAATCCTTTCTCAAAGATAACTTTATTCCACCTCACCCATAAATGCCAGCAAGTTGTCATGAAAGTTGTTTGTCACTTATTATCGGGAGCTTCATTCCATTACTAGAAAATAGCCATTTTCAAACGGCATTATAGACAAATTTGGGACGTAAATCAGACAACATTCACACGAACTTCAAACGAAATAACAATTTTAGACGACATTCGGACGAACAGGGTGCCGTCTAAAAAACTCGTGTCGCAAATTAATACGTTCGTCCTAATTCCATCCCAAATATGTTTTCAACAGATTTTAGACGGTTTTCATACGAACTTTAAAATCTAAATTTGTGTGATATGTGGTAATGTTTGGATGTATTTCGGACAGAATCCGGTAAAACTTTCCTACACTTTTTCAGACGAATTTTTTTGAGTTTGTTTCACATAGATTTTCCACATCTGAAATAATCATTTTTGTTTTAAAATTTGTTTTACACAGATAAAAAGAGTAACCAATTTTTTTTTCTTTTCAAAACAAAATAATACAAACTAGATTCATATAAGTGCTCAACGTTCTAGCACAAAATATAACAAACTAATATGATCTTAGTTTCATTGGTAAGCAAAATAACACAAATTAGTGTGCTACTTTCGCCATTCAAAAATACAATACACGAACTAGAGTCATCAAAGTGCTCTTAAGTATATATCAAAAGAAAATAATACTAAAGTCATTTAAAGACTCTCATAGATCTAGATCAAATTTATCAATCAAATCCAAAATTATCATCATTGTTTCCATTAGAGGTTTCACCAATTTCATTTAGTTCATCTTGCATAGGTGTCCCATAACCAAAGTTTGGAGGCAATGACATATTCAACTTTCCAAATAAAGCAACAAGCATGCTTTCATTTGACTCAATTCTCTTTTGTTGTTGCTCCAATTTGTGTTTTTAGTCTTGATTAATAAGTTCTTGCTCTTTCACCTTTTCTTTCCATTTTACTAACTCTTGTTCTATGTTTGTTTCCTTAGAGGAAATTGAGAATGAACCACTAGTACACTTTGAAGAGACATTTGTACCAATAGAGCCTAAACCATATAATTTTCCTTTTTTTACCTTTAGGAACTACTTCCTTCCATATAGTCAAATCATCTGGCATATTCTGGATTTCACATGACAATCCTTCTCCATCTTCTGTTTTTATTTTTCTAAAATCATCCTACAAAATATTTCATTTGAATGTTGTTAGTAATTTCAATAACAAACAACCCTAAATTTGTATGACTTACCCTTTTTATATGACATTTAGCATCCCATGACTTACCCTTTTTTATATGACATTTAGCATCCCATGACTTACCCTTTTTTATATGACATTTAGCAAATATCTCCTCCATAGTAGGTTCGACTCTTGTGGCTTCTTCCTACAATTTTTGATATATTGAATGTGATAAGTTTCAACCAACATGTTATTTAAAAAGTTAATGTTTAAGCAAAGAAATATCAAGTGTATTACCATCCTACGTACATGCTCTCTCATAGATATAGAACCACCTGTATGTATAGAGCTACCTTTGTTTGAATTACGATTTGCGATGTTTGCCACAGATAAATTCTTAAGCTTTTTATCTGATGCCCAATGATGTATTAATTGATTCCATATTGGTGTATGAATGTATTTTGGCTTGTATTTTTGATTTTTTTTGCATAATTTTGCCTCTCTTGATACATCATACCTCTAAATCGAGATTCTCCCTTAATATAAAAAATTTGGCGAATCATTGATCATATTTAGGGTCTCATCTACAATACTTCTACAAAATTTAACTCAGATAACATGTAAGCAATTTAAAATTTTCAAGTGTCTTTGGTACAATATATCAATTAAATATATTAGAGTTTAACTATCTATTTACCTTAATTCAGAAAACCATAAATCTCGCATACCACTTGTTGCATGTCTCCATGTAGGACAAAACCAATCAAATTTGCTCTTAATGGAATTTGAATGGAAATGGATAGCAGTTGATGGATTAAACCTATTAATACAAACATATTATTAGCGCAAATGAATTGATAATTCTATACAAAAATATAAGTTAATTGCTTTATCAAAATTATATTATGTAACTTACTCATTTCCACAAAGCTCTATTTCTTGAAGACATTCTTGTTCAACTTGTTCATCTTCGTCGAATTCAATGGTCGATGATTGAGTGTGTGATAAATTTTGTTCAGAAGTTTGAGGTAGAATAGGTGATGGTGTTGAGGTTGAGGTTGGATTTTGGGATGGTGATGCTGTTGGAGTTGGATTTTGGGATGGTGAAGGCGTTGGAGTTGGATTTTGGGGTGGTGTTGTTGTTTGGGTTGGTGATGGTGTAGTGTTTATGTGTGTTGATGGTGTAGGTAATACATGTAATATTGATTGATTTGGAGATACATGTTGAGATGGTATAGTAGGTGAAAATTTTAAAGCAATTCTCCCTTTACCAGATGAGTGTCGACCTCGAGAGGATGAAGTCATTCCACCTCTATTTGTACCTCTACCAGACATCTAAAATAAAAAATTAATTTATATCTAAATAACTACATCAAAAGAAATATTAAAGTGAAACCTGTAAAAACATATATCAAACTTCAATAAAAAACAAATTATATAATATCTTGACCCACAACAATGATATATCAAGGTTCAAAATAATAAAACATCATTACAACTATTAAAAACATACAAATTTATTCTTCTTTGTCACATTAATCACTAAACCATTCATCTTCATCTCGCTCATCATCCATCATCTCTTCTTCTTCTTCCTCCTCCTCATTGTCATCGTCCATAACATCCTCGTTAATCAACCCATGATCTTCATCATCAAATTGATTGACCTCGTCAAATCTTGCATCATTATTCATTAAAGTAATGGGCAAATCAATGTCAATTGAGATGTTACTACTATTTTGATGTTGAAAAATCCTCTTGATATGCAAATGCACCAATTTGTCGATCCTCAATCACACCCCTAGCTTTGGTTTTGATTATAAACCACCAATCTGCATTACTCCTTGTTCTTATTGGATGTGGAGCAAAATACACTTGAGTTTCCTTGTGTGCAACCATAAATGGATCATATTTTCCATAATGACGATTATGTCAAATTTGAATGATATTGTATTGTTCATTCACTTTTGTTCCTCTACCAATTGTAGGATCAAACCACTCATATTTGAACAACACAACCTTTTTAAATGGTGTTTCAGGATATTCAATTTGAAGGATTTCTTCAAGTTGACCATAAAAGTTATTTTCATATTCACCGTAGCCTGTACCTTTAACACACTCCACAATTCATTGAAGACTTTCCAATTGAATGTACTTTTGTGTGAAATGTGAAGCCATTCACAAAATAAACAGACCATGTTTTTACAATTCTCAAAGGGCCCTATGCTAAAGCTTGCATATTTGGATTTAACACATTATTTGATGCATTGTCAACCTATAAAAATATTTCAATAATAAGAGTGTTGTTATAAGTATATGTAAAATATAGTATGTATGTAAACCTTTTTCAAAATATACTTACATATTCTTTCAGCCATGATGCAAAGTTTTCTTCAATATATTTATCTGCATGTTCATCACTCATATTAGGATGAACTATGTGTAATGCCTCCACAAAGATCCTATTGTAACATTATTTTCATTCAATTAAATTCATCATATTAGGAAATGAAGAATTTTTTTTTTACAACGTATTTACTCAATATAAGGTTGAATCTCATCACAATTGATTAATATATGATTCATGACAGCATTGAAATCCTTATCCTCCAAAAAAAGAACTTTGCATTCACCACCAAATCGGCCAGGGAAATTAAAAATGGAAAAGACATATTGCGATAAATCGTCCTCATCTGCCTCTCTTCCAATGCTAGCATTGAATGGTTGCATGTTTGACTGAAAATAGTATGTGCAAAATTCAGAAATCTCTTCAATAAGGTATGACTTAATTATCGATCCTTCAACACGAGCCTTATTCTTAACCTTCTTTTTAAGGTGATGGAGAAATCTACAATAAATAAAGAAAATAATTTGTGATTAACACAACTTGAAAAAAATGAACTATCGATGAATTCAATAAGCTAGATATAATATCTCTCAAAGGGATACATCCATCTATATTGCACTGAACCGCCAACTCTCGCTTCATATGGCAAATGAATAGGTAAGTGTTCCATTGAGTCAAGAAAACCATGCGAGAAAATGCGTTCCAATTTACATAACACAATTGGAATTTTTGTTCATGGCTAATAAGATCATCCACTTGTACTGATGTTGAGCATAAATCTCTAAAGAAATGACTAAGCTCAGTTAAAGGCTTCCATGTTTGTTCTGGAAATGAGAATCATGACTTTTCATTCCATGTAACTTTCCTTCCTTCATGTCAACACATCTATCCAAGTTTGAAGCATATCCATATGGCATATTTAAACTTTTTACCCATTCACAAATTGCTCTTTTTTGTTCCAAAGTAAATGTGTAGTTTGTCTTGGGCTTTATGATCATCCCATTACTTTGTTCATGTATTTCCAAGTCCTTGCGTTTGCAGTACTCTTTCAAGTCAATTCTTGCCTTTATGTTATCTTTAATTTTCCCTTTAATGTCCATAACAATATTAAACACATTATCGAACACATTTTTTTCAATATGCATGACATCAAGATTATGCCGAATCAAATTAGTGCTCCAATAAGATAAATCCCAAAAAATGCTTCGTTTTCTCCAATTATGATCAATTCCATACCCTAGTATTTGAATTTCATCATTATCAATTACCATTGGGTTCATATGAACTCTCTGCCATATTTGCTCCCCAGTCAACCTAGGAGAGGGTTCTAACTTTTCAATCCTATTCTTATAAAATGCATCTTTATTTCTGCTAAATAAGTGACCATTTGGCAAGAATTATCTATGGCAATCAAACTACGACGCCTTGCCACCATGCCTCAAACAGAATGGTTTTGTATGTTCCATGCAATATGGACATGCCAATTTTCTTGCAGTCATCCATCCTGACAACATTCCATATGCAGGAAAGTCATTAATTGTCCACATTAATGCAACTCTCATTACAAAATTTTGTTTTGTAGAAATATCATAAGTTAAAGCACTCTCTTCCCACAATAACTTTAACTCATCAATCAAAGGCTGCAAATACACATCAATCTTACTTTTGGGATTGTGAGGACCAGGAATGATCATTGTCATGAACAAATAAGGAGTTGTCATACACATCCAAGGAGGGAGGTTGTAAGGAGTCACAATTACATGCCAACACGAATATTGAGAACCATATTGACCTAAGGGAGTGAACCCATCAGCACATAATCCAAGTCTCACGTTGCATGGTTCAGAAGAGAAATTTGGACGTTTCGTGGACACCTTGAACTTGTTGATTCTCACAGTTCCATCTTATATGGTGTGTACAAAATTCATAGACACGTATAATCTCTTTAACCTTGGTGTGAGTGGTAGATAATGCATACGCTTTAAAGGCACCTCCTTACCACCCTTACCTACCTTGTACCTTGGAGCACGACAAAATTGACACTCTTGTTCATGTTATTTGTATTTCTATTATTTGAACTCAAAGCTTCCCCCCATGTGAATCCCAACACAAATAATTTGGCTTGAAGCCATGTTTATACAAATCAACCATAACCTCACTTGGAGTTAATAAATCTATGTTTCTATGTTTTTTGTAAGGACACCTAAGTTTACCCCCATTATCAGAAAATTTGGTTTTCTTAATTGCTTGCTTCACAAAATCTCGAACACCATTAACAAATTCATTTCTCAATCCTGTCCGATTTGGAAGAAGTCTCTTATACATCCATTTTCGGTGCTCAAGAATTTCCATATTTTGTTTGATGCAAATAAATTGAGCAATGATATACAAATCTAGCATTTTCCATATTCTGTTTTGTGTAAATAGATTGATATAGAGTAATTGATTTCATTGAACTTAATGGAATTGGCTAATTAAATAAGCTCAAGTAGCTTAAAATCTTAAGCAACTCTAGTTTCTTCATATGAAAGCTCAATCAAAAAAATCAATAAGGACATAACAACTACCAAACAAACAAATGTTAAGTGAAATAAAACGTTCTTCAAAAAGATATACTTGCAATAATTTATTGGCTATTAATTTGAGATAAAATTACATAAGTGATAAGTAACATGAATATCTAAAGTTAAAAGAAAACTACGTACCTTAAAGAATGAAATTTCACAAATTCTCTTGCAAGATAGAAAGGGTAGCTGAAACAAAAAAAAACAAGTAAGCCTCACTTTAACAAATATTTTATCATATACCAACATAGAAATAGAAATATAATTTAACTTGTTTCATGAGGAATTTTTGTCAATCATGCTACTGAAGGTCATTGCTATTTGGTATACATGACATACCAAAGTAATAAAACTTTTCGAAACCAAATTAAAAGAGCAAATAATAATAAATTTATTGATCAACATTATAGCACTAATGTATGCATATAAAAAGTATTATGATAAATGTAAGGGTAAATATTGCACTTTTGTGCCTTAAGTTATTTTTAGGTTTCATTTTAGTCCCATAAGTTTTGTTCGTTTCATTTTGTTCTCTTAAGTTACAATCTTTAGACACTTTGGTTCCTCAAGTTATTTTCATTCAATTTTAGTTCTTTAAGTTACAAACATTAAACACTTCGGTCGTTTAAATTACAAACATTATACACTTAGATCATTTCTAATAGTGTCTAACATTGTAACTTAGGGAATCAAAATGTCTAATTTTTGTAATTTAAGAGACCAAAATGTTTGACGTTTATAACTTAAGGGACAAAAACAAGATAACAATAACTTAAGAGACCAGAATGTCTATCGTTTATAACTTAAGTGAATAAAATGAAATGAACAAAACTTAAGACACTAAAGTGAAACTTAAAATAACTTAAGGAACCAAAATGAAAAATATTTGTATAATAGTTGTTGTAGAAAATAGTAATCAACATGATAAATGAAATGTTACTTTTGCAATTGATTTACACTAAATCCTTCATTAAGATGAGAATAAATACCACTTCTATAGTTTTTTATCAACAAATCCAACAAGACCAAAATTATTTTTATTTCACAAACCAAAACTAGGTTCAAGTGCAATTGAAAAATCAAAGATAATATTTAATACAAAATCAAAACTTAACAAAAACAAGAAAATTGATGGGTATGAGAAGAGTAATATAATTGGTATATAAGTGTGTTTGACAGAGAGTAAGAAAGTGCTATGTGTGTGTAAAAGCGCATCACATATAACAAAAAACACATCACATATAACAAAAGTAGACAAAATCAAACTCACGTGAAACAACAATGAACCCCACCCATTCATTTTAAATATTAACTAATATGTGGAGAGTGAAAGTGGACTGATAATTGATTTTATTATGTACAAAATATAAAGAAAAGAAATTGGTACTCACAGTCACCTACAATTGTGCAAACGGATTGAGTCTTTGTTGTTTCCTTAGAGCAATACGACTTCCCTTTGTGTGATTTGGAGCATAACTTTTTCTTCTTCTAGTGAATATCAACAGATTGGAGGGGTAACGGAAGACGAAACGTTAGGGTTTTGGATTTGATTTTTGTTTCCATTTCACACTGTGAAAAAAGAAGAAGCACAAAATGATGAACGTTGATCCTTCTCTCTTAATGTTAACAACCCAGCAGATTCAAAAGGTGCAAACAAATATTTCCTCCGCCATTTTCTTTGCTTCATTACCCTTATCTAGTTACCCTTGTATTTGATGCTATAAATTCATCTCTACACATATTTTCGTTTAATGGTTCCATAAAAATCTCAAAGGCGGGTACTTTTAGTGACTGGGCGGGGTATGCAATTTTTTGTTTTTAGTTTACTTTTTATTAAAAAATAGTAAAAACATTTTAAATATATTTTCATAAATAAAAAAATACAATCCATATGAATTCGGTCTCAATATTTTAGACGCATTTCAAACAAACTTTTTTATTTAACCGATTTTTTACGAAATTTGTGGGAAATCATCTTGAATATACAAAGTCGTATAATACTCAGACAAATCTGAGACCAATTTTTTTTGTAATGGAAAACCATCCCAAGTCTGTCCGAAATGTAAAATACCATTCCTACAAACTTCAATCCATTCGAAAATTTCGTCTGAAATAAATGTTTTCTAGTAGTGTTCGCAATGTTGTTGAGGTTGATGAAAGCCCAGTCCTTGCAATCAAAAGAGGAAAAATGAGTTGATAAATTTTGAGACACAAGTCTAGTCCATATCTGCCTTGCATTAGTGCAGTCATACAACATGTGGAGAATAGTCCCCTTTTCAATCCCACAACAAGTGTAGGTGGGTAATATTACCACCACCACCTGCTCCTACAGTAATTATATATCTTGAATATAATCATGAGTTACCACTCACATTAGGGTTTGAATCTGATGCAGCCCCATCCCATTCCCCCCTCCAGTAACATTCTCATAAAGGAAATTGTAGGCGCGCTTTGGACCAATAATTACTGAGTATTATTACCGCTCATAAAATTTCATAATTGAATAAAAGATACTAAAAATTTAATACATGCCTCTTTATATAGAGCTTAGAAGAAGATTAATTAACTAACTTAAACTCTAATTAACTTTATATTTATATTTATAACACTATTAACTTGTATAATTTAACAAAAACAGTATCTAAAATTACATCATTCAATTATATATTATTTATTTCTTAAATCTTCAATAATTTCTTGTGAAAAACTAACAATCCATAAAAATAAACATTTAAAAAAATTTAACTAAAAAAACATTCTACGCCTATAAAAATATCATCGAGAACGTTGATTATATTCATAATTCTTCTTGCATTCTCTTTCTCTAATACCAAATAAAATATTTATCTATCAAAATGGATCTTGCAAACAAATAATTCTAAATTTCAAAATATTAAAACAAATGATTCTAAATTTTAAAATATTAAATCTATACAACTGGTAAAAAATTATATCATATCATAATTTTTTGTTGTTGAAATTAACTAACGAAAAGTCAAAGCATAGTTTACTTATCTATGCAGGTGAAACTATTTTTACCGTGGAATACTTTCCTTCCTTCATTTCTCATCCTACCAAACAACTTAACAAGTTAAATTTTCTCCATAATATTTAGGACAACTCCATAATTTTTCTAGTATTGAAGTAAAAAATTTGATTTCTCTAGTGGCATGAACACTTTCCAAACAAAGTATGCTCACAAACAACTTAACAAGTTAAATTTTCTCCATAATATTTAGGACAACTCCATAATTTTTCTAGTATTGAAGTAAAAAATTTGATTTCTCTAGTGGCATGAACACTTTCCAAACAAAGTATGCTCACAATCTTCTAGAAAGAGCACATATGCTTGACTCCTCAATAATCAACACTCTTTTTCCATAACCTATTCAATTCCCATATCATGACAAACCTATTGAATCATACTCTCAAATCATACTCTCTTGGAGAATTTAATTCTTACCTTTATATGCGTAAAAAAACCTTAAATCATACTCTCTTTAAGAGAGAGTATAACCCAACTATTCCTCATGACAAATAGTCATACTCTCTTTGACAATTTAATTCTTACCTTAACTTTTATAAAGTAATAATTTTTTTGTTGATATGTACTATAGACATCCTATGTGTTTGTCGATCTCTTGAATTATTTTCTTCTATACATAATGCTTTTTCAACAAACTTTTTTTTTACTAAAAAATATATCAATTCATTTAAATTGATAGAAATTAGATTGATCGAGAACAATACAATTCAAAGTTGATAAAACCAAAAATGATGAATTTGTGAATAAACTCACAACATTCATGTTAATAGTATGCAACAACAAAATGCTTATAAATGTGACAAGACCTATAAATATGACAAAACTGAATTGTCTAAAATACTCGTGCCTGTAGAGTTATAACGTTGAAGACGTCAAATCCATTAATTGAATCTATAATGGATGGAAGTTGATATGTTAATATGAATTAAACACAACAACAAGACGGAGAATCAAAATAGCACTACACCAAGACAATAAACAAAAACAATGTCGCACCAAGACGACAAAATCATAAAAGTACAAAAAACAAAATAAATATGGAAATAACTTCTTTAGCTAAAAGAAAAGAAAAGAAAAACGATTTAGATGGATACTTTCAAATTAAAAATGGGCTCTTAACCACATTGAGTGAAGAAAAGAAGAAAACAACAAAATGCAAGCTAAGAGATTGTTGCTAAGTTTTATTGACCTATTTTACTACATCCAAAAATGGTTCATTACTACACTTTTTTAATGGAAATGCTAATAAGTGCTCTAAAGATATTTATTTATGATAATATAGAAAATTTTCATTAAAAATATATTAAAAATTGCGTATTTAAAGTTTTAACTTTTTTATTTTTTAAGATAAAATTACTAATTTTGATTATTTAACAAATATTATAAAACACTTGTTAACGTAACTCATAAATAAAAATTTAAAATTATAAAATTAATTAATTAAAATATCATACTAACAAATGCGTTAACAACACTAAAAAGAAATTTCAAATAAAAAATTTTACTTTTGTACTTCCATAAAAACTAAATACATAACTTTCAATTGCCATTGTTTCTTAACGGTCAACACTAATCTTCGGTCATCACATTGTGACCTAAAAACACTTCCCAAATCAATATTAACTTCAAGGTTTAGAAATTGTCTCATCTAATCACAAACTTAATTTGATTTGAAGATTATACTCATGACTATATTTCACGATAAATTTTAAATTGCAACACCTAAAATTTATCAACAAATATAATCAAAGCATTCAACATATTAACAAAACAATAGCTTGTGGGGGCATAAAAAATCCTCACCATATATACTACCATTGTTTTTGGCACCAATATATACAACTCAACCCAACCAAAACTTCCACAATAGCTTCCTCCACTTTCTCCAAATTCGAATAATGCAAAGTTTGCAACAACAAAACAGTTGGTTTAGTCTCAAACTTTTGCTTCTCCAAATTCCTCTCCGCTTGCCACCTCAGCGTATCATGTGCCAAAGGCGCCAACCAAACCATCACCTCCTCCGCCGTGTCGCGCCACCTTTCCGCAACCGTGGATTTCCCGTCCTCCTCCTTTTCTCCCTCCAAACTCTCCTCCCATTTCAACCACATTCTCCTTAATTTCCCTCTCAACATCACCTTCAATCTCTCCGGCAACATTTCATACAACAACGCGCGCGCGTCATCTCCAATCACCGACGCAGCATGCACAATCCTCTCCGTAAACAAAATCACATTTGCATATCTTTGTGAAAGCCCTACTCCACCCACCGTCGACCGCGGCGCCAACCTAAAAACCCTATTATTCTTCGCCACCTCTCTACCGGTAAAACCCACCGCCGGCGCCGGAGATTGACTATTAAACTTTATCACACCAATTTTATTGCTTTTCAAAACATGACCCATATGATTCTTACCACTTTTCTTCAATGATTCCTCATCTTTATCAAAGATACAAAGGTTTATTTTATACAACTCTTGATGTTCAATTCTACAACAACGATTCTCAAACTTCATTCGAAAAACACCTTTAACCTTAACAACTTCATTGTTATTATTATTGTTGTTGTTGCAACCCGTTATCAAAGATCCAAAAACAAATGCGATTCTAGCATAAATAATGCATATAATCTGAGCCATTAATCCAACAAATTTATCAAACGTAAGATTCCAAAGCGAAATTTTCTTATAATATTGAACTTGTCTTTTATGATAAATGATCCTATCATTGAAACTTTCAACTTTCACCTTAAGACCATTATTTGCTCTCATCGTTCTCCACCGTTGGATCTTCTTTTCCGAAACTTCCATTTCGGATAAAGATTCCATTGCTGAGTGAAGGTGTCTCGTTGCAGAAACGAGTTTCTCCATTTTCTCGATTACTTTTTCAACATTTTTCGTGCCGAATTCGAGTTTTTTTAAATCCATGGCGCCGTTTTTTATGTCGGCGTAAACGGCGTCGAATTGGCTGAGGCACTTGTTTGTGCAGCGTGAGCTGAGACGTGAAACGGCGGCGGCTGTTAAGTTGAGATCTTCGAGGCGTTCGGCGCAAGCGAGGTTTAGGAGGAAACATTCGTCGAGAGAATTAAGGTGGGCCACACCTTTTGATTTGATGACGTGGCGACGGAGTCTGTAGATTTCAACGTTGGTTAATGATTTATAAAGAGAGATTAAACGGCACATCGTTTTAACGGCGTCAAATGAAAGAATACCAAGAGTCGTTAACGGTGACGGTTCTTCGGCGTAGAAGAACGGTAAACAGAGATTTGACCCTTGACAAAGAGCCATGGTGGTGGGGACCACAGTCACGGTTACGGTGACCGTAGCTTTATTTTTTATTCTCTACGGTTTCTATCAAAATTGATGGGTTTCAAAAATTAATAATAATTTTGTTTTTAAAGAATATTTGTTATTTAGGTATTTTAGCTGTAACTATTTTGCTTTCTTTGGTAAAGGGTGTGTGTTGGCTTTTGGTGATGTTTTTTTGGGGATTTGGGAAATTAGCGCAGGGTGGCAAAAGAATATTGCTTTGAATAATATTGAAGAGAGCGTGTATGGACAGCGAGGATTTCTTCATAAACACATATAATGGTTACCAATGAAATCAACGCTCCAGCTGGTATACCTATTGTTTGTTCACTTCTTGTAAGATGGGAAGATGAGATTACAACTTTTTTTTCTTTCACGAAAGATAAGATTACAACATTTAAAGAGTCTTTCTTTTTTATGTATTATACAAATATATATAAATATAAAATAAAATTTATTAAGTGGTTTTAAATTTTAGTTTAATGATAAATATTAATATTATTAATTATTTATCTCAAATTTCAACTCAACATCTTATATATAGTATTATCTTTTCTACCTGAATTGATATTATATAAATTTATAAATTATTATTAGTTGTTGAAAAGGATTTAATTGACATATAATGTAAAAAAAAATTATATTGTCTAACTTTTTTTTTTATATACTGACAGTGTATAACAATTAAACTCTTTTGAAAATGTATAATAAATATAAATTAAATAATTTCTTTATTCTTTTATTCTCTCTCACTTATTTTATATATTTCTGATTATATGTTCAACGATAATAATTTTTTTTTCACGATTAATTACAATATTATTTTAGTTATGCATTATTTACAATACTTTACCAAAAAAAACTTTAAAAAATTACAAATAAATTCTTATGTTTTTCAATTTATGGCTTATATTAAGAATTAAAAAAAATCATAACAATATTGTATGTTTGTTTGTTATGATTTGATCCAATTTATTCACTTATGTTATGTTTCTTTTAAAAAATGTAAATATATCATTGGTAATTCATTTATTGTGATTTTCTCTCAATTAATTTTTGCATTTGATATAATATTGTTGCAATTTTTTATAACAATATTGTTACTGTTTAGTGTAATGACTCAACAACTTTAAATTGAAGGAAATACACAATGCAATGTTTATTGGGTGACTAAATTTAGTGACACATTTCTCAATATTCGTTGCGTTAATTGTTTTATTAATAAAAAATAAAAAGACAAAATATATTATTCAAATTACAACATTGCCATTATCTTAGGTGGGGAAAAATCGTTACATGACCACGTTCTTTTATGTATATTAAGATTAAGTATTATATCCAATATAATTTTTTTTTTATGAAAAAAATATAAGTTGAGAGAGTGATGTTCCAGTTCATGTCAGAGAAAATTTTAGAGTTCCCTTAGTTAGTACATAACTTTGATTACTTCATTATAAATATTTATTGGACAAACATTACATTGGGATAAATATTTGTTATTGGCCAATTATTCAAGACATTGGTCAATTAGTTAAAAGAAATACGTATTTATTAACGCCTTTTGTGTAATTTATAGTAAATTATTGTACAAATTATACATGAAAAAAAGTTTATCTCTAATGTATAAATATATAAGTTTATAATTCACAAATTATAATTTACTACACAAATACTAGAGATATGTTTAAGGATTAAATCAATCTATTTTAAAATTAAATGATAATTTTGAACTTTTAATATTTAGTTTCAACTTAATTTTTTATTATTATATATTAAAATTATTTTTAACAATTAATATTTGTTTATAGAAAATTGGACTATTCAATTTAGGGGGGACAACATAAAAACATGCAAATACATGAATATTTTGCTAGTTAGAAATAGAAAAAAACAAAGAACAAAGCTCAAGAACGATAAAACACTTAGATCCATTAGTCATTACATGAATATTTTGCTAGTTAGAAATAGAAACAAACAAAGAACAAAGCTCAAGAATGATAAAACACTTAGATCCATTAGTCATTGGAGGAGTTAAAAAAAGGAGCAAGAATCCACCTCTGAAAGAAAAACCTCTGGATATATAAACATGTTGTAATAAAACTAACAACCAAAAGAAAACAAGTAAGATTACCTGAAAATATTTTCAGCAAATACCAAGCGGATAATTAATTTGTAAAAAAACAGAATTAAGACCTAATTAAATTAATTCGATGTAAGTGCAATAATTGAAATCTCATTTTAATTATCTGCAAGGCAATGGTTGATAGATTGTGGTGATCGATTTGTGGGAATATTGGTTTTATCAATTGCTCGTTAACTAACGGAGCATGTCTATCTCTGGATAGAGGTGGAAATATGCTATGTCGAGTTAGGTTTTTTAAGGTTTGAGTTTGTCAAAAAATTTAAGATCTAATTATGTTACGTGGTCCGTTGTAGACTTATTTTTTAGACTTGACCATGACCTTCATAGAAGTATACTAATCTACTTAAAAGTCTATTTCATTTTAACATTTTTGAATAAGTAATCAAACACATTTTTAAATAGATTAACGACTTAATATGTCAATGAAATTCAATTCTATTTTCATATTTAACTTGACATTTTGAAGAATAGGACTTTATACACATCCTACTCCAAATCTATTTTATAATATTACATTTAAATATATCAAGAAACTAATGAAAATTAATATGTAGAAATTACTAAAAGTTGAATATCTAACAAAAAAAATTAAAATTTAATGTAAAAGTTATACTAGTAAAAAAATTTTAAAAAAATTACTAATATTTGTTTAAATAGGCCAGCCTGATATGCCTAAAAGACCTATTATGTGACATGTAATCTAACTTTTTAACTAAATAGATTTTTTAGAAGTATTGACCTTGTTTGTTTTGAAAGAAAAAAAAAGTCGGCCGTAAATTATATTTCCAGCAAATGAAAAAAACTTAATAGCTCCAATATAGGATTTACACATCTATGTAACTCATGTGCGAAAGCTTAATAGCACCAATATAGGATCTACAATTTTTTTTTAATATTAGGATTTACAATATTTATTTGGGCTTTGAATCGATAAGGAAATCAGCAATCTCGTTAAAAATGAAATTAGAGTTGTCAATCGACTGAATACAAATCCTAATAAAAAATATGAGTATTATGAACATTTTAATTTTATTATATATATAGAGAGAAGTTTTATTATATTTGTAGATATTTTGCCGTATGCTATTAGTCTAAATGATGTGAAAAAGGCAAAGATACGCAAATAAATGAGAATAATAATCACATATATAAAACAAATGATTATGTCAATAAAAAAAAGATAATGAAAATTTAATATTTGATTAATAATAAAAAAGGAATTGATAAATTACCATATATATTGCTGCATTGGTCTCATAGGTTTAATTTCAGGATTTTTCATTCAATCCATAATTTATTACTACCATTGTATTTTTTTTTCTTCTAACCCTAAGAACATGCAATTTCGGAATAAATTGGTTGAAATGGAAACTTAGGATCCCATGCATAGGCAAAGTTGAGAGGTTTAGCATAATAAATGGGTTGTCCTTGATTGACAAGACACTCATTATTAGACGGGTCGCTCAATATTTCTGGATCAATGGATAAATATGTTTGAAAGTCTTTGCAATTGAGCTTCACTTGTGACTGAGAACAAATACAATTGTTGGTTATGTTGACACTCCACACTGGCATTCCATGTGCCCAACTTGAAGTTTTGTATTGATTAATGCTAATGTCCTTCAAGGAGCATTCTCCATAAGCTGAAAAAGTATGAACCATGAATTAAACATTTAACATTGAAAAAGAAAATTAATAAGTTGTATAAGTTAGTTACTATATGTAAAAAAATTCTTAAACAATTATTTTAGTCTCTGAATATTAATGTACGAAAGTGTGGATGTCGCAACACCTATAAAGTGTATCAAAATTATAAAAATATAGTTATACATATTTTTTTTTGTTTGGAAAAAAAAAAGGAATATATTAAATTATCTAAGCTCAAAATGTGCCTAGAAAAAATACAAAAAATTTTAAAAGCTCAAAAGATAATGGTATAAACAACGACCATTATAGAACTTAAGTACAAAGAGCATGTGGCAAAATAAAACTCTTAAGGAGAAATACAAAGATAAGATTGAAAGATACCAATGAGTCAAATAAAAGAACTTTTTTTCTTTTTTATGTTTTAACCAACACCACAAAAGAACTTTAACCTTCCCCACCGATTCAACTTTAAACATGTTTTTTTTTTTTTTTTAATGACAACAATTTGAGATTGTAATTCTAATAGTTAAACATACCTTGGGAAACGAGGCCAAGGAAGAGAGTGAGGGAGAGAAGCTTGAAAATGGCAGCCATTTGAGATTTGAGACTGGAAATTTATAAGGGTTTGTGCAAAAGGAGTGTGTTGATTGTCACATATTTATAAAATCAAGTGGTAACGAAGTTAAAGGAATGAATATTTTTATGCTACATTAAAGTAATGATTTATTTGCATTGATTTGTTTTTCACTTTTGTCTTTCCTTTAATGTCTGGGAAAAATTAATATTGCATTTCTTAAAATACATTTTGAAAACAAATTTTGCATTATTAAATCCGCATTTAATTGTATAAAAAGAAACTGTTATATAAAAAAGGTTTTTTTAGCATTTAATTTAATTGTATAAAAAGAAACTGTTATATACAAAAATTAATATTGCATTATTAAATCAGCATTTAGGCTGCATTTAAAAAAGGATTTTTTTTTAGTCTTTTGTGATTCACATGTCCTGATTCAAATTCGAGACATTCAACCTAATAATAATTAAGTTAAGATTTAACGATTATTAATTTATTATTTAATATTCTCTTTTAATCAAAATAATAATAATAATATTATTATTATTATTATTATTATTATACAGATTTTATTCATATACACCATATCTGTAAATAATTTTTTTACAGTTCAAATCAATTATAACTATTATATCACTAATATTTACTCATGTACAACACACAAACAGAAATTCATTTAATATAATTTAATTTATATTCATCTTCGTTCGAATTGTCTTCGTCTTCATTGCTTTGTGTCTTAATGGGATAAATATTCAAGAGTGTTCGAAGAAATATAAAAAAAAAAATTAAAATAATTATTTTAAACAAGTTTTATTACTGTATAAGTCTCTAAGTTATGATTTGGGGATTTTTAATAGGCCATTAAACTTAAAATATTTGTAATAAGATCTCAAACTAATATATTTTTCGCAGTTAGGTTTTAATCAAAATGGATTGTAATTAGGTCAATGAACTAATCTTTTGTCTCACATTTTTTTAATCTATTTTGTATAACTTTAGAGATATTGGGTGCATTTGTTTGAACTTAAATAAAAATGATTTTTAGTTAAAAAAATTTAGAGATTATTTTGTAGAGATTTGTTTAAAAATGATTTTTTGATTTCTGTTTGTTTACTATCATAAAAATGATTTTTAATCGATTTGTATACAATTTTATAAAAGTGATTTTTTAAACTACAAAATTACCATAAAAGACATTATTTTTCTAATTATAATTTCTTAGACGCATTTCAAAATTGATTAATGTACCTTAAGTACTCATCAAAAAGTAATAAATAAACCTACAAAAAGAAGAAAAAAAATCGTATCAACGTATGAATAAAATGATTCAAATAAAAGGCATAATAATAACAAAAATACGACGTGGAGAAATTGAAAAGGAGAAGAAAATTTACTTGATGAAAACCTATATCAAAGTCTCATGGAAGGAGAAGAACGGTCACAATTGAGTATGTGAAACTGATGTAGTATGGAGAAAACCCTGGTAAAAATTGATGGAGGACAATTTTGGATTTTTCAAAAAAGGTAAGGGTAATTACATCATTTTCTCACTTAAGTTCAGTGTTTTTAAAATTTGTAGTAATTCTCTCTCATCTGTCGCAAGAGCCAATGTGAGAGCTACTATTTTTAACTTTTCATTTTTAGCCAAAAGATGATATTTTTTTTAACAAAATGATTTTTTAAAAAATCTAAAAAAAAAAAACACCGTTCAAATAATAAAAAATGATTTATGATTTAAAAAAATAGATTTTTTCATGAAAAAAATCTGAAACAAATGCACCTATTAATTCATTACCATATGTATAAATATTTTGGTGTATAGTTGTTATAGGAAAGAGCCATATAAAATGAAAGCATGCATTGAATTAAAGTAGCATATGCTATAATTTTGGATCAAGTACCAATTGGTTATTCTCTATTTATAATAAGAAAACAAATCAGAAAATAAGCATTGGTTTGGTGTGACATTTCTTTGTAGTAGACTAGTAGGACATGTTTTTCTTCGATTGTCTAAAGAATAAGGTAGTATGACGTTTTGTGGTTGCAACTTTAGGGATATTAATACATTTGCATATGTATAATTTTTTGGTGTATAGTTGAGATTGGAAAGAGGCAAAGAAAATGAAAATATGCATTGGATTAAAGTAGTATCTTCTATAATTTTGGACCAGATACCAATTGGTAAGTATTTACTTATAATAGGAAATCCAACTAGAAAATTAACATTCATATGATGTGATCTTTCTATGTAGTAGACTAGTAGGGAAAGTTTTTCCTCCACCGTATGAAGCACTAAATTAGAATGACGTTTTTGAGGTTGCAACTTTAGAGATATTAATTTATTAGTATGCGTGTATATATATATATATAATTTTTTTGGTGTATAGTTGAGATGGGAAGGAGACAAAGAAAATGAAAACATGCATTGGATTAAAGTAGTATCTTCTATAATTTTGGATTAGTTACCAATTGGTAATTCTCTACTTATAATAGGAAATCCAATTAGAAAATAAGCATTCGTATGATATGATATTTCTTTGTAGTAGACTAATAGGGGAAGCTTTTCCTCAACCATATGAAGCACTAAATTAGAATGACGTTTTGTGATTGCAACTTTAGAGATATTAATTCATTAGTATATATATAATTTTTTTGGTGTATAGTCAAGATGGAAAGGAGACAAAGAAAATGAAAACATGCATTGAATTAAAGTAGCATCTTCTATAATTTTGGATCAATTTCTAGTTAGTTAGACTCTATTTATAATAGAAATCTAACCTAAAAATAAGCCTTAGTATGGTATTACATTTCTTTGTAGTAGATAGTAGGAGACGCATTTCTTCAATTTTATGAAACAATAAAGTAGGATGACTTTTTTGTGGTTGCAACTTTAAGGATATTAATTCATTAGCATATGTATAATATTGTTGGTGTAGAATTGATATGGGAAGGAGTCAAAGAAAATGAAAACATGCATTGAATTAAAGTAGTATCTTTTATATTTTTGGAACAATTTCCAATTGGTTAGTCTATTGATAATAGAAATCCAACCTGAAAATAAGCCTTAGTATGGTATTACATTTCCTTGTAGTAAAATAGTAGGAGATGCATTTCTTCAATTTTACAAAGCATTAAAGTAGGATGACTTGTTTGTGGTTGGAACTTTATGAATTGCATAAGTAAACTAGCAAGAAGCCAATCACATCATCAAAGTGCATAAGTATCTACTCAATAATGAAAGAATCTAAAAAAGAATATATCATATATATTAATCATTCAAGAGAATGATTATTACATCTTCAAGATAACATCTTCATGAAGAAGGTGATCAAATACATTCATACAATAATCAATGATTACACCATGTTATAATCAAAGAAAATCATGTCTTAATCAAATTGGAAAAAGCAAGATAAATCTGAGAAAGCAAGACTGTTCTGGTTATTAAACAGAAAAAACAAAGATCGATCTGGCTTTCACAGCATCAATCCAAGAACGTTCTAGTTTACTAAGAACAAAACCTTCTTAAATTCAAAGATCATTCTAGGCTGCGAAAATACATAAATCTACATTACAAATCACCAGTATTTATTACGAAGGAACAAAATTAAATACTCAAGATTATTTTGGACAAACTTGTCAAAAGTATCAACAAAGGCAAAGCAATGCATGAAGAGAAAATAGGAAGATTAATCTCCAAAATTAATAGCTAAGATGAGCAAGGACAGCTAGGACACTGTTGCTGCACCTTTTTGCAGAAAACACATCATGCTTCTGAGACAAAGGATTGGCATTAGACATCTGCTAAATCCTTTCTGCCACATTTTTTTCATACAACACAAATCCAAGAACATTATGGTTTGCGAAAGGACAAAGTTATCATTAAATCAAGATAGTTTTGGGCTATCAATCTTCATCACAAATTACCAGCCTTCATTATGAAAGCAATAGAATTATATACATAAGTTCGTTTTGGACATATTCGTTTAAAGAGGATCAATAAAGGCAAAGCAAAACATCAAAAACAAAAAGCAAGATCAATCTCGAGATTTATGATTAAAAAGTATAGCAAGGACAAAAATACCAACACTGAATCTCTACAAAAAACAACACACGTACAGATCAGAAAAGTATGACACACAACAGTTGTCAAAATTCAGCACTCATACAAAATAGAAACAAAGAATGTTCTGGTTTTACAATAGAACATTCTGGTTATTCTATTTTAAAGCCAAAATTAAAACAAATAATTTTTCACAGTCTAAACCACAATTTAAAGAGTATTGAGACTACTCAAAGTATTGGTCAAGCCCAGAACTCGAGTTGAATGTCCAAAGGAGGAAAACAGCCTCAAGATTGATCTCCAAATTGATGAGTTGTGAGCAAGGACGAAAGTACATTGTACTTACATTATTTTGCAGAAAGATCTGCATAAATCTGATTTGAATCAGTACCTACTGACATTTCACAGCTCATTCACTCACTCATTCATGTTTTCCATCAAACCCAAAATCAAGAACGTTCTTCGTTTGTCAAGAACGTTATGGACAACAATATCTTTATAACAGATCTCACACTTGAGAAGTGTGTCCAACGACTATATTCATTTTAAACTGAATATTCAAAGCCTTTTATCATCTATAAATTGAAGATCAATTGGAAGATGAAGGTAAAAGTTCAATTTACAAATCTACTAACACTAGTTCAAGTAAGAACAAGTCAAAAACTCTTCAAGCAAACTTCAGCTTTCTTCACTATATTTGTGGATCATCATTTACTGAGTTTGTCTTTATTTATCTCAAACAAGTGTTCAGAAGTTTCAAGATCCCAAACATTTTTATCATACACATCATTTGTAACTCAAGTCTATCTTTTATGTTAGATTGAATGTGTTTGTAAAAATCATTTCAAGGCTGAAAGGTGATTGTAAAAATCCTTTCTAGGTTGAAAAGTGAAGATTGTAATTGATCAAGGTGTGATCAAGACAAAAGGTGTGAAGGAGAACATTTTTGGTTCTAAAGCACATAGTGAAAACTCACGGTTGTGAGGACTGGACTAGCCCGAGTTGGGTGAACCAGTATACTTTTTTTGTGTGATCTTTTTATCCCTTATCTTTAATTATTTGCACACACAAATTACACTTCATTATAAACTAAATTGTTTTATTTACTTCTAACATATCCAAAATATTCTAGACATTCTATTTGAACCAAGATTGATCTTGAGTTAATTTAAATTAAGCACAAGAATCAAAATTTTAAAAGGGCCACAATTCAAACTCCCTCTTTCTTGTGATTGACATTGCTACTTCAATGATGACTTTTTTGTAGTCGTAGCTTTAAAGATATTAGTTCATTAGTATCTATTAGTTTTTTGGGTGTATAGTTGTGATAGGAAGGAGTCAAAGAAAATGAAATCATATAATGAATTAAAGTAACATCTTCTATAATTTTGGATCAATTACCAATTTGTTAATTTTTATTTATAATAAGAAATCAAATATGAAAAAAAAGCAATTGTATGGTATGTCCTATGTTTATAGTAGACTAGTAGAAGATGTTTTTCTTCAATTGTATAATAAAGTAGAATTATTTTTTTTGTGATTGCAACTTTAGCGATATTAATTCTTTGTATCTATATAATTTTTTGGATGTATAGTTGAGATTAGAAAGGCCAAAGAAAATAAAAACATGCATTAATTGAAAGTAACATCTTCTACAATTTTGGATTAATCACCAATTGGTTAGTATCTATTTATAATAGGAAATTCAACCGAAAAAAAAAAATCATTGATATGGTATGATCTTTCATTATAGTAAACTAGTAGGGGAAACTTTTCTTCAACCTTATCAAGCCTCAAAGTACGATGATGTTTTTGTGGTTACAACTTTAAGGGGTATGAATTCATTAGCATATATATAATTTTTTGGGTGTATAGTTGAGATGGAAAGGAGGCAAAGAAAATGAAAACATGCATTGAATTAAAGTAGCATGTTCTATAATTTTTTGATCAATAACCAATTGGTCAGTCTCTATTTATGATATGATCTTTCTTTGCAGTAGTCTATTAGGAGATGCTTTTCTTCAACTTTATGAAGTACTAAAGTATGCTGACTTTTTTGTGGTTATAACTTTAGAGATATTAATTCATTAGTATCTGTATAATTTTTAGGGTGTATAGTTGTGATCGAAAGAAGTCAAAGAAAATTAAAACATGCATTGAATTAGAGTAGCATCTTTTATAATTTTGGATCAATGACCAATTGTTTTGTCTCTATTTATAATTGCAAATCAAACTTGAAAACAAGCGTTAGCATGGTATGACATTTCTTTGTAGTAGACTAGTAGAAGATGTTTTTCTTCAATTGTATGAAGTACTAAAGTAGGATGACTTTTTTGTTGTTGCAACTTTAAAGATATTAATTTATTAGCATAATAGCATATGTATAGTTTTTTTGGTGTATAGTTGAGATGGGAAGGAGGCAAAAAAAAAAAATGAAAACATGCATTGAATTAAAGTAGCATCTTCTATAATTTTAGATCAATTAACAATCGATTAATGTCTATTTATAATAGAAATTCTAATCTAAAAATAAGCATTGGTATAATATAATCTTTCTTAATAACAGAAGATGCTCTACAATTTCAGTACCTTTTCTTTATACTTGTGAGTAAATATTGAAGAGTTAATTAACAATCACCATAAATTAATGCACCACAAAATAAAAATAAATGTCTAAAAAAACAAAGAGGTTTTAGGCCCAAACTAAACTAAACCCATGATCTTTAATAAAATAATAAAATAAATAAATAAACTAGATTCAGTCAATTAGACCCCAAAAAATAAAACTACATTCTGCCATTTTCTAAACCTAAAACACCTACACTCAGGGGTGAGTGGCGGCTACTACTCTCTACAGAGATAGAAGAGAAGAGTGTTTTCATAAAGGAGGAATGAAAAGAGAAAATGCCGAACCACCTCTTTTCCTTCACGACCCGTCGTATACCATTCTCTCTCCGTCGCTTTCTCAGCCAATCCATTCCCCACGACCCGTACGACCCGCCGTTTTCCCCCACATCAAAACCCCAAACTAAAAACAACAAAAAACAAAAACAAAAACAAAATCATAACAGCAACTCCGACTCAAATCTCCCTCTTAAATCAAACCTTCCATTCAACTTCATTTATTCTTATTCCGAAACTAACCCCTCCATCAAACCCATAAGCTTCCGTGAATCCCCCAAATTCTCTCCTTTCGGACCCAACCGACTCGACCGAAAATGGACCGGCACTTCCGCCCCGGTTCACAACGAACCGGACCAAAAAACAATCGAAGAGGATCGTAACCGGATCCTGGGAGCCCCATTAAACGACGACGAGGTCGCCGACCTCGTCGAACGCTACCGCCACAACGACTGCAACCGACAAATCAATTTAGGAAAAGACGGAGTCACTCACAACACATTGGATTCAATTCATAACCATTGGAAAAAAGCTGAAGCTGTTAGAATTAAATGCTTAGGTGTTCCAACTTTAGACATGGACAATATTTGCTTCCACCTTGAAGAAAAATCTGGCGGGAAAATTATCTATAGAAAATTGAATATATTGCTTTTATACAGAGGACGTCATTATGATCCTAAGAAAAGGCCAATTATACCTCTTATGTTGTGGAAGCCTTATGCACCGATTTATCCTAAACTTGTGAAGAATGTAATTGATGGTTTGACTTATGAGGAAACAAAGGAATTGAGGAATAAGGGTTTGGAGTCACAGCCTCTGATGAAACTTAGTAGAAATGGTGTTTATGTGAATGTGGTGGAGAGGGTTAGGGAAGGTTTGAAGATTGAGGAGGTTGTGAGATTGGATTGTAGTCATGTGGGTACAAGTGATTGTAAAAGGATTGGTGTGAAGTTGCGAGATTTGGTGCCTTGTGTTCCGATTTTGTTCAAGGATGAACAGATAATTATTTGGAGAGGTAATTTAAATCAAGAACAACATAAAGATCTATAATGGAGTACTATATCTAAAGGTTTTAAGGATTTGGATTCTCTGCACTTGTATTATGGCGCAGTTACTTGCAGTAATCAATCTCGGACAATGATTTGAGATCGGACTATTTAGATTACAATACACTGAAACAATCTCGACCTTTTATCGAGATTGAACAGTTGTAAACGGTAAGCCTCAAACAGTTACATCAGGGATACACTCAGCAGGGATTGGCAGGAGGTTGTTACTTGACTATAAGGTGAAGTTAATATTCATTTAAATTGGAATTGTTGTATGGTAACATTTCCTTGACTTATGAATTTGGCTTAGATAGATAGAGTTTGCTTTTGTTCATGATTGAAATCACTCAAATCAGCTTGCTACTGCACAGGCAGGATTTCAGGATGTATGACTTTTGAATAAAAAAAATTGCACTGATATGAGATTGATGAATAAATTTGTCTATGCATTTTGCAAAGAGATCTGTGTTGTGTATATCACTTATTCCAAACATCACAGCATTTATCTTAATGTTTATTTAGGAGTATAAAGTAATGTGATGTTGTAGCAACCTTAGCGACCTTTTCCCTGCCTAAATTAAGGCTTATTTAGTAAATTTGTTGCATTAATTAAAGTTTATCCTTCATAGGTTAATCATAATTTTTTTTGGTGAAGCAAGAATCTTTGCCATCATTTATTCCCACAATTGCTTAAATTAGTCCTTCTTTTTGCTTCCCCTATTGGTGATATACGTCTTATAATTCTATATTGCAAGTTTTGCTGTATTAAATGTTGAGGTTTAGCAAGTTTCTGAACTTGTTCACTCAATTTGTCATATATCAGAATTGGTTTGACTAAAATTGTGCTCATTATTCCTTTTTCAATTGCATTTAGTTTGAGTGGTGTTGAGTCCACTAAAATGTTGTTAGAATAAAAAGCATTTAGTTTAGTATAGAGAGCCAAACTCTTTGTTGGAAGTTGGAACCCTTTGTATCTTCATTAAGTGTTAAGCTTTCTTATTACTTTCATCTATTTAATGGGTAATGAAAGAACTTAAGAATTTGGAACTTTTGCACATTAGTTTGAGGCTTTGAGCTTTGGTTTCTGCTTAATTTCTCTCGCACCTTGCTGCAGTTCCCTATTGCAAACCATTGAGCATTGAGGATAAGTTGTGTGGATGAAGTGCATACGCAGAAGTTCCACATGCAACATAATGGAGAAATATTTCCATGGATATTGGTGGCAGTGCCAACATGTAAGCAAAAGATTTGACACAACAAATGGTTGTTGTTTAAGAAACACAAGGAAAACCATGTAATGCCTTACAAGTAATAAGCAATGTAGCATGTGTCAGTGATATGTAGGAAGCAATTGTTTGTCACTTGCACCGGCAACAATCGATATCCCTAATAGGAAGGTGAATAAATTTAGGAGAGGGAAGATTAATATTGATCAGATTTTTCATAAAACATATTGATCAAGGTTGTTGGTGGAAAGTATTGTTCGGTTGATTGATTTCTCAGGAAAGTCTTCCTCTTTAGAGTCAAGTTGATTTAGAGGAGCTGAGATGCATCGTAAGTGGGTGGGAGTTTCTGGCAGCAAGGTGAAGAATCGTGTGCACAAAACTGTTGTCCTTTCATCTACATTGAAGAAAGGATCATAAGGGTTTTTTACACACGGATCTTCTTTCGTGCCAGTACAAGTTGATCTCAACTGCCTGATATTGAAGAGATGTAGAACCTTTGAAAGAATGAACATCAGGAGGCATTGTAACGAGCAGTTGTGCTCGTTTAGAAGAGGGAGGAAGATAGACATATTGAAAAGAAAGTATGTAACATGGTGGATGATGTCATGCAACAATGGATTTCGATACTGCCACCATCAGAAGATGTTACCTCCATATCCTCTTCAGACCACCGTCTCCTCAGTACCACCAGCAGCCTTACTATTGAATAGAGACGACGTTTGATTATCGGTCAGATTTGAATCAGCCACCATATCAGACGCCATCTCTAGATGCCTGCACAATCTCAATATCCTCCTAGAAGTACTCCTATGTTTGATGCAAGGAGACTACAACTTTTAGTAGAATTATGATGAGGCATACAAAGCTAGATTATTATGGCGGGGAAGTTGCATTATTAAATATTTTATTGTGTTATTTTTATTTTGTTAATTTCGTAGGGATTAAAAAATGCAGTTTTTTTTTATGGAGATTGCAAATGAAATTTTAAAATTTTGTAGGGATTAAAAACTTATTTAACTCAAAGAAAAATAGAGTTCAAGAAAGGAAAAAAAGTTGTTAAATAATCATCCCACTTCGAAAATTGTGTCATTGAATGGAGACTATTATTATTTCTAAGTCTTTTATTAAAATTTTAATTCCTTTGATATATATTAAGTTGATGTGTTAAAATTGATTATTCTCATTGGAATCCAATGTAAAATAACTTTATTCGTGCATTAAATTAAACTTTTTCTGTTATACTAAACTACTAACTACTAAGGGCGTTTGATTTTAATTTCAAAAACTCTATTTTAGTTTTTAAAAATTAAAAAATTTGTTTGGGTTACTTATTTTTAAAAATTATTTTGTAAAATTAATTTTAATATTATACTTTTTAAAATAAATAAAAGCAAAACATGTAAATAGTGTTTTACTTTTCGTTTTTTTAATTTTAAATTCTAAAAAGAAAAAACATGGAAAAGTACTTTTCATTAATGGCATAATTGTAAATATGTTCAACATATAAAAGAAAAAAATTGTTCATTGCGATTCGAAGAAGCGGAAACAGAAGGAAGGAGAAACAGAGAAGCCATGGAAAACACGCGCGCGATGGAGTAAAACCCTAGATTTGCGATTCCAACTCTAGCTCGCGATTCGACCAAGTTCATCCACCTCATTCCCTCTTCTTGACCATTGTTGTGTTCTCCATTCTCTCTGATAATTTCTTTAGTTAGTTTTTCTTTTCCTTTCTTTCGCATACGGTTTTTTTGAATTTGGGTTCTAAATTGAATTTTATTTTTCAAATTAAGTTGGTTTCATTTGTTGATTTCCTTGGTTTCTTTTGTGTTCTGAATCATGATCTATTTGTAATTAATATTAGCATATATATGAGATCAATGAGTATAAATTTGGTGTTTATTAAATCATCTTTTGCTTATGTGTTTTTTTTTGTTTCATTTTTCTCTTTAATTCTGGTTTGAATGAAGAGTATGAATTCTTGTTACATAATTTTTGCTGCAAATAATTTGTGACCACGAAATAAGGCGTTCGCTTATTTCTTTCATGTCTTGCAAATAATTTTTGCCGCTTTCTTTCATGTATTCAATTTAATTTTAGCATTGTAGTTACACGAGAAAAAGTCACATGATTATATGAATTGAACTAAAAGATGATACTATTGGACATTTTGCACAATATATTCAAAATTACAAATACTATCTTTAATTTCTAAAGAACAAAATATAAGATTGAATCATTTGCATATTAGTGTTGTTGTTATTGCTGAAACACATGGGAGTGTAAAAACTAAACAGGTTGTGGAACATAGTGTCCTGAGTTTCTTGTTTATGTTATAGGATCCTAAAAAAAATATAAGTTGTACAATAAAAGAATCTTAAATAACTTGGATACATATAGTTTACTAAACAAGTTGGAGAATTCGAAAAAACATGAAGAATTCAAGCTTTCGTTCGTAATTCCTTATGACTTCCTCCTCTTCAGCCACACATGATGCACCCCGTACTGCGCCTGCACCCGATGTCGCGCTTGCCTCTACTACACAGGTAACCTAGCTACTTACCAAGTGAAAAATTGGTCAAGAAAAGTTGGGATCATGAGTTTGGTTGGTTCTTATCCATTATCTTAATATAGAAAGTTGTAGATTATGAAATTTTTTTATCAACTCATTGATTGAGTGACTGAATTGTGTATTCGTGCATGTATGGCTTGTGTGTTTCTCAATTGCTCTTTGGTTTTTCTTACTAGGTTCTTCATTTTCATATAGTGCTCTTGAAATAATAATGGGGAATATTACTAGTGTTTAATCTGTCACATTTCTCTTTAAGAATCAATTGCAATTTTTTGTTTAATTCTTTAACCTTTTTGTTTTATAGTTGAACATTTCTTTTTTATGATTATGAGTTTGCTTATTTTTTTATAGATGGCAACTAATGTTGACAGTCTTGAATAAAGCTTTGGCCTGACTTTGTAACTAAAGCTTTTATTGATATTATGGTTGTTGAAGTTACAAAAGGAAATATGCCAAATGGTGTATTTCATGCTAGAACATGGAACTCAATGACTACTAGGCTGAATTCTATAACTAACCGTTCCTTTAAAATGCATCAACTAAAGGCAAAAATGCATCAGCTATGAGCCATGTATCGCGAGTTTTATTCACTTTTGCAGAACATTGGATTTGGATGGAATGCAGACACCAACACTGTTACTGCAAGCGAAGAGGTCTGGCGAAATTATCTTCAGGGACTATTTAATAATTAATGCTCACTGATTTGATTAGGCTTGTTTAATAATTATTACTATTTTCATTCCATAAGTAATAGAAAGCAAAACAAGTATTCGAATGGAAGGCTGATATGTTATTTTGGCTGGTTTCCATGTTGATATAAATAAAAATTGAAACTTCTGCCACTGCACCTTTGTGCTTCTTCTCCCATCACCACCAACTACAATAAACTCTTGTTCCCATTGAAAAGTCAATCATCTGGTGTGGTCCTTATGATCATGCCTTTAACTATGGAAGATATCTCTCCTCCCTTTAATTGATTCTGTTTTTATAATTAATTCTGTTGTATCTGCTGCTACACCAAAACAAACAAATAACAGGCACAAACTTAAATGAATAGTTTGATAAGATAAACACATCATGTTGTCTTAGTGGAGTATTAGTTGACGGTTTACTTTCATTGCCATAAGAATCTGTTTTATGAATCAGTGATCTTCATGATTGGCAGTTGAATGTCAATCCTTTTCCAAAAAATCCAATTTGAAGGAAAAGAAACTTAACTTCAATTAAATTGAATGCATAAGTGTACATAAGTGAAATCTAAATGAAAGTTATGTTAAATTACTAATAGTATAACAATTATGAACGTTGATATTAGGACATAGGATCATTGGATGTTCCCATTTCAGGATTAATGCGATAATGCATAGTAGGATAAATAATTTAAGAGGTTAATGACAATGGGTCGTTCTTCATGAATAGGACAATCAACTGGTCTTTCAATAAAATTTCGCTAATGTATTTTCCCATTGCTTGAGAACAGATTAGTATTCTTCTAGGATTTATACAATAAGTGTCCCAGGAACTAAATATGAAAATTAGGCCCCATATCATTTAAATAGATAAATCGCAACCCTGTATTTCAATTTATAGAATATGGTTCTAGACTAAAATTATGAATTTATTAGGTAGCATCTTACTAAACCTAATAATTCTTGAGTAAATTTGTTTTTGTAATTTAGTTTGTAGAAAATTAATCAGTCTCAATATCAACACTAAATAAAATATTGAGTCAATTTGTCTTTAAGCTTATTCATTTTGATACTATTGCTAGCGGTTATAAATGGTTGTTTGTTCATATTGAGGCATGTTTATTTGGTCATTTTGTATAGTAGGTTGATAAAGGATAGTTTTTTATACGATGACTTGAACTTATGTTGTGGTTCTAAGATAATATACACAGTAAGCAGTTTATGCTTTGGTTTGGAATACATTGTTTTTTTTTTTTTCTCTCATTCTTGTTTCTCTCATCCTTAAGTGTCCAATGATGAGTGGAGGATTTGGTTTTGTAAAATGACCCTCCAATCCAATTCCATCCATAAACACATGATGTTGTCTTAGTTCCCTTATCCTTAAGATATAGGCATCAACAGTAGAATTCCCTTCATTGCAAGTTTCCACAACATTAAAGTCCTTCATAAACAGAGTTGCTAATGGGTCTGATTTATGTGCTACCTCAAAGAAATGAAATGTAGCATTGGTTCCAAGCCTTTGTTCATAGAAATCAAAATAAAGCATTTCATAGCATTTCAAAATGATATTGATGGAGCACGAGATCCACTAACCCATAAAGTAGATGGTTTGATTTTATAATACTATTAATGTATCTTTTCTGGCATTATTCTCAATATGTAGAATTAACACATGTAAGCTTTATTTTGCTTGCATATTTAACGACGTGTCAACATAACTCTATTTCTGTTTTTACCTCACTATTTAAATTTTCTCATAATTGATGACATGTTTGTACTGTTTCAGGTACATGAGAAAGCTTCTCAATTTCAAAAGAAAGGATGTGACCATTATAAATTATTGAAAATCATATTCAACAAAAATAATGCTACTGGAGTACTTCACCATTCATCTACACAAGACCCACCAAATACTGATGAAGAAAATGAGCTTGATAATCAATACCTTAACATTGGGAGTGCAAGTCATGTACGTGTTGATGAAGATGATTCAGACGATGATATACAAGCAATAGAGCGCGTCTCACGAAGTGGAAAACAAAAAGTACAAGTAATATCCAAAAAAGAGTCAACGTCACAACAAATTGGACATGCGTTTGCAGCATGGGCTCAAACATCTTTGGAGAGAGCAGAGAAATATAGCAGGGATAAGAGTAAGGATAAGAGTAGGGATATGAGTGTGGAGGCTAACTCGCGTGTAACATCTGATTGTTCTCTGACCAAGTGTGTGGTTGCTCTTGAAGAGATAGAAGGCATTCTAGATGACATCTATGGAAAAACTCTGGAAATGTTTAAGGATCCTGATTGGAGGGAAATGTTTATGGCAATGTCTAAAGAGAGGAAACGTGGATGGGTACTTAGACTTTAAGGATAACACTTTACTTGAATATGTGGTGATAGTGATTGGATATGCTTCTCTTAGTACTTTGTTTATGATCTTTATGGTTGCGTACTTATTTCTATTTGCTGAACAATTGTATGCATTTTTTTATGAGTTGTTTTGAATTGTTTTGTTATGTTTTGAAATTGTATGACAGGTTGTAACCAGATTTGATGTTGATACAAGTGATGATTCTACTTCTGATGAAAGCGATGATGGTTTTGTAGAATTTCTTAATAGTAATGTGATCTATGACTATCATCATAAATTCTTTAATAAAGGAAATGTTCTAACATCTTCATTATCTGGTCGTGAATTTGTTGCTGAAGTATTAAATGGATCTGAAACAAGCTGTTTTGATTTATTTCGGATGAAGAAAGAATGGTTCTAACATCTTCATTATCTGGTCATGAATTTGTTGTTGAAGTATTAAATGGATCTGAAACAAGCTGTTTTGATTTATTTCGGATGAAGAAGGAATGTTTTCTTAATTTTTGTAATGAATTAAAAGGGAAGAACTATCTAAGTGACTCAAGAGATGTACTTGTCGAAGAGAAGGTTGCCACTTTTTTATTCATAATTGGTTATAATGTTCGTCATAAAGTCGCTTCAAACCGCTTTCAGCATTCCACAGAAACAATCTCACGCAATTTCAAGGAATTATTAAGGGCAGTGTGTCGATTGGAAAAAGAACTCATAGAACAAGAGTCCATAGAGTTGCCTGAAAGAATTAAGAGTAATTCAAAATACTATCCTCGGTTCAATTATCTTTATTATTTTGTTCTGATTCTATTTGTTTGTGTTATGCTTTATAGAATTGCATAGGTGCAATAGATGGTACGCATATAAGTGCATGGGTTCCTGCAGAGAAACAAATTTCATGTAGAAGTAGAAAGACAACAATCACGCAAAATGTCATGTGTGCTTGTGATTTCAACATGATGTTTACATATGTATATTCTGGGTGGGAAGGAAGTGCACATGATTCAAAAGTTTTTTTGGATGCAATTTCAAATCCAAATGCAGGATTTCCTTGGCCACCTAGAGGTAAATCGTAATATCATAATAAAATTACAATATGTCGATGAGTTAATGAATTTAACTAGTAAAGCTAACATATTTTTTTTATGAAGGTTCATTTTATCTCGTTGATTCTGGGTATCCATGTACTAGAGGTTTGCTTCCTCCTTATAGGGGTGAAAGATATCATACCCAAGAATATAGAGGCCAAGGTAGATAACCTAGGAGTCCCGAAGAGTTATTTAATTACAGACACTCATCTCTACGGATGACAATTGAGCGTTGTTTTGGGGTGTTGAAAAATAGATTTCCTATTTTGAAGTTGATGCCTCCTTATAAACCCTCCAGACAAAGACTTATAGTGATAGCTTATTGTACTATTCATAACTACATACGTAAGTGAAATTTACCAGATGAATTATTCAACATATGGGAAGTAATGGATCCTATGGAACTTGAGAGGGTGAATGAAGGTCCAGGCATAGAAGGAATAAGCTCCAACGATAACTTAACTAGATTATCTGATGAAGGTGCGATTGAAACGACAATGAGTAGGAATCGTATTAGAGATAGGATGTGGGTACACCATCACAATTAGTTGCACAAATTACTATCTTTTAGATTTTATTATATACAATGTTGGTGGATATCTCTTAAATACTTGTGTTGGTTCGACTTAATTTTTATGTTCTTGGTGGATAATATCTATGTTAAATTTTTATATACCTTTTTCTTCAATTGAATTTTAAAAATAGTGATCAAATAATATATTTTTATATTACAATTAAATTTGAAACTCTATTCACTTGCAATTAATCTTATTTTATAAAAAATTAAGTGAACAATAATGGACAAGTGTTTATTAAAATCTTTTAATAAAAATATATTTATTAATTATACTAAAATATTTTTATTGTATTTAAATGTTATTAGTTGAATTTTTCTATCATTTTACTTTTATTATTTAACATAAGCAAAACAGATTTTGAAAATTGTATTACCAAATAGTTTTTTTAATTCTCTATTCAAAATATGTTTTAAAAAAATTAGATTATCAAATAGGTTTTCTCTTTTTCTCATCTCTAAAACTGTTTTTAAAAACAAGTATCTCAAACAAGTTTTTTCTTTAATTCTATTCTTTAAAACAATTTTTAAAATCAAATTTATACAACAATTTTTAAAAACTAAAATGCAAAAATGTTTCAAACAGCCCTAAGTAATCATCTTAGTTTCTTTTCTTTTCACTTATTTCTTTCCTTCATCATTCAAACAAAAAGTAAACAAGGTAAAGACTAAGGGCTTCTTTGATTGTGTTTTACTTTTTAGTTTTTGAAAATTATTTTATAAATAAATTTTAGAAAAATGTTTTTAAAAAGAAAATTTAAAAAAAATCTGTTTGCCAACTTTAATTTTTTAAAACAGTTTTTGACTAAATAATTAAAAAAACTGAAAAATGATAAGCAAAACACAATTTATCTGTTTTGTTTTTTTAGTTTTAAAAAGTATGATATTAAAAATAGTTTTACAAAACAGTTTTTAAAAACAAGTAATCCAAACAAGTTTTTTAGTTTTTAAATTTTAAAATACTAAAATAGAGTTTTTGGGATGTGAGTCAAACAAGTCTTAAGTTGTTTCGGTTCAATTTTTTCTCATAAATTAAATTGTGTCTCACATTTTTTCTCAATGACTAAAATGAGTCTTCACTCAAAAAATAAAAAATACGACTCCATCAGTTATTAGCCCTCTGTCATAGTTGATTTTCTACTAACAATTAATTAAGGGGACTTAGAGAGACGCTTGAAATGTGCTAAACTAAAAGGTTTTTATATTATTAGATTTTTATATTGAATCTAACTAATATTTACAAAACCAACTCGTAAGGTAGAGATGTCTAAACTTGAAAAATAGAGAAATTATTTATATGAATTATTTTGAGAGTCCAGACCCTCATCCTTAAGTATTTATTTATAATGAAAACATGAAAACATTACGATCAAGATTCCTTAAATTATAAGGATGAGAATGAGATATACAATTAGAAAGATTGTATACATATAATAGGAATAAAGGAAAGTAAATCACGATAATATCTGATAATATCTCAACAACACTGTTCCGTTGATTTTTAGCCCTTAGAAATAGTATTTTTCTTGTGGTGATTGACCTTTTGATTTTTAAAGTTATGCATCTACAAGTAAATTAAAGATTGATCAATTAAATAGAAAGTTGTACATGTTTGAGAATGATTATGCCAAGAAAACTACCGTTAGTGTGCAACATTCTACTCATACTCCTTCCACAATGGCCAATAACCCTAAGTCTTTCTCTCAAAGCTTGAATTAATGTAACTTTATTTTTCTTTATTGTCCTTTTTGTCACTTGTTAACTACATTAGAGGTTAATAATGCACAATCAACAACTTGCTTATAAGTATGGAATGTCAGAATTTGATATTTACTTGGTTGAGCCAACTTTGAATTTTGAGTACGATGAGAACTTTGGATTTTGTGTATTTGTTTTCTATTTGAATTGTCTTGTGATGATGATGATTGTGGTGGTGGTGACGGTGGGAAAGATGTTAATGATGATTATCAAGATGATGGAAAAGAGATTTTGTCGTCAACATTCAAGTAAACATCATTCGAATTGAATCCAAGTTTTGTTTGCACGGCTAGACTACTAAAATTTCTTATTTTGTGATAAACTATTTGATCACTTCACAAAATATTAAAGAATTTTGCTAAGGTTTTTATGATTTCATGACATTAAGTTCATTTTTCTAATAGTTTGTGAATTGGTGGACTCATTATCATTATTTTTTATTTTAGTTGTCTTGTTGGTTTATTCTAAATATTTAGAAGATGAATATGATTGTTTGAATAATAATTTTAATATCTTTTGTGGTCCCGTTAATTTTACATACGAGGAAGGGAGGGGGAACAATGCATAATTTTGGTAATTTTCTTAAAAAAATTGTCAATGTTAATTCACCCCCTTTAAGTTTGAGGCTTATGATAAAAGTGGGTTTGTAGTTTTAGTCAATTGGGCCTTTTCCATTTTTTATTGAAATTGTCCCTACTTTTGACAAAAAATAAAATTTGAGGGTTTACCAAATCCCTAATTCCGTGGTTGAAGATTCTTATCATTGTTTGTATGGTTGAGCAAATTCATTCCCCTACTTTGTTGAGCTACCTACTTAAGAATTATTGATGTATAAAAAACTTTCTTTTATTTATTTTTTTCTTTTTATAATTTACTAATCTTAAGTTAAGTGTGTATTGGTGAACCAATCCACCTTTGAATATAACACGTTTGAAGGTTAAGCCACTTGACTCAAAAACAAAAAAGAAGCTTCAGCCACTAGTATTTGTTTAAAATCATATTTCAGCACGTCTTTGGTGCACCTAAAAAATAACAATGTCATGAGCACCACACATCCACAATTCTTCTATTTTTTCAAACTTAATGTTGTTAGTTTCAAAAATTCATTATTTGAATACATTATAATATCATCTCATGACATTTTAAATCACAATACAGTTTGAGTTAGCAAAATATGGTATGCAAATTAGAAAATAATCATATTAAAAAGTGTAAATTTAAATCCATAATCTACACAATCACACTATTTATATGCTCAGGTTGAGTTGAATATTTAAAAAGCGTAAAAACAACTCGCCGTTTGATCTGCCAACTAACATCAACTCTCAACGTATCGTCATATTGCATCAGACTCTTCTTGAATTAAGACACTTTTTTAGTCTTCATTCGCAAAAGACTTCAATAAAATCCATTACATTCTCTTTCCTTTAATGTGTTTAAAGTTATAACTTTTTATCGAGGAGTCACACTTTCAAATCGATGACATCCTCTAATATGTACCTCAATCACCTTGTTATCTCCATCTCCGTCGTTGATTATCTCACAACATTGTCTACGTGGCGCCTGTTCATCCCCAATATTTCAATTAAGTTAGGAACCAATTAATCATAGAAAAAAGATAGAAGTTTGTGTAAGAATTAAGCTAACAATATGTAATTAAATAAATTTTTAATCTCTATAAAATTTCACAATTTTATTTTTAGTCCTAATTTATGTAATAATTTTGTAGCCACAATAAATGTAATTATTTTTACCGAGATTAAATCTGAAATTTTAAAATTTTATAAGAACTAAAAATTTATTTAACTCTATTATTAAATATATTAATTATATTTTCTTAAAATAAAATAATGTATGAATAAATAAATTGATTATAAATTTAATCCATTAAATATTTATAAAATTCACCTCCATTAAACTAACTTGAAAGTTGAATTTTAAATTTTTGTAATCAATAGTAAATCATGTTGCACATGAAACATTGAAAACTGAATAAACTAAATGCATATTTAATTTCATATTCGACTTGTGAGAATCATGATATTAACTGTGTTTTTGTGAAAACTTTTGCAAAACCTAAACCTACATTGAGTAAAAAAAAAAAAAAGTAAATGAATTGCGGTAAAAATATTCCTTACCTCTTTCCACATGTGAGGCATAAGTAGAGGTGCGGAAACATTGATGTATTGAAGAGCTAAAGCCGGCGCGAAATCACTACGCTCACAATCTTTCCTCGAAATATCGTTGTATCTTTTATAACTAGACCGGGTGAGTCCCCGACCCAAATCATCAACCCGGTCCATAAAATACGTTAGCGAATTTTCACACGGGTCATTTTTAACGGGTCGGGTGTTAAAAGTAAACGGGCCATCACTCCATGTCCGCCACGTTTTGAATGTTCTGGACGTCATTTCAAGATCTTTGGCTGTTGGTAAAAAGGGATACAACTCAACGCTGTAGCCCCATGAAACTGATACGGACCAATTTCGAGTGTGGTCGTAGCAGAAACTCTGTTGGACGGTCCGACCCGGATCCGATTTGTAAGCGGTTATTAGTTTTTTAACGGAATCAACACGTGTCATGTTGGGGAAAATTGGGTCCACGTAGTCTAAGTGATGCAATGATACCAATGGCGCTACTGGGTGAGCCGCCAATAAACCATACGGGTTCCCACGGATATCAACCTGTCATTTAAAAAAATAAATATTAGCTAAAAGACTTGCTAACAAAAAGACGAATATTAAAAAAAATGCTAAAAAGGGAATAATAAGACATTTTTATTAAAAAAATATTAATGTTTACACTAAATTGTGAAATAGCTAAATTATGAAATAGAATAAATGTGAAATACTATTTCTAGTGTTAATGAATTATCGTTAATATATTATATATATGAATGTTTTTTGGTCAAAAATAATAATAATAATTACTATAATTATAATTATATATGAACTCAATTACATTTTATTTGATCTCGAATGAATTATAATAAAATTTAATTAAATATGCATATTAAGAAAATTATGAAGTTATGAATTCATAGTCTACTATTTACTGTCTTTTTTTTTGTTGTTGTTGAATTCATGTTGTCTAAATTACCTCTTATGAAGTTATGATTGATAAATTGAATCATATTTCTTGAAAAAATAAATTGAATTTTTTTTTATAAATAAACATTGCAAATACTAAAGTTAAATTAATAGTATTTTAAATATAAATTTCATTTGAATACTCAATTAATGGAAAGAACTCTTCCGTTGTCAATCAAACACAAAAGTTAGATCATAATAGTATCTGTAATGTGTAAATTAATATCATGATTGATCATAATATGCATATATGTAAAACTTTTTACAATCCTTTAAAATTAAACTCTTTAGAAATACTATGGCATATGTTCTTGGTATAAAAATATTTTACATTAATATCTAATAAAAATATCTTATTTTTTCTATGTCACTTCATCGTACTTTTTATATGGTTATTATAAAATTAATAATATATGATACGAAGAAGAAGAACTATAGTTTTTTGGTAATCATATAGAAATGACGATTTTTTATTGAATGAGAGTATCTATTATTAAACTTTAATTAAAATAGGAAAAAATTAAAATTTACGTAAACAAACAAAACATAAAAAATAAGGGGAAAAACGACATAGAAATTAATCTCATAAATAATAAAACTTGGTAGTTAGCAAAATATTCTGTTTGAATAGAATGATTCTCTCACAATCTCTTTGACTTTCTTCTCAATTTAAGTACATAATAATAATGTAATTCTAAAAACCTTTATTTCAGAATAAGTACACAATCATAAAAAACCTTGAATGGACAGATATGACCGTAGAAAAATTGATGTTATGATTTTCTTAACAAAGATAGAAGTTAAGCTAATCAAAGCATCAAACTAAATAGTATGCTAATTAAAGGGCGCAGTTTGTGCTACTTGAACGGTTCATTCAACCTAATATTGATGATTCTTAATTATAATTTTCAAATCTCCAAAATTACTTAATAATTATTGGCTAAATAAAAAATCATGTTCATTAAAAACTAAAAAAATTAATTTTATTTATGATGTACCTGATGAAAACCAGGCTCTTTGGTAATCTGAACGCCAATTTCACTAATGCAACTTTGAATTTTCTGATCAGAACCATAAAACTCAGAATACCGATCAATGCAACCGTCCAAAATCTTCACAAGCTCTGCCGCCAAAGGGTAGCTTATAGCAAACCCTCCGCCGCCATAAGCCATTGTATAAAAATGTATAATATCTTGCTCCACACTCTCTGAATTCCCACCAATATAATACATTTGATTATGATCATATTTTGATAGCACCGCTACGAGATTGCGAGTGAAGAACACCGTGTCATCGTCGCCCATCACGAACCACCTCACATTATCCAACCCTAGCTCAAAACTCTCCTTTACTATCCGCGCTATGCGGATAGCTGAACGAGAGCCGTACCAACATGTATACTTAAATGATGACGTGTTGCTAGAGACTTTAAATGAAGGTGAAGTCTCTGGCCACGTCTCATTTTTCGGCGGTTCTTTGTCTAGCCACACAAAACCTCTGGTGGTGTTTGGTTGCCACCAGAGTTCGCTGTAGTAGCGACGTGTGTGCCAGGTGGATGTAGAGCCGCCAATACCAAACAAGATGTGGGAGATGTTGGTGGGCTCTTCGGCTGATTCTATATTGAGGGTTTTTGGGGATCGGAGTTGGAACATGTGTTTGAAGGCAATTTGATCATAGTTTTGTTGTGGTTGGTTGTAAGTTAGAGAAAGGTAGAAAAAATGGGTTATGAGAAAGATGGTGGAAATTGCGAGACCCACTTTGAGGAAGAGAGTAAGAAGGTCACTGGATTTGATCATGTTGGGGAAGAGAAAGGTTTTCCATTGTTTGTTGAGAAAGTCGGATTCTACAGAAGAAGACATTTGAAAAATGAAATTAGGTGATGAAAGTTTTGAGCTAAATTGATGAAAAAGTGTTTATATATATTTTTTGTACAGAGAATATGAATTTATAATATACTTCACATGTATAATGTAATGTTTCGGTTTAGGGAGGCAAGTGTGTTGGATTAAGTAGTTAGTGGCGTGAACGTTTTCCTTTATTTTAGGTCGGAGCAATGGAATATGGGAGCCTACTTAAATGGGCCAGACTGAGTCGGCCCACCTTTACTTAAAGAGTAATGAGTCAGTTAGGCCCGATTAGCTTTATTATTGAACTATAATTTGAGAAATCTACTATCCATTTTCCAATCTTTACTTTTTACATAAAATCACCATTTTATCTTTTTCTACTTTCTATTATTTTATAGTTAATTTTTTTGAAAAGCTTACAAGAATATCGAAATTTTGAATACATGTGAAATTTACGAAATGCAATTTTTTTTTAAAAATATGGATAAATGTGAAACTTTCGAAATGCATTTTTTGTTTCAAAAGTTTAAAAAACAAAATTCAAAAATATGAATGAATGTTAAACTTCTGAAATGCAATTTTTCCTATTTTTTTTTTAAACTTTGAATGTATGTGAAACTTCTGAAATGCAATTTTTTTAAAAGTTTTAAAACATTTGATGAATGTGAAACGTCTGAAATACAATTTTTTTCAAAAGTTTTAGAAAAAAATCAAAAATTTGGTTGAACTCAAAACTTTCCAAATACAATTTTTATAAAATTCAAAAATTTAAAATAGTCTAAATATTCATAATTTAGAAAATTTTAACTGTCAAATAGTAAGAGATAAAATAAAATAAAATGATTTTTTCATATGCTTTAGGAGCATGAGAGGTTAATGTGAAGAGATGAGCGGTAAATTCCTCTTATAATTTATCATAATTGGTCTTACCACCATGAATTATGCAAAACAAATAAGTCAACCTAATTAGTTTTTTCTTGTCAATATTTTTTATTTTAATCAATAAAAACAAAAAAAAAACTATATAAAAAAATATTGTTAAGAGTAATTCTAGTTGCATTTCCATCAGAGGACGAAATCAATTTTACCAAATTCGACTAGTGGAGTTAGTAAAATGTACGTGGTTGTTAAACAATGTTGATAGAGCTTACTTTTTTGACACATTGAAATATTAATACGCGAGTTAAAATAGTGATACTTAATATGAAATCTTAAAAATTTGTATTATTAATATTATAATAAAAAGTAAATGAATTATTTTAAGATAATGTGACATTACAGACTTCACTTAAAGTATTAAGGTTGAATTGTATTATTAGAAGTGCTCTAAATCTCACACAGGAATATGTTAACAAAAAGCAATAACATGTATGTGTATTATTTTAAAGAAATTGTTAAAATTATTGTGTCTTTGGCAGAAATTATGCATAGATTTGTACGAAAATTAAAATCTTCTCACGTTTCTTCATGTGAGTGAATAAATTAGGTCGAATTTAGTTTTATAAGGTCTGCGTTTGACTTTTAAAAAATTCAAATTATAAGTTGATTTGTGTGAAAATCTTTTAAAGGTGAATATTTATCTAACTCCTAACTTTTCTATTTTTTACTAAATTTTAACTTCTAATAGTGTATTTGGAAGTGAATAAGCAAAATCAAGGAAATAGATCATTCATCTCTTTTAAATTGTAGAGGGCCAATTGGTAATCTGACCCATATTTACGACAAACTAAATAAATCCGACCAAAAAGACAGTTTATTTTTGACTTAATTTTTTATAGCCCAACCTGTACTAAAATTTGGGCTAAACGCGTGGTTTATTGGACTGACCATTTTTACGGCTTTACTTTTAGAATTGTACCGTGCACCCCTTACTTTTACCTCTCATCCCCTATTTTTTATTAAAGACCATTTTGTCATTTTTTATTTTGTATAAAACTATGAAAAAAATTTACCATTCTATTTTCTCACCCCCACTTTCGAAAATTACAAAAATATTTCTTAATAATCGAAAATTACAAACTTTCGAAATAATAACAAAGTGAGTTTTTTGATATCTTCGAAACTTTTGTTAAATTTGAAACTTTCGAAATATAATTATCCAGAAATATTTACCAATTTCGAAACTTTTGAAAAATACCAAACTTTCGAAATGATATTTTCCAGGAACATATGAAACTTTCGAAAATTTGGATCAATGTGAAAGTTCCAAAGTGTAATTTTTCAGAAAGTCTCAAAAAATTCGAAACTTTGGAAAGTTTCAATTTTTTTAAAAAAATTACTGGTGTATGTTATAATTAAAAATATATTTAGAAAAAATAATTAATTAATTTTATTATTAATTAAATTTATTACTATTTTTGAAATTAGGTATGAAATTTATTACTATTAATTTATTACTAAAAAAATGCATTTCGAAAATTTAAAAAGATCTCAAACTTTCGAACCTGGGTTTCGAAACTTTTCACAACCCCAAACTTTCGAAGCCTAAACCCTCGAACCTTTCCAGCAATCTCAAACCTTCAAAACTTCAGATTTAGGGTTTCTGAATTTTCATTTCGAAACTTTCAGATTGAATGAAAGTTTCGAGTGTTGCATTTTGAATGTTTGGCCTTGCTGGAAAGGTTCATTTCGAATATTTGAGATTGCATGAAAGTTTTGAAATTGTTCATTTCAAATATTTGAGATTGAATGAAAGTTTCGAAAGTTTTCATTTCGAATATTTGATGTTCATGTAAATCTTCGAGGTTTTCAATTTTTTCTTACTTATTGTATTTCGAAACTTTGTAACAACTTTGAAATGTTCGAAGATTGTAAAAATTCTGATTCGGAGAAATGAAATTTTCGAATGAAATTGGTGAAAAAAGAGAAGGTAAATTTTTTGGGGTTTTTATAGATAAACCAGGGGGCATTATGGACTTTTCCATTGGAATGGGGGGTGGGAGGTACAGGAGAGGGGGTGCACGGTACAATTCTCGTAGAAACCTAACACTGTAGAATAAAAGAAAATCTGTCAAAAGTCAAAATATAGCGCTTTAGTATCATCTCATTTCGAATATTTGAGATTGAATGAAAGTTTCGAAAGTTTTCATTTCGAATATTTGATGTTCATGTAAATCTTCGAGGTTTTCAATTTTTTCTTACTTTTTGTATTTCAAAAATTTGTAACAACTTTGAAATGTTCGAAGATTGTAAAAATTCTGATTCTGAGAAATGAAATTTTCGAATGAAATTGGTGAATAAAAAGAAGGTAATTTTTTTGGGGTTTTTATAAATAAACCAAGGGGCATTATGGACTTTTCTATTGGAATGGGGGGTGAGAGGTACAGGTGAGGGGGTGCACGGTACAATTCTTCTTTACTTTTTCTTTTGTTTACAAAACTTAGGAGCTTTTTTAGTCCTATAATAATCAGTTTTAAAAGTCTATATCGAAAATATGAATTTTAAGGTTACAACATAGGATGCTGGAAGAAAAAAAAAAGGAGTAATCTTGTATTAATGTCATCTATATTAAGATTATTTGAGACCAATTTTAAGTATTCTAGTTGTGTCATTTTATTAGCGATTCTTTTCTCCCATTTGTTTGTCTATAAATGTTTTGATTTGAATTTAATAACTCTTATTATGACAGCTCAATTGGTAGTGAGAATGAATAAACGGTATACCGGTAACGATAAGGTTGGACTGTTACAAAAATTTATTAATTGATTCAATTAAATTATTCACACTCTTGAAATAGGTAGTGTTGCTATTATTAACAATTAACAATAAAATCAATAATAAAATTATTTTTTATTTGCTATGAATTGATTGCAGACCTGTTAAAAAAAATTTCATTTAGCCACCAACAATCACATTTAAATAAAATTGAATCTAAACAAATATATATACACCTAAAATATGAATTGAACCACAAACAGACGAATTAATAAGTTTCCTAAGTTGACGCATAATATATTACACATGTTTGTTATTTTGTAATTTCATATGTATTTATAGTACAAAATAGTCCACATTCAAAGTTTCTCTTGAGATTTTTAACTTCTTGATTAAACCAAATCATTTTTTTTAAAATTATAGATGAAGCATGAGAAACTCATGAAAAAAAAAAGAAGATATTATGATAAATCAAAGCATGGATGAAATTTGAGGTTATAAATTGATCTCTATAAATGGAGGATATTTTCAACAATTTTACATGCCAAATTCTTCATACTCTCTCAAATTCTTAATATTATTGTTTTTCTTTGTCAGATATGATAATATACACTTTATTTCTAAAGTCGCAGCTAAAAATGACATTTGTGATCCTATTACTTTCATTCATATGTTATTCTATTGATCTTTTTTATTCTTGTGTTCATAACTTCATATTTTAATCTAAGTTGAGTT
>JBBPBQ010020321.1:16985462-16997889 GCA_037974755.1 Cicer yamashitae | reverse complement strand
AAAAAAAAAACAAATAGCATAAACATAAAAATGCATGTAAAAACACTTTACACTAACATAACATAACATTTTTTTTTAATAGTAACATTTAATTTTAATGTAGCTTCAGTATAAAAAACTTTACACTTTCTTTCAATGGTATGTAATAATTACATTATTATTGAATAAATTTGACTACCTCCATAAATATATAAGATGTCAAATTCATTAAATAATGTAGTAAAATATAAATCATTGAATTTAAATGTAAATTTTTGATATACAAACAATACATTAAAATTAAATTCACACATTTAATTACTTCAATTTCAAATTGGAAGTGGTATAGGTACGAAAAAATGTGACCTTTCGCTGATTTTCCAATTGGCATGCAACTCAAAAGAATGATCGAGTGCTCAATGTTGATGAATCCATTGGCTCAAAACCTAACCTAAGCTCAAGGTCTAAATCACCTTTTTTCTCTTCAATCCTATGAGCCATAACACCACTTCCTTTTATGTCCACAAAAGGAAGTTCTTTTGTTATGTTAATTAACTTTCCCCTTTGATTTTCATGATTATATTCCAAATCAACATGCTCATTTGTGTTTTTTGTTGAGATGTCCAAGGAAATCAAATTTTCTTCAGAAGATTGTTTGAGTTTAGCTCTATCCCTTCTATGAATATTCATGTGTCCTCCTAATGCTTGTGCATTAGAGAATCCTCTCTTGCAAAAAGTACAAGAATAAGATCTAACTTGACCAGGACCACCTATATCATCTGAGCTCCATCTTATTTGCTCAGATTTATTAGAGTTTTGAGTGTTGTACTCCATCTTTCTTTGGCAACTAATGGGGAAGTAGCTATAAGACATTAATTATGCAAAGGAGAAAAAGTGTCTTATAAAACTTGAGTCAAAAGATGAGTTGCCACAAAATTTATAGTGAGATTGGTAAATTACATAAGGTAGTGTTTTTATCCTTATTTAAATAATATATAGTTTACAATTTAGCATAAATGCTATTAAAAAAGTGAGAGACCACTGTTCCTAAGTTCAACTCATATGGTAAAAGATCGTACAGACATTTGATATATTGGAGTGTAGATTTAAATCCGCAATATATCTGTATTTAGTGTGTGTGAGTCATAGTTTTAAATTGTAGTTGCGGTCACGAATGCTGTTGTGGTTGCGGCTACAGCAGTTGCGAGCATTGCAACATGAATTTATTTTTTATTAGCACAAAGTATTATAATTTATTACTAATATTTTAACTAATATTAGTTTATCTTTAATATCTCATAAATATCTCATTATCAATTATCTATTATTTTAACATATCATTAATCATTTAAAATACATTGATAAAATAAAATAGAAAAATAATTTGTTTAATGATTATATAGTTTATTTTTGTTTGATGCGGCCGTTGCATCTACTATGTTGCAGCATTGCGATGCAATTTTTTATATGAATTATAATCATACTACAATTGCGTTGTGACCACAACCGCAATTTGAATCTTTGATGTGAGTTTTGCTACTAAACTTTTTACACCAAAAAGAAAGGTAAGATAACCCTAAAACTAATTTAATAAAATATTAAGTGCATACTCTTATTTACTCATTCAACGATTCTACTAGACATTTTCCTTTCAGATTGCCTTGAGAGGATCAATAAGAATTAATATGATTTTTATCTTGTGCTCGTTTAGGCTTTTGAAAAGCTAAAAAATGTTTTCCCTTAGAGTGAAAAGTTAATTAATGTTTATACTCATTGTATTAGCTTGTTGTGTGTTTCATGCAAATACAATAATCTGTCTTCGAAGAAACTATAACTGTCACATGCAAGATTTTTCTTGGAAAGTGAACCACAATATTTGACGAACCACAATATTTGACAAATGAAAATTCATATAAACTTTTTGGCACATTTCTAGTGGCATTAGACTCTTCAAATACAATAAGGCGGTGATATACATGTATATAATTAATTTTCAAGAAATTAATGAAAGGAATTTCACTATAATAAGATTTTTTTTTTCTAATAAAGGTTACCTTTAATTTAGTACACATATTTAATTTTCTAATTAAGTAGTTCGTTAACATAATGAGTCCAAAAAAAAAAATTGGTTTGTCCATATGGTGTTATTTTCTTCAAAATAAAATAATTTACTTATACATATCTTTCACTTTTCTTATTAAATTACCACTTCGGTGCAGATGAGTTCACGGTCGATTTCTTAAAAAAATCTATTTTGATTTGACGATGATAGCTATGACATTTTAGAAATAGTACAACAAATAAAACATCCCTAAACTCATCTAACCATATAAGAATGTTATATATGGGAGGTTGATGGTAGTTAATATTTGGAGGTCGAGAATGACCGAGAGGGTGGTCGTTGAATTTTGTGGAATACCCTAACTAATTAATTCACATATAAGTTATTAAATTAATTATTTAATTTTAATTATTAAATGCATTTATATTATGCATCAATGAATATTTTATCTGAGTTGTATTTTATGAATGGGTTGTGATGGAATAGACGGTTATTTTTGTTCATGCGTTTGAGAAGTCCTGGTGAACATATAAGCTCGCCATTAATTATATCAATAACACTGTTTACGTTTGACTTGTTTACAATTTATTTATTTTGATGAATTTAAATAAAATAGTTTGAGTTTTTGGTATTTCATTTTATAAAAATATAATATTTTTAAAATAACTTATAATTTTTAAAATTGTATTTTTTTAGTAAAGGTCAAATTTTTTAGAATCCTCCAAAAATATTAAAAAGACCCTAATTAATAATAACTTTAAATACCAATTTATCATTAAGAGGACAAAATTCTCTTATACCTTTTATTATCTAAATTGCAATGGATCGACAACTATAATAGATACACATTCCTAAACCTTGTTTAGAGTTCTATCAATTGGTATCATGAGCCAAACAAATATATGTTGTGACTATCTCAAATTATTTGATAGAAAATTTTATGTAATCTGAAAATTGTTAGTTATGATATATGAATTTTTGTTTTGTTTTGTATGATTCATGACATTATGCGAAAATCTAGTTTAAATCTTTTGTTTTGGATCGATTCATTGCTTAACGAATAACCATGTCATTACTTGTTGAATGTATTATTACGCATAAATCGCATTTTTGTTTCGGTCCATCGATTGTCGTTTTTATTACTAAATTCATAATTGTGTTTCGTGCAAATTTAATCAAAATATTATTTAGGAAGTTGTTACCTAATGTGTGAATAACATACTAAAAAATTATTAAGTTTCATCAAACAAATCAAGAGAAATCAAGGATTTGGTTTTTGGATTCGTCCAGAACATTGTAGTTCTTCGATATTGATATATGATCTCTATAGTTTAGCTTCACAATTCTTGAAATTAAAATTGAAATGACAGTAGAACAATAATTTTAAGATGTTTTGCACTCAAATTGTGCAGCGACTATCAACCGAAATCCTTAGGATAAAATAGTACAATTTATTGTATCGGAATTCTATTGCACCCGTTCTAAAATTACACTTTCACGGTCTAATGGTATTAAGACCATTAAAAAATTGACGAAATTACGATAATAATAATTACTCGAAAAAGATAGTGGTATTAAGACCACTCAAAAATAGACAGAATTAAATATGTTTTTTGTCTAATGTATTTATAGAATTAAAAATTATTCAAAATACAAAAATTTTCCAAGATAAAAGTCCAAAATCTTTAATTTCATATATTAACATACTCTATGTTATAACATGTTGCGTTACGGATGATGCTATAAAAAATCTGGTTGATTGAGGGAGCGGCCCAATTCAAGAAAAAAGCGTGAGGGAGATGATCATCTCCCAGATGCCCACTAACGGCATAGGCGCGTGGGACACGTGCAATATGATGCCTAACACCCACTTGCGCTACAAGCACGTGGGCTACGTGTTTGGACTTAAAATTTCAATTTTTTATTTAACAAATAATTATTTAAAATTTTATATCTTAAAAATTCTATTTTAATATTTTAAAATTTAAAAACTTGTTTAGATTTTTTGTTTTTAAAACCTGTTTTGCAATACTATTTTTAATATTATACTTTTTAAAACAGAAAAATAGTATTTTACTTTTATTAACTGTTTTAAAAAATTAGAGTTGTTAAACAGATTTTTTAAATTTTTTTTTAAAAAACAGTTTTCTAAAATTTATTTATATAATAATTTTCAAAAATTAAAAAATAAAACACAATCAAACAAGCCCTTAATGTTTAATTTTCTGATGACTTTGGTTTATTTTTTTGGAATTTTTGACACCTGAATTTTTTATATTAATTTATATGAGAGTAAATTGTAATTTAAAATATTATGATCTTAGAATTTTGCCTAAATTATTTTGTGATTATTTTATACTGTTTAGTGATTTTATTTTCTTATACCATTTCTACTGCCAATAAATCATTGCTGCAAAATATATTTTGGTCTTATTTGTGGGTTATATTTCATTATTTTGCATGAAATAAACTTATCGTATTCGATTTTTTTTAAGGAAAATGTATTGTATTTTGATATGCTTAAATATTCTTAATTTATATAGTTGTAATCTCGCTTATTGCAGATACATTATTGTGCCAATTTTGTGTCCTAATTGCATAATTAGTTTATTTGAATTAATTGTAATTATATCCTATTGATGTATTATTATTAATGTATTTTATTAAAATAAATTTATTAGTAATTATGATCTATATTATGTTAATAACAATTATACTTTATTGATGTATTATTGTTAATGTAATTTGTTATGATATAATATGCTATTAATTTTTGAGTTAAACAAGTTTTTGGTTTCTATAAAATTAAAACAAATTGTTTTTTGTCTCTAGAATCTATATTTTTTAATGTTTTAGTACTAAAAAAATTTCTGTTTTGATTTTAGTCGTTTCTTTTAAACTAACTCAAGTGTATCTTATTGGTAATTGGATAACTTTTTTTAGATATATTAAAGACATTATAAACATCCTCCATACAATAATTAAGATTTTCCTAATAAAATATGAATTAAATATAAATTTTTTATATTTTAGTATTCAAGAATTCATATGTAATTCATGTTAAAAATTCTAAATATATATGAAAAAGATTCTAATAAACTCTATATTGATATTTTAAAAAAAATAGAGTAGAGAAGAATAAAACATAATAGACCCGAGTGGAATAGAATGAAAATTGCATTCTATTGTTTGAATACTTTACAACAAAGCACAATAAATAAGTCATTTCAACCTATTCATCCCAAAATGGAGTGGAAGAAAAACGAAGGTGAGCAGTAGAATGTGATGAAATGGATGTCATCATGCTCCATTTTATTCCATCATTTTTTTGAATTTCCAAATAATGAAATACTATGTTATTACATATATCCTATTCCACTCCATTCAATTTTATCCATCCAAATATAGTCACATTTTTTTAAACATGCCTGATGCCTGCAAGAAATCAGTCCAAATTCAAAGGCTACACAAGAGTTTGATTTAAAAACAAAGATAAAAAAATAAAAATAAAAAAATAACATTTTTTAATAAAAAATATTAAAATTTGATATATAATTAAAACATATTTAACCCTTAATTTTTTTATGTTTATCTTTGTCATTTTTTGAAAATATCCTACCGATATCAAAATCTTGACGGTATAAATTTTATTTGTTTTATTACATACAAGTATGACTAGTCACATCGTTGTAAATTTTAAATGTGTAAGTATCCACAATTGAATAAAAATAGTATAAATTAAATCATTTCCATGAAGATTGATTATATCGTGAATTTTAATATTTTTTTTAACACATTTGACTTGTTTGTTATAAAATGCAATTTCTTATATATAACAATTTGCAAAAAAAAAAAGTATATAAACATTATTGATAGCTAACTTAACAAATTAAGCTTGAGTGACATTATTTCATATTTGTTACTTTAATTGAAATAAAAGACGACATTTATCTATAAGACTTAATTAGTTCAATAGGTAAATGTTATATAGTTAAATTGATTATTATTTACTGAATTCGAATTTGAAACTTTACGATTGTATAAGAATTTAAATAATAATTTACTTTATTTTTTTAAAAATAAATTAAGAGCTCTACTATAATACTCTTTTTATAAATAAATATTATTAATTTTAGAAATGTATGATTTAAATTATATTCTTTACATACATAATACAATAATAATAAATCATTTATTTTTTTAAAGAGGAACAAAATAAAGGTGAATATTCTGGTACTCTTTAAATATGTTAAATGCTGATATCCAAAGATGTTTAATAAATGAAATATGTATGTATTTGGTTTTTTATAAACAAATCTTAATAGTTAGTTAGAGAGAAGAGGAAAATTGTTATTGTCATAGATCGAACTCTGAATCTTGTGTATCAAACTCTTTCAATGTCCTCGTATTAGACACCTTTAATAATAATAGTGACTTTAATTATATCATCTTAAGTTACATCTATAAATAGTTGTAATGTGTTGATTGTATAATTTTTTAAAAAAATTAACTGTGTATGATAATTAAAGTCACATATAATATCTGAGATACTATCTTTTTAATTATTTTTATCATAGTTTATTTATTTAATTTTGGATTAAAATGGTTATCGGTAAACATATTTTCTTATGGATAATAAAAAAATTTACCAATAAAAAGTCGTAGTTGCTAAACAGCTCATAAAATGATATCATAAAATGCTATCAAAATCAGTATTTAGAATCAACATTTTAAAAATCTACTTTGAAACCAACGAAATTTAGAACTACCAAAATGAATTGGCCCTAATAGACAGCTTGAAAAAACCCAAAAAATGTTAGGTGTCATAAAATTTTAAGTTCGAATTAAAATAAGATTTTTTTAGTTAGCTCGACCAGACTATATGTAGTCTGTATAACTTGGATTAAGAAAATATTTAGCTAAACCTAAATTCTATCACTATTAATTATTGTGTAAAAATAATTAAAATATATTAATACTCAGTTTTTGGTAATTAAAAATTAAATTTTTGCAAATAATGTTAATAAAAAACATCTAATATAAAAAATATATATACATGCACGTATTAAATTTTATTTATTAAATTTTATTTTTTTACTAACAAATTAAATATTTATTAATCCTTATTTTCTTATATAATTATATATATGTGCACGTATTAAATATTTATAGAAGAACAATAAAATATTTGATATTAACAATTGAATATAATTTTTTTTTACTTTTTTATTAAACTTTATTTTTATTTCCACATATTAACAATAAATTGATCGCATCACAATTTTAAACTTATCAATTCCGTTAATTAAAGTATGTATTTAGTTTCAATTTCTTTTTGTTTTGATGTAAACTTAGTTAAGTAAAATTTTAAATGTTACACTTTTACGTTTTATTTTCTTTTTTATATTTTGAACAAATAATCTTGATTATAAATAGAATTTGCTGGCTAACCAAAAAGAATGTAACCATCATAAAGTTTGTCTTGAGCACTACTTTTTGTAACTTTTATTTAATATGTGCTATCTAGATTGTTCAAAAAAAATCACTATTCAAATGGAATAACTTTATACGGGTCGGGTAGTCTATTTTAATTGGAAAAAACAAACATCGAAAAAAATTAAAAGAACACAATTCAAACACAAGAACATAATGTGAAAATTCTAAAATCAGAGAAAAATTACGACCGTTGTCTAATGACAACCAAATAATAGCACTATTTAAAAATTGTTATCCTACATAGACTTTTCTTGTATTTCTCATAACCCCTATTACACCTACACTCTTCAAAGAAAATATTTGAATTACACTCAAACACAAGAGTATACGAGAAAATAAAACAATCAGATACAAACGTAAATTATTTCTAAATGGTGTAATTTATATCCCGGAGCTTCTGCAATTTGTGATTTGAATCATAGAGTTGTTCAAATCATATTAGTAAAATTTGGAAATCTAGAGTTCATGTAATCTTTGATTTAAATCACAAAGTTGGTGATTTGAATCATATTAATACAATTTGTAAATTTAAAGTTAATATAATGTGTGATTCGAATCACACAATTAGATAATTTGAAACATCCTTTTAAAAATGAAACATTTATGATCCCTAACTTTGCATGATTCGAATCATGCCCTATATGATTCAATCACACGAACATAATTTTAATTTTTAATGAGTTGACTCTGACTTTTGTCATAACTTCATACCTTTAAATATAACAAATTTACCTCTTTCAAAATCAATATTCTTTCTCATTTATTGAAAGATCAAATTGAAAAATTTCTTTGATTTCATTTCATTTTGTTAATTCTTTGTGAAAAGACAAAAAAGAGAATTTTGTTTTGGGTGTTCGTGGGTGTCAGTTGAAGGTGTTCAATCACACAATTGTAGAAGAAAAAACAAATTATAGTCTTTTCACTTAGACAAGTTTCTAGGTTTTGGGTTTTGATTCTTCAAGATTGAAGGTGCAAGCAAATTTTATATTTCATGAGTGTTCATCAGTTGTTGTTTTTAAGTATTTTGTAACCAGTTTTATTTAAAAATTCATTTATTTCTAATTTTTATTATAGTCAATTTAATGAAGAAAAGGAATTTTAATCTTCTTGGATCATTTTGAATGTTTTGCCACTAACCCTTTCTAACTAGACAAATTCTTGGAGTATTTTCTTCTTGTTTAATGTTTTAGGTCAATTACATTGAAGAATGTACACTCAGAAGTTACATTCGATCAGTGCTGACACAAAGACAATCTTAGAGTGGAAAATTGTATTTTCTTGGAGTTTGAAAGCAACTAAAAGGTATTAGGACGCATTGCGTCAATCATTGCTCTGCAGTGTTCTTCCTGACATAATGCATTGCCTCTTAACGTAGCAAGAGGGCTTTGTGGCACATTGCGCAACATGGTTGTGCCCAATTTAATTTTGAGTCAGTTCATTGTGCCTAGATCAAGTGCAATGCTTTGGTCCGCGTTTCCAAACCACTACTTAAGTCAAAAATCATTATTTTATTAGGATTCTAATTTCTTTTTGGATTCAAAGGTTGAGACAGCTACCCCTTTAAGAAGTCTTTGTTCAACCTTTATGTGTAATTTTCTTCCTTCCCTGTATTGTTTATCAAACATTATGAATAACTAATTTACTCATTAATTAAGGATTAGATGAACTTCCTTGAATCTATGTAGTTTTAGTTTTTTTTTAATTTTTTTTTTATGTTATTTATGCCATTAAAACATATTTGACTACTCATATATTTTTACTCTTAATGATTTTATGTGCATGATCACTATGAGATTGAACCTAGAAATTATTTCGTTATTGGAAAATAGGCTATAATAACCATAACCAAAATATATGTTCATGTTTCAATATTTTTATAGGAATATAAAGTATTAACATGTGTCTAAGAAATTAATATTCGAGAATGCTTTGAGTAACAAGGCTAATCAACTAAGGAATACGGGTTCATTGTTATAAAAATGGATTTTGAGCCAAAGATTGGTCTTCGTTTAGTTTGTTAATTTGACATAATCAAATAAGTTAGATTGTTAAAATAGTAAATCAATATCTACATAGTGAAAAGAAAGTGATTTGAATTTCCTAACTGTTTTTCTCTTATTGAATTTTCTCTATTAAAAAATTTCACGTTTGTTCAATAATATAAACCAACTTATAATCTTTTTGTTACCTAAGTGTTACGACTTTGTTGCATTACTAAATTAATAAAAATATTTGTGGAGACGAGTTTTATTTATCACTATTATGATTTGAACGATTTGTTAGACTTGTCAAAGAATTGTCAATATTCAAGGGATTGAAGGGTTCAACATTAGGTTTGAATGTTTCATAATCTAAGGTTCTTGATTATAGACAAGGAAGGTCAGATCTTATATTCATTAGCTTAGGAATTTTTTGTAAAAACATTCATAATATCGGATAATGGAAGAAGTTCTCTTTCGGTTTAATTCAGAATTGGATGTACACTGTTACCGAGGATGCTGCAGTTGAATCTGTATAAAAATCAAGTTTTTTTCTACCTTATCTCTTAAAATTCTACATTATAATTGATATTTTGAGAAAATTTTGATTCTTGACTTCGTAAATGACGCAAATAAATTTTTTTTTTGGAGAAGTTCTTGTGTTTTTGAATTGTATAAAAACCAAAATTTTAATTGCATTAACATACCATTTCAATATTAAATTTTTTTCTCAATAGTGTTAGTATGTATAATTTTATGGTTCTGAAATTGGTTTAAACATAGAAGATTTGTTTTATACTATTTTGATTGGTTCTTGTGTTACTAAAAAACCTAAAAAAATCAATTGTTTAAAAAGTTTTAGATCAATAATTTTATCTTAATCAACCTTAATTTAATGTTAATGTAGTATTGAAGATTGAGAAATACATTGAAAGGTTAATTGAATTCATTTTCAATTAATACTTCAATCTCTTAAGATTAGAAGTGATCTTGTGTTGGTGTTTTGCAACTTGACTTTAGTTTTATTATTCAATCTTTCAATTGCGTAATAAATTATGAAAATTGTTTTAAATTATTGAAAATTACGTTTATGCAATCTTAAGATTTCGAGTGGCACATAGCATAACCGTTTTCACAAAGATTTAGTTTTTCTTTTGTATTTTGTATGTGATTTCATTGTCTAAGTTATGCGTTGATGAATTTTTTTGGAGACAATACAATATGAACACTTAGTTGATAACAAATTTTTTTGGAGATATTACAATATGAAGACTTAGTTTATGAATTTGATTAAAAAAGTGTTAGAAAGATAACTCTTTTTAAGTAGCTAAAAGCCGATATGATTTATGTTGTATTGAGATATTATTTACAATTTAAATAAAGTAGTTTGAATATAAAGTGGTAAAAATATAATATTTTCAAATGATTTTTAGGTTTAAATATAATTTTGGTCATGTAAATTTAAATGTTCAATCTTAATAAAGATGAAGTGAAAATACAATAATATCCTATCAATGTCTTTCGTTTCAAAGAGTTTACATATGTTTCAAAGAATATAATTTTTTTTTTAAGTGCAAGTCTATAAGTTTGTTATTGGGTTACATAAAATTTGTTGTTTTAAAGAATATTATACTAGATACCTATTGACAATCGTTAGAAGAGGTTCTAATGACCGAATGTTATTATAATTTTGATTGTGATTGTAATAGAGACTAAAATACAGTACTTATAAAATATAAATGACTAAAATGGATCAAAATAAAAATAAATAATCAAAACAAATATTAAACAAAGGGAAGTTAAAAATTTATTTTTTTTAAATCTCTAAAATATAATTTCTAAATTATTTAAAATAAAAATCGTTTTTATTTAAACTCAAACAAATAAAATCATTTTTATTTAAGTTCAAACAAACACAAATAATATATTATTTGAATCAACTCTATTAAAGCCCTTGAATGTATATTATTTCCTCGAATGAGTTTGAGTTGCGCGCAACATATTTTGTTTAACAAAAAACAAACTACATGGGCCCACGTGTTTTTTCATGTCCCCAATTCAAACAACGAAAAGGAGAATGATTTTTTTTTTTGGTGAGTATTGATTCAACTGAAATTATAACTTCGTGAATATTTTAACTGCCACTGGTTTATTTTAATTAATTACTAAAATATTAACTTATAAGTTACCTTCAAATAAAAGTAAATCAATTCTTAGCACAAGAATATTTTTACCAATTAAATACACTTCTCTTTTCTATTTCTTTTATATCAAACAATTATATTTAAAATCCCTTTATTTTTCATCTATTTTTTATTTTTGTCTTAGAATAAATCACACCCAAAATTATCACAATAATATTCTACACTCAAATTTAAACTCAAGACTATAATAAATCAAAAGATATTTATGTCATATTATCTAAATATATTTTTGTATTTTCAATTATAAATATGTTCGGTGTATATAAAATTAACGCAGTTGATATTTTGTAATTCTTAATTTAAAGACTTAAAAAATATATATTCTCAATTGGTTTGATTTAAAAATTAAATTTGATCTAATTCTACCCACCCAACGTTATAAAAGATCCAAATTATCCTAGAGTTAAGAAATATATATTCACTTGAGTGCGTTGATTTTAAATTAATTAGAATCTAAACGAAAAGCAAGAAAGGAAAAATAAAATACAATAAGAGATTCTACACAAATTGTAGATCAATTAAATAATAAAAAGGAAGACGTCTTTACATTTGGAGCAAGATTAGGCTATTATAAATATTTGTTCTTTTTTATTTAAAAAATTTTTGTATTGGATTTATTGGAAGTCAAAGAAATGAAACAATTCATGGTTTAAGAGAGTTTCAGTTAGAATTCTTAAGATCTTTTTTAAAACAAAAAAAAAATAGTG
>JBBPBQ010020321.1:16958196-16975591 GCA_037974755.1 Cicer yamashitae | reverse complement strand
ATATTAAATTATATTAATGTAATATTACATAAATGTTATAAATTTTACAAAATCAATTCTTTGAGTGAAAGTTTATATCATTTATGTAAAAGTTTACAAAAATTTAAAATTATTTGATATATATGTTATTAAAATATATCAAAATTAACGTCTTATGAGTTTTTATTTAACATCGTTAATCTTGATAAATCTCAATAATATATTAAATGATTTTAGATTTTTATAAAATTTTACATAGAAAATTTATATGACATAAACTTTCAGTTAAACAATAGATCCTGTAAAAATTATATTGGTTAAAGTATTATTGAGTAGTGTAATATTACATTGATGTAATTTAATTTCTTCTCAACATATACATTTTTTAAAAATAAATAATATTTTTTAGTGCATGGCATTTTCCCCTTATAGAAACAAGTTAGATAACACAGTTGCCCTTTGGTCTATTAATTAGTAAATACAAAGACTTTTTTTTTCGAATCGAATATAATATATAGAATATTGAATCTGTGGGTGTTTTTAATCTACTAGCGGAAAACCAAGGATGTTGACGTTGTTTATCCACTTTTTTATTATATTTTTTGGTATGTATATTTCTTAAAAAAATATTTGGTTACAAGATGTATACATTTTTTTAAAAATGATAAAGATAAAATAAATGTTTAGTTGATATATAAAAATTTAAAGTGTATATATATCATTGTTGATATTTTTTTGAGTATTTTTGGTATATTTATTTCATGCCATTTTATTATATAGTATTTTGTTTTAATTTTCGGTCAAAAACACTTATTTTGTTTTGATTTGATTTGTTTGTTTAAATTTGGTAATATATATATATATATATATATATTATCTAAACTTCTTTAAATTCCTATTTCAATATTTATGTTGTGTGTTTTTAAATTTAAATTTAGAAAAGACTTGTCTATAAAAAATGTTTGACTAAAATTGATAGTTAGTTTTGGAATTTAAATTGAAATTTGAAAAGATTAGAATTAGCAATACACATAGACACCAATCATTAGAGTTGTCAATTAAGTCTCAAAATATAAAATCATCTTTAAATAATTATCTACTAATCCCCTAATATTAAGCCTTCTATTGGAATAAATTTTATAAAACTTCAGTCCATTATTTTATTATTTTTTGTAGTCTTAAGCGAGGGGCTCGTAGATCCATTATTTTATTAATTGAGATTTTTTTATTAAAAAATTTTTGAAATTTATTTTTCTTAGAAAAAATATAAAAAAAATCTCTCAAAAAAATCTAAAACATTTTTTTTGGAAACATCAAAAAATTCTTTTCCTCGAAAAAATAAAATTTATTTTTCTCAAATAAAAAATTTTTGAAACAAAAATAAAATAAAAAATTATACATAATTTTTTATCGGAAATAAATCGAAACGTTTTTATCGAAAAATTTTAAGGAAAAAATTTTTCACAAAAATAAAATCAAAAAAATTTTGTCGAAAATAACTCAAATATTTGATGACAAGATGCACTACTATACCACTAATTGTGGAAGGACATTTGCGTCTTCATAGATCCACTCAATACAAACCAAGACTCATGTAAGTAATTAGTTATAATTAAACTAGAGTAACATAGTAGCTCATAGTATTAGAGAATTCCCCCGAGTCACATAAAAATTCCCTCTAGTGGACCTCCAAAGTCTTACCTAGTCCAAAGTCTCAACTGTAGCCCCTGCCGCCAATTGGTTGGTGGTGTTAAGTTTGTTAAACTCATCATTCTTTGAGTTCTAGGGTTTGCTGAAATGCAAATGTTTTTTTATATTGTCAATTTGTAATACACATTTGCACCTCTTTGAAGCTAAAACTAACCTAGATGAGACTTATTAGGAGATTAGATTGGCCATAAACCCAACTATACTTGGTGTTGTATTTGGACATTGAGATTCTTGTTTAGAAATGGATGCAAATTAATGGTGTATTGGTCACAATGACGATATTTCAGTTTGGAATGAGAGATGGTTGATTGATGACATTAGTTTATCTTCCTTCATCGACATGCACTCTCAACTTAATCAATTGTATGGGGACAGTTTCCATCTCTTCTTCGTCTGAAAGGCTAGCGGTGTATGTTGAATGAGTAAGGTTTGTGGTAGGCGTTGTAATCTCTTCTAGTTGTTCATTAGAATGCTCCAACATTCTATTTTATGGTGCTTCAAAATTTTGCAACAATTTGATTTCCTAGTAATGATGTTATTTAATGGAGTATTTGGAGACGACATATTACTCATTTTTAGGATGTTGTGATTCATGGTGTTTTGTTGTTGCAACGATGGAAAATGACTCAACAGGTTCGAGTAAAGTAGAAGGATATAGATGACAGTAGAATTAAAATGTAATTCAATGCTTCTCTCTCAAGGCAATGCAACCAGGTAAAGCGTAGGTTGTTAGTTGCGTTAAACTGGATTCACTCGCTTTCGCTAGAGAATGTGTATGACGAGTTGGACTTCAAACGTATAGTGAATACTTCCAATAATGTTATGGAAGATTTCTCTAATTGAGTTCAGATATTTTAGAGTAGACACTTTTTTTTTCTTTAATAACTCTAAGGTTGTTTTTATTAAGAGACAATCAAATGAGATAACTCTTGCTTCGGTAAACTAGCCACAACTCTCTCGTTTTCAACTTTTTATTAATGTACGTTTCTACTTCTATTCAACATGTTTTTATTTATGATTTGATTTTGACTATGTTAAAATTGGTATTTTATTAAAGAAAAATAATTTTATTATATTATTATATTAAATAAAATTAAGTTAAAATGTTATATACATTGTGTGTAAAAATTAATTTTACACCAACGTTTAATTAAAAGTTAAACATTTTACGACTATTTTTAAATTATAGCTATAAATTGGACTTGCGTGACAATATTATAATTTTTTATTTGATATCTAATTTTCACCAATAATTAGGATTGAGAATAAACAAGGGTTTACAAGACTTTATTGGGTGAATCTATCTTCAAGTGGAAGTCTACACCAATTAAAAGAAAAAATAAATTGTGTTTGTATTTTATTTGGACTTTGCCCATGTATAATAAGTAAAAGAAAAGAGATTCAAACCCCCTACTTGCTTAAATCAACAAGCAGCTTGCTCAAGGAAAAAGAAAAGAAGGTGTCGTGACTGAAGCATAGTGTGACCCAGAGAGGGGAGATTGTTGGATACCGGTGATAGATGTTGGTTTGGTAAACATGACCCGTTTCAGCTAAAAAAAAATTTAGTTGTTCATTCTATTGAATTTGTTGTTCTAACAATTTTTATTAATAGTTTTGTCTTTCTCAGAGCCAGTTTGTAATATCCACTTTTGTGGAGTTGCTCTGTTAGTATTTGGTTTTTACCATATGGTGATGATTGTTGTTCTCTAGAGTTACTAGGTGAATTTTTGGATATAATCTTTATTTGATATAATGATGTTATTTCTTTGGTTTGGAAAACTCATGGTTTTTACCCTACTTTTATGGATTTTCAACGTTAAAATATGTGGTTTTTACTCCTTTTATTGCAAATATTATTATTAGTATTGGTTATGGCTGATAATTTTTGAGTTCAAGTTCCACTAGAAATAATTAATTTAATGAGTTTTCTTTGTGCACTCTATTTCCAACAACTAGCATCAGAGTTTCATTTCTCTTGTGGTAATTTTTATGGTGAATTATTGAAGTCAATATAACTTGAATGGTGAACTTGAATGAGTCAAATTATGCCATTTGGAAAAGTAAGATGGAAGATCTATTTTACGTGAAGAGTTTTCACTAACTTGTGTTCGATGCAACAAAGTCGGTGGTTAATAAGACTATTGATTAGTGGACTCTACTACATAGACAAGTGTGTGGATACATTCGTCAATGGGTTGATGATAACGTGTTAAACCATATTAGTGGGGAAACAAATGCTAAATTCTTGTGGGATAAGCTTGAGCAGTTGTATACGAAGAAAATATGTAATAATAAGATGTATTTGATAAAGAAGTTATTAAGTTTGAAACTTCAATATAGACTTCGGTTTTAGATCATTTGAATACTTTTCAAATAATTATGAATTAGTTGTCTACTATGGCTATTAAATTGGAGGATGAAATTCAATGGTTATATCTTCTCGGTTCCTTGCCTAACACGTGGGAAACTTTCAAAATGTCGTTGTCTAATTTTTCTATAGTGTGTTGTCAATGGACACCGTTAAAAGTAGTGTTTTGAACGAGGAGATGAGAAGAAAGTCTTGAGACTTTTCGTCACATTCAAAGGTACATATTCACGAAATAAAGTCCAAAGCAAAAACAACTCTAGAAATAGGTACAAATTTGTTGAGTTTACAACTGGGGTAAAAATTGGCATATTCAGAATAGGTGTTGATTTTAAAAAAGAAGAATGAGGACAAAGGAAAAAATAAATAAGATTGTGATGAAGACAATACTAATGTTACATCTGATGACGAATTAATTCTTGATAGTGCATCCGATTAGGTAATTGATAGTGGTACTTCAGTACATGTCACTTCCATAAGAGATAATTTTCGCTCTTATACTCAAGGTGATTTTGGTGATGTGAAGTTGGCTCATAAAAGTGTTAAAGTGTGTTGGTGTTGGAGAGGTTTATTTGGAGATGACTAATGGTACCAAGTTACCTCTCAAGGGTGTAAAGCATGTTCCAGACATTCGGTTGAATTTAATTTTAGTGGCTAAGCTTTGTGATGAAGGCTGTGATAGTCGGTTCTCACAGGGCACTTAGAAACTTTCCAAGGGTTCTATGATTGTTTTTAGACGTACACAATCTTCTACTCTTTATGCGAGACATGCAAAAATAAATAAAGATGTTCATGTAGTTGAACTATTTGAAAAAGTTGAGTTATAGCATAAGAGGTTGTGTCACATTAGTGAGAAAGATATGGTTGAGCTAACTAAGTGAGATGTGCTGTCAGACATGAGATATCCACACTTGAAGAAATGTGATCATTATTTTGCAAAAAACAAGAATATAATTTATTTTTAGAGTCACTCACCTAAAATACCATAAATTCTTGATTTGATGCATATGCATCTATGCATTCCTTTAAAGACAAAAGCTCTTGGGGGAAATGCATATTTTATGACGTTTATTGATGACCATTCAAAGAAGATTTGAATTTACACTTTGAAAAGTAAATATGATGTGTTGAGCGTGTTTAAGAAATTTAAGGCATTAGTTGAGCGTGAAACTAAGAATAAGTTGAAGTGCAAATGCACAAATAATGGAGATGATTATTTGAGATTATTTGGTGTTTATTGTAGAGATAGATGGATTAGAAATTTGAAGTCTATAAAGTTGAATGGTGTTGCTGGGAGATAAATAAGACACTGGTTGAAAGAGTTAATTGTTTGTTGTCGCAAACAGAACTTCCACAATTGTTTTGGGGTGAAGCATGGAGCACAGTTGTGCATGTCTTAAACCTTTCCCCATGTGCGTCCTTCCAATATGAAGGACCATATATATGATTTGTTAGGTAAAAAACATTTTTTTATAATCACTTGCATTTTTTTAGATGTAAAACATTTGTGCATACTCATAAAGATGATGTTAAAGGTAGGTAGTGTGTGTTCATTAGCTATGGTCTAGATGGAGTTGGTTACAAGTTTTATGATTTTGTTATGAAGAAACTTGTCAGAAGTTATAATGATGAGTTCACAGAATACCAGCGTTGAAAGACATTGTTATAGTGCAAATGTCTCATGCGATCTTAGACAAGAATCAGAAAAAAAAATTTAGGTTTCTGATCAGCCAAATGAAGTTAATGGTGATAATCCAACTAAAAATAAAAAATTTCGCGACGATCGAATGCAAATACAACATTGATTGAACAATGTAGAACTTCTTTATTGGTTGGAGATACAAATAAAGATGATGTTGATTTGTTGAGAAAGCCACAATCGAAGAAGAAGGTTGAGACTTACGATAAGATTGTCAAAATAACAATGGTTTACTTCACTTGTGTAGTGAGAGGCACATATGTTAGGTGGGTCCCTCCTCGAGTTGGAGGTCACACAAATTAAAAGAAAATGAAAATGAAAAAAAATATATAAGTTATGTGTGTTTTTTTGGATTTGGCCCATATGTTGTAAAGAAAAGATAAGGGATTTGAAATCCTTAGTTGTTGAAATCAGCAAGCAACATGCATAATGAAAAAGAAAAGAAGGTGCCATGGCTGAAACATAGTGTGATCGAGAAATAAGATTTTTGAGTACCAATGTTGGATGTTGGTTCCACAAACGTTCTCCGTTTCGGTTGAAATTTTAGTATGTTGTTCATCCCATAGAGTTTGTTATTCTAATAACTTTTATTAGTAGTTTTGTCTTATTTGAGAGTCTGTTAGTGATACTCACTTTTGTGAAGGTACACTATTAATATTTAGTTTCCACCATATAGTGATGATTGTTATTCTCTAGAAGTTATTTATTTAGTCTGAACGACTTGTGATTTTTATCCTACTTTGAGGTGTTTTCCACATTAAAATGGTGGTGTTCGATTTATAGCTCTCTTTTTATTGCTAATATTATTGGTATTGGTTGTGTTGATAAATTATGAGTTCAAGTTTCACAAGAAAATATTAATTTAACGAGCTTTTGTTGTACGCTCTGATCTCAACAAACTCTACTCTGATCTGTCAAAAAATTTAAAACATAAGTTTGGTATGTCATAAACTTTTTTTTTCATGTCTTGAGTCTAGTATTTATGAAAGTTTGATACAACCTATTAATCTACTAAAAAGCCTATTTCATGTCATATTTTTAAATAAGTAATCAAATATATTTTTCAATACACTAACAAACTAATAGTCCAATAAAATTCAAGTTTTTTTTTAAGATTTAACATGATATTTTAAAGAATTAGACTTTCTATATATCATATTTCAATTCTATTTTATTTTAATATATATAAATGTCAAAAAGTAATGTAGAATAATAGGATTAAATTACTAAATGATTCACAAATTTATAATTTAACACAAAAAGTTCAAAATCTAATATATAATAATAAGAGAAGGAATCAAATTACATCGATGTAATATTACATAAATGTTACATCGTTTTCAATATATATTTTATAAATTTTACTGTTGGATTGAAAGATTATATATTATAAATCTCTATAAATTTTTACATAAATATAAAATCATTGGATATGTTATTGAGATACGTTAAGATTAACGTTATATATCAAAAATGGTTAAGACATAAAATAATTTTTATTTATATAAAAATTTATTAACATGATTTATATAATGTAATATTTTAATCAAATGATCAAATTTTTAAAAAATTATATATTGAATAAAAAATTATTGAGTATTGTAATATTTAAATAATATTAAATCAAATCTCTTTACTAACAATAATAATAATAATAAAAAATTCATTTATATAAATAAATTATTTTAATAGATTTAATAAACTTTTTTTATGATATGTTATTTAACATTTTCAATTAAATAGAATTCTAAAAATGTTTTAACCTTATTTACTTTTTAAAAAATATGACATGTTAAACCGTAAAGCCTCCGTTCGCGGATTATACGATTTATTTCGACCTTACCAATAATGTATTGAAATTTTCGATCATATTTTACATTAAAATTTATATATCACTTTTATATCCTCTTTATATTCAAAATTTTCTATTATATTTTACATTGAAATTTATATATTAAAATGTTCTATTTTTATTGACCTTTAAGAGGTCACAAGACATGGATGCTAAATGATATTTTTTTCTCCAACAAGAGATCACATCCTAGAGATGTATTGCCATTTTATTTTTAAATTTTTTTTTTATAATAAGTGATTAATTATTAATTTAATAAATAAAGAAATAAAAAAACTAAATTATATTAATAAAATTAAATTAAATACATTCAATAAAAAAACTACATCAAAATTAATACCGTTGAGTAGATGTGCCAAAATATGTTAGTTTTGCAACAACAATAAGAGAAAAATTAAGAGGGAGTCGTTAAAATAATATCACACGTATTTATTTTGGCACATTTACTCAACCATATTAACTTTAATATAGTTTTTTTTAATTAAATATATTTTGTTTGATTTTATTAATATAATTTGGTTTTTTTAATTGTTTTTATTATTTTTTATTTATTAAATTAACAATTAATCATTTATTACAAAAAAATTAAAAAATTAAAACAGCAATAGATGATCGAATCTCAAAATGCGACCTTCTATTAGAGAAAAAAAATATTATTGACGTAGTTGCATCTCCCGCTTTGCAACATCTTAAAAATAAAAAAATAATAATCCTAAAATAAAAGAAAAATCATACAAATCAAAATATATAAATTTTAATATAAAATATAACATAGAATTTTAAATAAAAAGAGAGTATAAATGAAATTTAATTAATAATTTATGTTTGTTTATCAGTATTCATCAGACGTTTTCCTCCCTCTATCCATTAAAATTGTAGCACGGCTTTAGAGTTTCCAAAAGGCATTGGCAATAGATATAAAGAGACAAGTGTGACATCATATTGGATCCAAAAAAGAGAAAAAAATTATTAAAAAACAATTTTTTTATAGATAAACGGTATTTTGTCAAATAATTTGTCGACAAAATATTCCTTGAAAGGAGCTTATATCCTACAAATTGGATTCGATGATATTTAAGAAAACGTTAGATGTTCACACAATTAAAAAATTAAAATTTTTATTTTATATTTTAAAACAGCAATGTTAAATTTGAATTGTTCGTTTATCATAAAGAAGTCGGATAAATCCTATTTGTAATAAGTTAAAAGCATCTTTTATACTTCAATTATAATTATTTTGTGTATATAAAAAAAATATCAATGGTTAATCTTTTAGACAATTGTTACATATAATTAAGGAAATTTGATCATGATTTGAAAATAAAAACGAAACGTGCCCACTGTATTTACCATTATTTTTTTTAACAAAAATTCAAAAAATATTTATAAAAGAATTTTACATTTATCTTATTACATAACCATGTAACAAACAAAGTTCAAATTCATAAAATGCAAGTTGTAGATCTATTTTTTATATTTTTTTACCATTACACAAATCATTGCCGTTACTTCTAGAATGATATATGTTCACAATCACATCATAAATTGAAAATATCCATGCCAGCTGTGTGGCACATATTTGGTGAAGAATTATTAGATGTGGCTCTATACAGCCATAGTACTGTATCTGACAATGACTATATAATAAATTATTCTTTCAACATCACAATCAAAATCAAGGGAAAACTACTGTGTTCTTCTTTCAATCTTTTGGTAAATAAAAGGAATCACTTCGTATTCTTTTTTTCATTTTATAAGGTATAGTCCATTGTAAACTAGAAAAATGGCCGAAACCAAGTTGAGCAGCTTCAAGGATAAAAGATGGTCACTGCAGGGTATGACTGCTTTAGTGACAGGAGGAACCCGAGGCATAGGGTAAGTTATCTTAACTTTATGCTTTTTTTAATACCATTTTGGGTAGTCTAAAATATCATTACATTAACATAAAAATAATAGTTCAAATAAATTAGACACAACATTTGTATTTTAAAATTCTAAACATTAGACGTGATACTTTTATTTGCACTTAACACATTGACGTGAGACTTTTATTGACACTTAACCCACCAACATTGTTGTTAAGTGGTTTTGAGCCTTTCTTTTTTATTGCGCTACACCGATCTGTTTTGCCATCTTGAAAACACACTTGCTTTCTTTTCTTTTTCTTTCCAATTAGGTTATTTATTTGAAGTTTCCTCTATCTTTAATGTAAACCTGTTGCAAATAAGTTAATCATTGATCTCCTGCACTCACAGAAATAATTTTAATAGATACTAGTAAAACATACATGGATAAATTAAAAAAAATTCTCAATACCAATACATTCTATATTTGATTGTACCGTAAAATTTGTTATAAATTAGACTAATGAATCAAATAATATATATATATATATATATATATATATATATATATATATATATATATATATTTTGACGAATCAATATTACAACTCCTGTGCTACAGACAGGACAGGTTCAATTCAACTTGTTTTTCCATCCCTCCGTTAATTTTTTACTTTGATTTTTCATAAAACAGGCACGCAATTGTGGAAGAGTTAGCAGAATTTGGAGCAGCTGTGCATATATGTGCACGCAATGAAGATGATATTAATAAATGTTTAGAAGAGTGGAAAAGTAAGGGATTTAATGTAACTGGATCAGTATGTGATTTACTATATCATGAACAACGGAAGAAATTAATGGAAGGTGTTTCCTCTATCTTTCACGGAAAGCTCAATATTCTTGTACGATCAATTCATTTTTTTTTTTATACAAATTTATTTTATTTACTTAGTGCTAACTAGTGAATGAAACATTTCTCAAAATATAGGTAAACAATGCTGCAACAATTACGATGAAGAAAATACTAGATTATACTGGTGAAGACATAACAACTATAATGGGTACTAATTTTGAGTCTGGTTACCATTTGTGTCAACTTGCACACCCACTTCTAAAAGAATCTGGATATGGGAGCATTGTATTTACTTCATCCATTGCAGGTTTAAAAGCTATTTCAGTCTTATCTGTTTATGCAGCAACTAAAGGTATGTTAATTTCTTTTTTTTTTTACTAATTGAATTGTAAATTGAGCCAAAAAAAAATTGAATATTGAATTTAATGATTAAATTTTAGTGAAATAAGTCACAGAAAATAGCCTAACTTAAAATAATTTAATTCAGGAGCTGTGAATCAATTCACCAAAAACTTGGCACTAGAATGGGAAAAGGATAATATTCGTACAAATGCTGTGGCGCCTGGACCTGTTAAGACTTCACTTTTGGATTCTTTCATGGTAAACATTTTTAATATTGGATATAGTAATGGTTTTTGAACATCTTCGTGATGTTTTAAGTTGGTATAAAATTTTAAAATTTCTTTTTTGACTCTAATAAAAAAACATTTTGTACTCCTTACAAAATTATCCTATAAATAATTTTAGTAGCAATTGAAACCTATATTTTAGAATGATTTTTTATTGTTGCAAACATATTTTCAACATTAAAAAAAATTGCACCACAAAAAAATCTCAGAATTCAACTTCTATATTGATATTTTTATTATTTTTATAATGAGTTTACGGTGTTTAAAAAATTTATATTTAATTTATTCAAATTAAAAAAATTCTAAATATTAATGGAGAAATTTTTTATAATATTATAAATATATTATTAAAAAATCATTACAAAATTTAAAAGTTGAAGATGGTTTAACTATTTTCCTAATGCTTATATGCTATTACTCTTGCATTTGTTAAAAGAAACTTTTCTATATTGAAATTATTGAAAATTTTATTTTATTCTTGCTTTAATTTTTATCAAAATATAAATAAAAAAATTATTTCGAATGAATTATTAGTAATTTTGAAATTACAAGGAAAAGTATTTAGATAATTAATATATAAGGTATAATATACTTTTTTTATAGTTCAAACAGAACATCTAAAGTCTTAGAGTTGGTCCTTTCAAAAAGTCTCGTGATGATCGGTCAGAGTATTACATGAAAATTCCAATTAACTATATTCTGAAATGAGAATTATTGACAACTGCTTTTTACAGGAACAATCCGAAGGGGATGAAGCTATAGCTGGTGTAGTGTCTCAAACACCAATTTGTCGTATGGGAGAGCCAAAAGAGATATCAGCATTAGTTGCTTTTCTTTGTCTTCCAGCTGCGTCATTCATCACTGGACAAGTTATAGCTATTGACGGAGGTTACACTGCTTAGATTGCTATTACTAGTAATTCATTTGCCAACCAAACACTTACTTACATTAATCACTTATGATGTTGAACTTTGATTTATCGGTAGTTAAACTCTCCATTGTTTAGGATGAGTAAACTATGATGAAATCTTTTAGTGTATGATTTGATTCTTGGTTATTTAATAAGTTTATTTAAGTTGTTTTCTTATTTATGTTCTTAATGTTTTTTATTATTTGAACAAGTTTGTTTTAGAAAAATCAAAATTCAAAATCAAAAAGCAAATTTTGTTTGGTAATCCTGGAATCAATTATTCATGCTCCGTGTTGTATCCTTTATCACACTTTCAAAAATGCCATTTTCTTTAAAAAAAAAAATCATAATTTAGTTCAATTTGTGTGTAATAAATAGAAGGAAGAAATGGACCTTAAATTGTATTATTCACTGGGATTTAGTATCTCATTAAAGTGTAGTTTTCAACCGTCAAGATGTCGAGATTTGAGAAGTCCTACCTCATTTGAGAAGAGTAATTTCTTTATACTAGGTTAGTAGATCAAGAATAAGTAGACATAGTGTCTACATCGTAGTTTATAATTTCGATATTAGTTATTATATGCCTAATTTTGAAAATTTTGATTATTAAACATTTTCAGTTGTAAGGATTTATTTTAAATATTTCATAACATTATTTCTTTCGGACAATTCATTATTTATTATAGTATCTTACTCTCTTATATAATATGAAAACTTTTTCGTTGTTATCTCAATTCTTATACCCACGTAACTAGTCGTGACACTGGATATATTAGAAGTAAATAAAATAGATTAGTTTATAGTGAAATGTGATTTGTGTGTGCAAATAATTAAAGATAAGGGATAGAAAGATCACATACAAAAAATATACTGGTTCACCCAACTCGAGCTAGTCCAGTCATCACAACCGTGAGGTTTTGCACTATGTACTTCAGAATCAGAATGTTCTCCTTCATACATTTTCTCTTCATTACACCTTGATCAATTACAATCTTCACATTTCAACCTAGAAATGATTTTTACAGTCACATTTCAATCTAGAAAGCATTTTTTTAAACACATTCAATCTAACATAAAAGATAGATTGTGTTACAAATGATGTGTATGATAAAAAGTGTTTAGGACCTTGAAACATCTCAACACTTGTTTGAGATAAATAAAGACAAACTCAGTAAATGATGATCCACAGATATAGTGAAAAGAGATGGAGTTCGCCTGAAGAGTTTTTAACTTGTTCTTACTTGAACAAGTGTTGGTAGATTTGCATATTGAACTATTGCCTTAATCATCTAAAATAATAGTCGTTGGATACATTTCCCAATGTGCCTTAAATATAGTCGTTGAATACACTTCCTAGGGTGCAAACAATTTTCTAAAATAATCTCTTTAAGTGTAGTGTAATTTTGTCCAGAACATTCTTGATCTATCCAGAACGTTCTCGATATGTCCAAAACGTTCTCGATCTGTCCAAAACGTTCTTGACTTGTTGGAGAGTGGAGAAAAAGAAACATAATGTTGGGTGGTCTACCATATCACCGTTGGAACTGTTCTAAATCAGAATTATACAGAACTTTTTGTAGAATAATTTAAGTACAATGTATTTGCGTCCTTGCTCATAACTCATCAATCTAGAGAGGAATATGGTCATCAATCTTGAGGTTGTTTTTCTCCTTTGGGTATTCAGCTTGAGTTTTGGGCTCGATCACTGATTTAAGCAGTCTTGATACCCTTTAACTTGTGGTTTGGACTGTGGGAAATGATATGTTTTAATTTTGTCTTTAAAATAGAATAAACATAATGTTCTTTTATAAAACTAGAATGTTCTTGGTTTTGTGTTGTATGGAAAATGTGGTTGAGTGATTGAATAGTTGTTTAGTGTTAGTCCTTTGTCTTAGAGACTTGTTAAGCTTTCTGCAAAAAATGCAGCAGCAGTGTCTTTGCTATCACTTCGTCTTTGTTGTCCTTTCTCCCAGTCCATCAATCTGAAGATCGATCTAGTCATTGATCTGGAGGCTGTTTTGCTTCTTTGGGCCTTGAGCTTGAATTCTGGACTTGATTATAGTCTCGAGTAGCCTTGATATTCTTTTATCTTGAGGTTTGGACTATGCAGAATCATTTGTTTTGATGTTGTCCTAAAGATGAAATAACCAGAATAATTTTGATAAACTAGAATGATCTTTTAATAAACTAGAATTATCTTTTGATAAACCAGAATGATCATTTGATAAACCAGAATGATCTTTTGATAAACCAACATGATCTTGATAAACCAGAATGATCTTTTAATAAATTAGAATGATCTTGATAAACCATAATGATTCTTTAATAAACCAGAATGATTTTGGTAAACCAGAATGATCTTTTAATAAACCACAATGATATTTTAATAAACCAGAATGATCCTTAGATAAACCAGAATGGTCCTTGATTAACCAAAATGATCTTGTAATTAATTTCTAATTCAGTTAACGCATGATGTTCTTTGATTTATATCATGGTGAGATCGTTGGTTGTTGTATGAATGTATTTGATCACCTTCGTCATGAAGATGTTATCTTGAAGATGCAATAATCATTCTCTTGAATGATTGATATATGATATATTCCTTTAGAGATTCTTTCATTATTAAGTAGATATTTATGCACTTGATGATGTGAATAGTTTCTTGCTTGTCCACTTATGCAATTCATGTTCCTTAAATAACACTTAAGTGTAATCATTAGTAGATCATCATTCATAAAAGTTAATCATTTATTTTATAAGGTTTGTTGTCATTAAAATATATGTCAAAAAAGTTCTTACCTCAACAGGTTAAAGCTAGCTTGTTCTGAGTTTAGGATCCACCTAATATCACTTCCATGGCTAGGAAATGGAGTAATTCTTCAAAGGATTCTTTCGTCATTCTAGCAACAATTGGCATTTCTTCCCACACAGAGTGAATTTGTCCGTAAATGGCCATTACTTCAGGAATATTTTCCCATTGACTATAGGCTTGTCCAATAATCCACATGACTTCTGGCGTTACCTTGCCTTCTTTTTATTTGGAGTCCTTCTCTTTGTTGTAAGTTCTGGTTTTGGCACCCTTGGACGGTCTTTGGGATAACGTACTTGAGAACATGTCCTTATTGTATCCCTTTTTACTAATAGTGTACTTCAACAACTTCCCTTTTTAAATCAAGGCTTCGATGTATCCTTTAATTGGATGTACTTCCTAGTGGTGTTCCCAATACTCTATTGAAATCTACAATATTTAGCCTTATTAACCCAAGGTATATCTCTCATAGGCTTGGGGAACTCCTCCCTGGTTTCATTGAATCTGGAGCTAAAGCAGTCCTTAATAATATACTATCGGGTCATCTTTAGATGGCGTGCACGATTTCTTTGTTGAACCTTTCAATGTATGCCTTCAACGGTTCATATTTCTTTTAGAATATATCTCCAAGGCTTTCTAGTGACTTCACTTGTTTCCTCAAGACCGTGAAGTGGGATGTAAACTTTCTACCAAGCTCGGCCCACCGGTGTATCAATCATGACTTCATACTTTTAAACCCGACTATAGAATTTTGTTTTTCAATGTGAGGACGAAGAGCTTGCATTTGATAGGTCCTCTAGCACCTCAAAAACCTAGAATAGTTTCAACACTTTTGACGTGATCATTTGGGTCGTCGGTGCATGTAGGTATCCAATTGAGGAGGTTTCAAGAGGGATACTACTAACGGGTAGTCGTTGATCTTGTTTGGGAAACTATTCTAACATGACCCTTCCTACCCGAAGTCATTGTAGTAACAGTCGTGTCTCTAGCGACTTAGGGATTCACTATGTTCTTATCTTCTTCGTTTTCCAATTTCCCTAATTTCACTACATGAGTGTCTTAGATGTCACCATAGTAAAATGATAGGATTTTCGCGTGAGGCTTCTTGGACTAAATTTTTAACAAAGGAAAACGACGTCGGTGACAACTACAGATGTAGGGTCCCGGTGTTGTGTTTCCCCGAATGTGGCTCCGAAAATTGAAATTGTCGTTTTTTCATTCGCTTGAATTGCCACTTGTATCTCAACTTGTTTGTTCTCCACGTGAGCCAGACGCTCGTATTGCATGCGATAAACATGACTACCTTTGAGCAACCAGGAACATTTTTTGAGTAGCTCATTGGTGTCGTCGTTGGCGTTTGGGTGGTGACTCCTGGTGGAGGGGAACTTCAAAGAACTCAGTGTCGTTCCATGGCAGTGTTGGGGACATCGTATGTCCTTCTTCTTGGACTTGAGACAATCCAACTGCTACACTCACCAACTTTGTGGTTCTAGTTGCTTTTTTGGGAGCCATGAATCTGCTTGCTGAGAATGATGGAAACCTTTGAATCGATACCTACAGACGGCGTTAATGATCCGAAGGGGGTTTACTTGCACACACTACAATGATCAAGTTAGCTTTTACTTGTGAGTGGTGGATTTTTTAGAGTTAGAATTAAGTGTAATTTTTTCTACACCAAGTGTCCTTTTTTATGACATTACCTAGGGTTTCTAGAATCATTCCATTAGAGTTGTTAAAGAGAAGGCGTTCAAGATTCTTGGATCATCTTCTGATACAAGATGCATTTAATTTTTTATGTGAGATGATAATTTGCATTTGGTGGTTGTGATTACGGTTTGATTCAACATGTGGCTAAGGATGAGAATACAGGTGAGCCACCATGGTCCGTCAACTCTGGATTTCTCTTACAATTGTTATGTGGCTAGGAACGAAGACACGTGTGAGCTACAATAGTCTATCAACTTTGGATTCCATTTGCTTTGTTGCTCTAATTTGAGACCCTTCCATGAACTTTAGTTAGGGTCGGGTTCGTTCAAATTCATCCTATTAGAATGGTGGATTGGGCTACTCTTGTCTTAACTCAGCCCATAATTGGGCTACAGGTGAGCCACCATGGTCCGTCAACTCTGGATTTCTCTTACAATTGTCATGTGGCTAGGAACGAAGACACGTGTGAGTTACAATAGTCTATCAACTTTGGATTCCATTTGCTTTGTTGCTCTAATTTGAGATCCTTCCATGACCTTTAGTTAGGGTCAGGTTCGTTCAAATTCATCTTATTAGAATGGTGGATTGGGCTACTCATGTGTTAGCTCAACCCATAATTGGGCTACAGGTGAGCCACCATGGTCTGTCAACTCTGGATTTCTCTTACAATTGTCATGTGGCTAGGAACGAAGACACGTGTGAGCTACAATAGTCTATCAACTTTGGATTCCATTTGCTTTGTTGCTCTAATTTGAGACCCTTCCATGAACTTTAGTTAGGGTCGGGTTCGTTCAAATTCATCCTATTAGAATGGTGGATTGGGCTACTCTTGTCTTAACTCAGCCCATAATTGGGCTACAGGTGAGCCACCATGGTCCGTCAACTCTGGATTTCTCTTACAATTGTCATGTGGCTAGGAACGAAGACACGTGTGAGTTACAATAGTCTATCAACTTTGGATTCCATTTGCTTTGTTGCTCTAATTTGAGATCCTTCCATGACCTTTAGTTAGGGTCAGGTTCGTTCAAATTCATC